>QEOT01003626.1:62818-107000 GCA_003123785.1 Pterocarya stenoptera | reverse complement strand
TGCAAGGCTTGACGTAGTGGGTGACGCAGAAGAAATTTTTATCCTTTTATAATGAGAAACACTTTTTCCAGTAATTTTATATAATTTATTAAATTATAAAATTATTTTTATAATAAAATATATCTGATAAATAATATAAAATTACGTTAATTTATAAAATTATTTTTATATAATCAATTTGTGACCATAACACTCTATATAACTGCATAATTTTATTTCCTTTAAAAAAAAATAAGATACATGTCAACTACAGAAAATAAGAATGCATAGATATATTTATAGTACACGTCGGTATTTAAGCCATTAATAGTAGTTAATCATATTTAATGTGCATTCATTTTGTTGGCCAACAAGTGTGGATGCGTTGCATCTTAAGTAGATCATGTACCTAATTAACGTATATAGTATAGAAATTAAAAGATATAAATATAGGGAAATGCTTGTTGAACCGATGATGTACAGATGGTTTGACCGATGTTTTTTTTTTCTAGTAATTAAGAAAGTGAATTATTATTTAATTTATATATTTTTTATAAAAAAAAGTATTAAAGAATGTTTAAAAAATATTTACAAGAAAAAAAAAAAAAAACTGAAAATGCACTGCATGGGTTCACCATCGGTTGGGACCATCGCAGCAGCATTATCCATAAATATATGGATCTAGATCTAAGTGGTTGTACTTTCGCTTTCCTGCTCAAGTGTCTTGGACAGGATAATCCCAACGGAATATCCAAACAAAGAACCACCCAGACCGGCATTATTTATTTTACAACACTGTTTCATCCTTGATATGTTGAAATTGCGATAGGTTTGAATGGTTCATTGCTTCATCTTTCCGTGATTTCATTTAAAAAATAGAGATAGATACTTGATGATTTTCAGTAAATAATTTTATAAATTAATGTGATTTTATGTCATCTTCTGAAAATTGTCACTGTCTGTCTCTATCTTATAAATGAAATCACGGAAAGATGAAGCAATGAACCATTCAATCCTACCGCAATTTCAACATATCAAGGATGAAACAGTGTTTTGCAATAAATAATGCCGGTCCGGTTCATTGCTTCATCTTTCCACGATTTCATTTAAAAGATAGAGACAGACACTTGATAATATTCAGCAATAATAAATATGGTGTCGCAGCCCAAAGGGAAATAATAATTATTTGATCAATTTATTGCCCCTGACTGAGTTGTCATGGCTTTAACTCCATGAAAAATGATCCGTTTATAAATATTTTGTAATTATTTTATAAATTTAGAGTAGTTTTATAATATTAAAATTTATATATATTGAATGATATAATTGTATTAATTGATTGAAAATGAACGGTAAAATGACTTTTAAAAAATTATAAATATATCATTATCCAAGACAGACATCTTGTTTGGATGTTGAGTTGAGTTGAGTTCTTTATTAATAATAGTAAGTTGAGATGCGAAGTGAGTTTTGTGAGTCCCATCTAAAATGAGTTTAGATATATTTGAATATTAAGATGAGTTTAGATGTATTTATGAGAAGTTGAAAAAGATTATAGTTTCCACATATAAAGAGATGTTGAGTCGAAACAGGTTGTAGGTCTCACATGTTAAGAGGTTTTGAGTTGAGATAAATTAGTGATTTGAAAGTTAGAATTTTTGAATGTGAAATTTAACTTAAAATTAGACTAAAGTTCAGTCTAAATTCTAAATGGAGGCTAAAGAAACGAACTTACAACGATTGGATGATGCGTCAATGCCTTGAATTGCAGGCGATTGCCCGAATGATTGTGGCATGTGTTGGTTTCGGCCAAAAAAACAAAAACAAAAAACAAATGAATTAAAAAAAATTAAACAACATGATCAAGCGTATTTTCTTTTCAAAATTGTTTTATTATTACTGACGTGGCATGCCATGTTGTCCCTAATTTCTTTTGAGATCGAATGAAATGTTGTTGCTATTTCCAAAAGAACCTTAAAAAGGCCTTCAAAGATCAGAACATTTATGTTCTTCCAAATATGCAAGCCCCTCGCAATTCACATGCATGCTTTCCATCAAGTGTGTCACTCAATTCGCAAAGTTGCAAACAAAAAACAAAACAAAATATAATCAATCAGGTTCATCTAGTTTCCAACTGCTGGTTCAGAGTGTAGAAACACACTAATGAGCCGACAAGAAATAGTTTCTGCTATTGGGAAAACGGACAGCAATAAGAAGATGCTCAGGTCGGAATCAGACAGAGGCGGTCCCTTCAGAGGCCTCCAAGCAACTCTGCTGGATCATATAGGAAATTCCAACACTTCTGCTCTGGTCCCAACATATTTTGTACAAGCCCAAGCAGTTTCATCTTGTCATTTTTTTAATGTTACGTTCACCGTTTTTACTCTCTCTTCGGCCTAGCAACATCAAAGAGATATTGATTCAGACGCTGACCAAACATCTTCGTGGAGAATGAGTCCGTAACATGTCTCCTGGCCTCTTTGCCCATTCTTTCAGCCATCCGGGGGTCCTGCATAAGTTTAGCCATAGCCAAAGAGAACTGCCGTGGAGTAGGATCGCAAAGAAATCCTGTCTCCCCATCCTTAATTGTCTCTACAGGGCCCCCACTGTTGCATGCAATTACCGGTTTATGAGCTGCCATTGCTTCCAGAGGAACAATCCCAAAGTGTTCATCCTACAATAATCAAACATTCAGCTATTAACCCTCCTTTCCTTTTCCAAAACCAATCAATTTGGTATATAAACACCAATGAGGGAAGCATACATCTTACAATACCAAATGCCATCGCACCTCCGGTGTATAAATTACGCACAGAGAATGGGAGAGAAGTGCATTTCTTTCGGCTGTTGAGCATGATGTAATGAACTTAACCTGATTAGATACTCCTTCCTTTTCTGCTAAGCTTTTAAGCTCTTCCAAGTAGTCTACATTCTCTTTCAGGCGTTTATCATACCCACCTGAAACAATAGATATAGATGATTTATGCCCCTGTAAATGCAAAAGCCAATCAAGTATAGTACTTAGTAGTAATAAACTGCTCAATTACTAGTAGCTGTAAAAAACAAGACGGTCAAGAAACAAAAAGTGCAAGTTCCCCAGAATTTCTAGCTAGAGAGTAACATTATCTTGTGAACAATTTCATTTTATGTCAGATGATCAACTTATTTCGCCAACTGAATTGTTTCTTACCACGTAGATGTTGTATTACAGCCAACCATGCTTTAATTACAGATTTCGTCACAGAAAGAAAAGGGAAGACCACCATCTCTTAAGTTGAAGAAAGAGTCTAGCTGTAAAACAGAGGAGATAAAGAAACCCAGTGCCCAGGCTTCATTGCAAGACAAGGTATCACGTCTAATTGGTCACCACTACAAAATTAGTCTTGATTGAAGCACACAACGCTTTTTCAGCATAATTAAGGTGGTGATGAAAAAACAAACTCCAAAGACACATGATTCTGCAATCATTTACCAAAAAAAAAAAAACTAGGTACAAGATATCTCCGTATCTCATATCTGTCAACAATAGTGTGGAAGTCACAAAAATTTGAGACTTGCCTGCAATGATCAAGGAAGCCTCATCTAGGTTATAATTTCGAAAGACATCTCCTTCAAGTGTGTGAAGCATAGCAAAGGCTTAAATTGCTAGGTCTATATTCTTTTTTCTCTCAAATCGGTTGATGGAGAGAAAATTCAACCTAGGCAAACATATGCAAATACAAACCAGACTAAAAAATTATGCCAAGCAAAGAAAACATTGTTAGAGAAATATCTACACAGCATTTAATGCTTGAAACTAGAAGATACGGAGTGATATACAAACATGTGATTACTTTTTTGAATGGGGTTCATCAAACTGATCAACATTAACGGCTGGATAGAGAACAGCTGGCTGAATTCCTTGAGTATGAAGATGCTTGAATGTATTTGCAAAGGTAGATGCAGTAAATCTGCTATTAACAAGTATCATATCTGCCATTCCTGGACTCCCCCAAAGCAAATCAAAAAGAAATGGTAGAATTACATGGCACAAGCATAAATTTGACCTAGAATAACTTACAAGAGCAGCAAAAGTCAAGATAAAGAATCAAACCAGTGGTTACTTCTTCTATTAAGTCAATTGGTTTCCTATATATCTTCCTGAGAACAGTAGAGTGTTGAGCCAGCAGCAGATCAGGAAAATGACAATAGAATACAATCTGGACCAAAGAATGTAGAGCATGTAACAACAACTGTGATGCTGGGATACCCAGGTAACAGCTTATATCAGAGAAATATAACTACCTTCATTGACTTTTTAAGCTTCAGTATTGGGATGACAATGGAGACCTGATCTGCTACTACAACATCAAAGGATGGCCACAAAAACAGCAGACAAAGAGCAACAAAAATGCACCGGAGATATGCACATACGGCATGAAAACGGTAGAAAATATGACGGGGCAGGAAAGCACCATATACAGTAACTAGAAAGGTACCTGAAAACCAATTGACATTTGATAGGGCATATCAGAACAGTAGATGGAGATTACCATCTTAACATGCAGACCACCAATTCCCATCTAGTGACATTGTAAAACACCCAAAGTTGTTTCCAAAAAAGTATTGTGGACTATACTAGGTGTTGTATCCAACTTGGATTTTTTTCTAAGCATAGGATAAGATATATCAAATCCAATTCCATCCAATAGCTTATACATGATGCGCCAAGTGTGGATTACATACATAAAAATAAACATGGATACATCCTTCCCATTTCATTAAGCTTTTCACTCAGAGGAAACTGCCGTCTAAATTTCTTTCCGCACATTGTATTATCACATATACAGCCAAATTCAGCTTCAAAAAAAAAAAAAAGTTGCCCTTCAACCTAGCTCACCACAACTTATACGTGCATGGATATTCAGCTGTAGCATATAACTTAACAAAAAAAAAAAAAAAAAAAATTCAGCTGTAGCATATAATCACAAACTAAAACAACAAACATAAATGCTGAAAACATTCTGGTGGTTATCTCCGTTTCAATTTAATTAATTGGCAAGTTAACTAGCTTATATCAATCTTTGGCTACCATATTGAAGGAAAGAAATGGTCATAAATTATTAATCAAGTTACAATGAAAAATATCTAAATCCTTTTATTCTTCCTACACACATAATCACATGCACAACAAACCAATAAACGGATAAAAAAAAAAGAGGAAAAAATCTTTTAAAAAAAAAGGTTCGAGTAATTCAGATGGTTCCCAACTTCACAGAATAACCCAAAAAAAAAAAAATTTGACCCAAATAATTATAGAAAAGGTAACTCATCTGTCCGAAAGACAATTACAGAAAAAGGTAACTCACCGGCAAGAGTTTGCTCAAAACATCGACTTCTATCGTGATGTGCAGTGAAAATATGAACATTGTGCTCATGGGACGCAAGTTCAACGGCAGCATCAACAATTCATCTTTCAGCTCCACCTATAGATCACGGGAATGTACCCACGTGACAAATTAAATGTCAAAATGTTAAAAGGTGGTTACAAGAAGAAACAGGACAGACGATCATCATGCGTGGACAGTATGATTGCAACAAATTCACATGATTATTCACAAATCATGGAATACACCAAAATTAAAACTTGCAGTCAATAAAGTAAGAAGACCATGACGAATACAAGTAGGGCGCAGAATCCAACAGTGTTTAGTCCATCTGATTGTACATGTGAAAGGGTTTGAATTTCAGTTTATATTTCGTTCAAAATTTGGAAGACCGCGGTTGCCAGGGTTGATGTTGTTTGAATAGCAAATGCCAAGCACAAGATTTCTATTTGTTGGAGAACGCGAAATTTCTAATTACTACTGGAGCACATAATGCTACGCTTTCAAAGAAAAGCTACAAAAGCAAAGGAATGTATAAAGCAACGAAGACAAATTTCAATGCCGCCACCACCTGCTCTCTCATTCTACAACCACCAGTTCTATCAAGCATTTCAGATTTATGCATCAATCACGCCAATCAGTCAGATTTTCCAAAAAAAAATTACCTATGCCAAGATCTGGATGGATGATGGCGATGTTCAGTTTGGAGCTCCCCACCTTCTTCTCCATTCTGCTCAGGAATTGAGATCGCTGCTCACTGCTCGGCTAATGGCTAATGCAGAACAAGGATGGCGTAAACGTCAGCTTATGGTTTTAATCTAGATTAATCTAGCTTAGGGTTTTAATCTACGCCCGTTCCACGCGCAGATCATCACGTCGTCTCTATTACATCATTAAAATTTTTATTCTTCAATTTTAAGAATTTATATATATTTTTATACTCTTCATAGTAGATTTATCATTTTGACGCCACATCAATCGTTCTCTCTCGATTTTACCTTAACCGTAATGTAGCTCCTTCCGCCGAGAATCTGTTAGCCACCATCACCATTTCTCCCAGCCTAATGCATCGAATTTCTCCTCTCTTTCTATCAATTAATACTAATACCGACTTATCAAAAATTAACACTAATACCGTCTTCTTTGCCTCTTGCACTAAATTAGGCTCCTTTTGCTACCCCACGGTCGACCATCGATATTGGAAGAGTATGGTATATTTTCCATCATCTTCGATCTCCATTCTCTCTGTTTTCCACACCACCTTCTCTAAGTCGAGTTTGGCGTCATTCAAATTTTGGTTTGTGAAATAATTCAGATTAAAATTTAAAAAAAAAAAAAAATTGAAATAATGGGGATAAGAAAATAAAAGACAGATTTATATTCTACATATTTATTTCACTTCAATCCTATTATGTTCGAAATGGCATTTTGCTTACACTATTAGCATGATCCATGGCGATAGCTGGGTTTTTCCTAAGAGGACGCGTCGCCATGGACAATAGACTGGATGATCTTGGTCGACCCAGCAAATTAAAATAAATGGAAAAATAAAAAATAAAACAAGAAGAACACGACACCTGGGTTTCTCAAAGTTGCAGGTACATGTGTCACCATGGAGAAGAGCCAAAAGAGATGAAGAAAAGCATGTACAGTCCACTACAGTTACGTTCTCCATTTTTGCGTCTGACCAATGGGTGATTATTGTCATTTGCATATGTTTCAATATCCCGGAACGGGCCGGGTTTTGAATTGACTCTGGGCCCTTTTGGAATAGCTTACCTTTCAAATTGATTATAAGTTTTATACAATAACGGGCCCTCTTCGGTCCAGTGGCTCTTTACTTAAAATAATATTTTTTTGAAATAATTATTACTCATTCTCANAAAAATAAAAAAAAATTGAAATAATGGGGATAAGAAAATAAAAGACAGATTTATATTCTACATATTTATTTCACTTCAATCCTATTATGTTCGAAATGGCATTTTGCTTACACTATTAGCATGATCCATGGCGATAGCTGGGTTTTTCCAAAGAGGACGCGTCGCCATGGACAATAGACTGGATGATCTTGGTCGACCCAGCAAATTAAAATAAATGGAAAAATAAAAAATAAAACAAGAAGAACACGACACCTGGGTTTCTCAAAGTTGCAGGTACATGTGTCACCATGGAGAAGAGCCAAAAGAGATGAAGAAAAGCATGTACAGTCCACTACAGTTACGTTCTCCATTTTTGCGTCTGACCAATGGGTGATTATTGTCATTTGCATATGTTTCAATATCCCGGAACGGGCCGGGTTTTGAATTGACTCTGGGCCCTTTTGGAATAGTCTACCTTTCAAATTGATTATAAGTTTTATACAATAACGGGCCCTCTTCGGTCCAGTGGCTCTTTACTTAAAATAATATTTTTTTGAAATAATTATTACTCATTCTCAAAATACGAACATATAATATTCGCGTCTAAATATTGTATGAGATATCATTAATAATTAATATTATATAAATAACGTTGATATCATAATATTTTATAATAGGATAAAAGAATGAATCATTTGTATTCATATTTCAAAAATATTTAATAATTTTTTGTTTTCTAGATTTTGATACCACCCTTATGCACCTACTGACTTTATTGGGTGCCTTACAATTATTTCTTTTTTGGTCTATGCACTGTTACGTGGTTTATACTTTATCGCCCATTTTGTTGACTTGGGTTGGTCGACAGAAAGCTCAAGTTAATATATGTAGAGTAATGGAGGAAAATAAAAGGTATGTGATCTCTCTTGAACCCCAAAGTCTTCCCTTGAATTACTTTCATTTTTTCCTCCATGATTTCTATGCTATTTTGAAAACGCGTTTTGAGAATTTATTTCTCTTTCTTTTTTTCAAATTAAAAAGAAAACTATTACAAACATAAAAATATCTCAAAATATAAACTCACAAACTTATATGATTTCTTATGATACGTTAGATCTACTTTATAATAAAAGTAATTTATAATTTAGTGTACTATATCATATCACATTAGTTTATAAATTTACTTTTATGAGATATCTTTATATTATTTCTCAACTAGAAAATACCCTAACTTCATATTTAAAATTAAAAGGTACATTGTTAATACTATTTATTGGTTGAAGTAATTATACAAGAATTTAAATAAAGTCGAAATAACTTGGCTTGTAAATGGATGGGAAAAAAAAAAAAAACTATTTGTTATTGGAAGAATGTGTGCGTGATTATAAAGCCATGAAACTTTTTGCTAAAGAATTAATCTTTGCATCATCTTACACACCACACACCATAATTTTTTTTATTTTTTTTTATTTGTTTCTCTAATTAAATGTGTATTATATGGATGATGAATAAAAAAATATAAATATTTCAAGAAGAGTAAAATAAAAAAAAATTGAAAAAAAAAATTAAAAAAAATAAAAAATGGTTTAGTGTGTGGTGTGTAGGATGATGCATAGCCATGCTCTTTACTAAAAAATAGTACTTATTTTCACCACCGTCCATTTAAATAAGATGGAACTATCAAATCTCATCGACTCTCCTCCTGCCTCATCATTTCCTTTAAAAGAGACCTGTGACCATTATAATTAGCCATAATGTAATAGAAGCCTTAGCAGTAAAGCCATGTATTTTTAATTTTACTTTTGGGATGTGACCAGCTATCTGGGGAGATCTCTCTCCTCCATTCTGCTTCACACACCACGTAGTCGAGGCCCAAGACAGCTAAAAGCATCAAACCATGACCACTAGAATCATGTTAATGGGCAGATCACTCTGTTCATGATTTGATTCTTGTAGAATCATTGTACCTCTCTCATGGCATCATTTTGTTTTGGTCATACACTCATACCAAGTAAGATGTTTGTGCAAAATTTTCAAAGATTGATACACGGATTAGTTAAGTAAACACGCTGCATATTTTAAAACTTTAAATATTATTTTTAAATAAAAAATTAAACTAATTGCACTCGCTTCTTTGAGGATAAGACACAAATGTAAAGCTCCGACGATTTAAAAGTTAAATGAGCGTTGGTATTAATTTCATCAAAAGTTAATGTATTTTTAAAATTTGAAAAAATATAGATAAAATTATTTACATTCACTTCATCAAAATATAAAAGTTTAAATTTTGAACTACAGTGATTTTAATTACATCTTCAAATTAATGTACAAAAAAATGTAATTACAAGTATAGTCATTTGAAGATGTACTGTTTATCATCAAAAGTGATAGTTTATTATAAAAACTAAAACCAACTTTTTTTATGCGCAAACGGTATACAGTAATAAGAGTTTGTTTTCTAAATAATAACTCAATTAAGTTCGTATAAGGTCAATACTATAATCTTATAGCTACAATAATTTTTACTTATTATAATAGTATAATATAATATTATTAACTTAAAAATCTAATGCTCCCATCTAATTTCAGGTCTGTAAAAAAGTTGTTAATATTATCTGAGATGTCTTCTGTTTAATTTTTTTATTATTAATTGTTAGGCTTTCTTTAGATAGTGTAATTGTAAAATATAAAAAAATAAAAAAATAAATTATTATTAAAAAAATAATATTATATTATTATTTTAAAAAATTTAATGCTAATCCAATATAAAATTATACATAGAGAAGTTTTGAAATTATAAAAAATATATATTTCTCATTAAATTTTAAAAATAATTTTAATGAAGACAACGCCAATACTAAAAGATTAAAATGCGTTCGGAACTGACAATCGTAATCACGACTGGTGCCAAACACCACTCTAGCTTGTCCCATTGTGACCACTAACACCAACTCCTTTTGGCAATACAAACATCGTATCAGTTGTCTAAACAAAAGATACTAAATCTAAATCTAAATCTTATCTTTAAGCATAATTAACGAGAGAAAAAAAAACAAAAAAACAAAAAGGACCCAAATATCAAAGCATAAAGTCAGACCATCACAGCCGATGATATACGAGAAAAGATAATTATGAATTGTGAAATTGCTACTAATTATTTAAAAATAAAATTTAAAATTTATATAAAAAATTAATTTTTTTAATAATAAATTTCATTCTTTTCTACCACATTTACCCACGTCAAGATTACACGTGGAATTAATCATGATAAATACGTAATTTCACAAGAAACTTATACACTATTGACTATAGTACAAACGGCTACAGTAAAACACCGTAGACTGCACGAACGTGTAATTTTATCATGTCTATTTCCATTGCCATTAATGTTTCCCAATCTCCACAACTCTCTCTCTCTCTCTCTCTAGTCTCTCTCTGCAAGTTTGCAACGCGATGTCACTGAGGAGGTCCTTCTTCTCTCGTAGATTCTCCAGGTCTTTCAAGGAACTGAACGAGAAAAGCGGGCGCGTTCGCGACTCGGACGAGGCGGTTGGGTCGGGCAGGGGAGGAGGGGCGGGCCAGCCCGACCGCTCATGGGCCGGAATGCTCCCTGAGCTACTGGCAGAGATCATACAGCGTGTGGAGAGGAGTGATGGCGACCTCCGCCAAAACATCGTCGCTTGCGCCTGCGTCTGCAAGAGGTGGAGACAGATCACCAAAGAGATCGTTCCTTCCCCTTCCCTCACCGGCATAATCACTTTCCCTTCTTGCCTCAAAAAGGTTCTTCTTCTCCTTGGGAATATCACTGTTTTCCTCTCGTTTTTTTTGTATTTTTTAAAATCCCTTTGCAATTTTGGGATTAGTGTTTGATTGAAAGTCTTGAAAAATAGCAACCTACGGTCGTGTCGATTGGAAATCCGAAAAAATAACAAACTAAGAGAGAAGAGAGAGTGTTGATCACTTCGAGGGGAATCCGGGCCTCCTGTTTACGTCTTTTGGCAATTGTGTTTTCCTCCGTGATTTGTCGTATGGCATCTACACCCTTTTATACGAGAGCTTGCAGCTTATTTAGGAAACTAATTACGAGAATATTGCTTATTAATGAAGACATTGCAGTATCATGCACTTTATTACACACTATTTCCTAATAAGGGAGAGATTACAATGTTAATCATGCAATTGTTACGGAATATTGTAGAAATATTACCATACTTATAAAACAATATTACCATATTTAGGATCGTACGGACACATATATTTAGAAAGTGGATCTTTTTGGTGATATGCATTGAATTGTATCTTGTCCGGGTGTTTGTGATCGTATCTTTTTGTTTGGTTTGCAAATTTTATTTTTCAATTGGGCATCGTGTTTGGGCACAGGGAATCTAATGTGGTTCAAGAATTAAAATCGTGCTTTCAGAACATAGTCTTCAAGCTAGTTTATTGATGTATCCGCATGTTTTTTTCGTCAATGTGTATAAGAAAATATTAGGTAAACCTTTTGTTCTTGCCACCCTACATGTGGTGCTTGTTTCGGTCATTATTTTGATGGGATGTGGTTTTGCAGATCAAGTTGCTTTTGGTTTGGTTTAGCTTCCTGATTTATATTTTGGGTTTCATGATGTCTATTAGTCGATGAGATTATAATTCTAGTTGGGATTGGTGGTCTTATTATTTTGTGTTAAATGCAGCCGGGACCACGTGAGCTTCCACATCAATGTCTTATAAAACGGAACAAGAAGACATCAACATTTTACCTCTATCTCTCCCTTACACCGTGTAAGTGTATATTGACTTGTAAAAAAAACACTGTCTAAGTGTATATTTGTGGAATAACTTTCTATAAGATGTACAGAAATATGAAATCGAGTTTGTGGTCAAAGCTGCCTTCTATTCTTCCTCTGGAGGAACAGTTTCTTTTTTGACCGGAGAGTCTTGACATTTATGTCACCAAAACCAAAATCAAATGGCTACATCGCAATTTGCTAACCAGTAGATTTTTTTTGGCTACATGTCAAACCTATTAAATTGATTCCAGCTTAGTAGGTACAACTGTGGGCACATTTGCATTATGCATATCCTCCCAACAATTTACTTGAATCCTGAGTCTGACCCATTCCATGTTAGTTATAGAGTTGATTTCTTCCATTTATTAGTCTTTCATAAAATGGAACCTTTTTCACTTAAAAGAAATTGCTCAATGGGATCTCAGTCAAATGGCCCTAAGGTCGTGGGTTGAAGTACTGTTGAATGTTTTTTTTAAGCAAACGATTTATTGGTCAAATGGTCCTACGGTCGTGGGCCAAGTAGGTGCCATTGTTGAAGTTCTATCAATGATGAGATTGTAAAGTTATGAAGATAATAGGAACATAATCAAGGATTTTCATTTTGAGAAATCCAAACTTAGACCACATATGATTGTGATTTTTGGATTTGCCAAAGCAAAAGAGTAGATTAACCTGTTTACTTTAACGTTATTGTTGGACCTTCATCACTGCACAGTGGAAATACTTGAAGTTATGGCTCAATTGAGTTTTTCTTGTTTCTTCTTTTGGCAGCATTCACAGATAAGGGAAAGTTTCTCTTGGCAGCACGAAAGTATAGGAATGGTGCTCACACTGAGTATATTATTTCACTTGATGCTGATGACCTATCTCAAGGAAGTAATGCTTATGTTGGAAAGTTGAGGTAAAACATTCTTGTTTAAAACAGTTTAGATGAGGAATTTTCTGATTTTGCATTTGAGTGCTTGCGCTCACGTAGTTGCTGGACTACACCTCTAGTCGTCTGTTAAGTCTATTTATTTATTTATTTATTTTTGTTTTAAGTTCTACAGAATGTGTCTTTACTTTCTCAGTGGATAAATTTTGGGATTTGGAAATATTTTACTACAGGTGTGCATCTTCAAGTTGAACTTGTTCTGGTATATGGGCCATTTGGTAGATTTGTGTTATAAAGAAAAGCAAAAACAAGCTAGGTTATCTCTTTTTTTTTTCTTTTTTTCTTTTTTATAAGCAAAAACAAGCTAGGTTGTCTTAAGGCAATACAGAACCAACTTTATAAACAGTTCTATGCAGTCTATTTTGCTTTTAAATTTTCAGAGATTGAGCGGATATGCAGCTACATTTGATTGTTGCAAACAAGTTTAAAACTCAGATTAGCACTCTATCATCCTATTGGATTGTCTGGTTGAAAATGGTTGCTTATGCGCCTTTAATTTATGCTGTCTGCCTACCTTGGAAACTTCTGTTGGCTGATTTTTTTATTTTTTATTTTTTTCTGAAAGCGGTAATCTTTTTTCTAATTTGTATGGTAGAATGACAGAATATGGTGTGATGTCTGGATTCTGTTAAGAATTGTTTGAAGGATCTGTCAAGTAAAAAGAAAACAATCTTTGCATTCCTGTTTAATTTGAAATGTGTTGCAGTTCGGACTTTCTTGGCACGAATTTTGCAATTTATGACAGCCAACCACCACACAGTGGCGCAAAACCCTCAATTAGCAGATGCAGCCGTTGTTTTGCAAGCAAACAAATTAGTCCCCAAGTTCCAGCTGGGAATTTTGAGGTTGGGCAGGTCGCTTATAAGTTCAACATTTTGAAACCAAGAGGACCAAGGAGAATGGTTTGTTTGCTGAAGTGTTCATCGCAGGGAGAAACTGCTTATGACAGGTCTCTGAGTCTGGGCAAATGCAATATGAAGAAGCTTGAATCTGCTGGTTCTGGATGTACAATTTTGAGGAACAAAGCTCCAAGGTGGCATGAACATTTGCAGTGCTGGTGTTTGAATTTCCATGGCCGGGTGACAGTAGCATCGGTGAAGAATTTTCAACTGGTTGCAACAGCAGATCAGAGTCAGCCAGGAGGAAAAGGAGATGAGGAAACAGTTCTCCTTCAGTTTGGGAAGGTAGGGGACGATACCTTCACCATGGATTACAGGCAGCCCTTGTCAGCTTTCCAGGCATTTGCAATTTGCCTAACTAGCTTTGGTACGAAACTGGCGTGCGAGTAAAATATATTCTGCTGTATTTATGTTTATTTAAACATGTGGTGCCGTGGACGTTGAATTGCCTTCTGCTTTACACCGCTATCTATAGGTTTGAGTGGCTGGGGAGTTTGTGATGTAAATGTTGCTATTTTATGATTATGACATGGCTTCCGCTGAAATTACTAGTAGCAAACAAACTTAGTGTCAGCGAGCATGTTGGTTTTTCTAATCTACATTGTATATTATGCAATAATCATTCGAGTTTGGATTTACATATTGACGGCTATTCTGGTCATCTATCTTCCAGTTGTAATACAAAACAATTGTTATCAACCATTTTCTCGTATATGTCTCAACGTTGTACAGATTCTTTCATGGTCGGACCCAAATCCATAATCTCATTCTCACCACCTACGGTCCTCTTCGTTATAATCCGGTGCATATTCACAACCCAACTCATCTCCTCCAGGTTTGCCTTCCACTACTTAGTATAAGGATGCAACAACCGGACGGGATGATTATTCACCAAAAATTTAAGCATACAGACTTCCTCTGCGCACCCACGCCCTCGCTCTCGCCAACCAGCAGTTCACTCATCATCGTCCTCGGACTGTCCGACTCTGAAGGTTACTGTATCAAGATTGAGTGTTCCACGAAATTAGAGTTGTTGTGGGTGGGACCTCTTGCAGTTATTTGCTGATTTTACTCTCTGGGCGGGCATTTGATTCACAAAACAGGTAAATGAACTATGATTGCCGTGCTGAAGATCACATGTCGATGATGGTTGGGAAATTGGAAACATTAAATTTGTTTAGAGAAAGGTCTTTCCCAATTACTTTAATCCTAAAAACACGATATTTTTAGCATTTTTCAGCACCAATCCAGTAGCTTTCTTGGAAACTTTTGAGATCACTTACTCGTACATTTTCTATGTTGACAACTTCCTGAAGATTTGGATCATCGATGACCTCTCCTTATGTCCCAGATTACGATTTCGTGAAACACAATTGGCTGAAGATGATTTTGATTTTTTTTCTCTTGATTGGATGATTATTATAATTGCAAGAAATACTTTCAAAAAGAGTTTTGTTACGCAACCTCTACCACATCCTACATTCTACACTCTATATTTTTTTAAATTTTTTAAATTTTTAAATTTTTTTAAAAACTATTTCAGATATAATAAATATTTGATAAAAAAAAAAAGCATTGCTATGCATCATCCTACACACCACACACCAATGTGTTTTTTATTTTTTTTCAATTTTTTTTCAATTTTACTCTTCTTGAAACATTTATATTTTTTTATTCTTTATCCATATAATACACATTTAATAAGAGAAACAAATAAAAGAAAATAAAAAAATTTATGGTGTGTGATGTGTAGGATGATGCAAAGATTAATTCAAAAAAAAAAATAGTGTGTAAAATTTGTATAAATAGTAGGAGGAGATTTTTTGTTCACTTTATAAGGGCTTAAAAGGCTTGGCAATAATCTACCAGACCAAACCAGCACAGCAAGCAAGTAAAACCCAATGTTTCTGACGCAACCACCAGTCATGTCTCCCCCCTCTCTACTTTTATCTCTCTCTCTCCTTCTACTCCACCGGGCTCTCTTCTCCACAGCCATTCTCCACAAAAGCAGCCTCATCGGAGCAGACGCTCTCTCCCAGAGAACAACTCTCGAGGACACCCCACCAACTCTCTTCTTTGAAGTAACCAAGCCCATCCAACTCCCCAACACCAAGCATTGCTCTTACCTCATCCTCCAACACGACTTTGGCTACACTTATGGCAAGTCCCCAGTGCTTGCGAACTACACCCCTCCCTCTGAATGCCCGTCTCGAAAATTCTCCAAGATTGTCCTTGAATGGAATTCAACCTGTAAAGGCAGGCAATTCGACCGCATCTTTGGCATTTGGCTTGGTGGGGTTGAGCTTCTTCGTAGCTGCACGGCGGAGCCGAGGGCTACCGGGATTGCTTGGAGCGTCGAGAAGGACATTACGAGGTATTATTCGTTGCTTATGAATAATCAAACTCTTGCTGTGTATCTTGGTAATCTGATTGATAGTACGTATACTGGGGTTTACCATGTGAATATAACCCTACGTTTTTATACCGCTGAGAAAAAATCCGATAATTATGGGTCGACCTCGGATAACTCAGTTGCCAAGTATCAATCCCCGGCTGATTTGATCTTGCCCTTTTCGCGAGACCTGCCGTTGAATGATGGGTTGTGGTTTGAAATTGAGAATTCCACCGATATTGCGTCGAAGGAATTCGAGATTCCTCGAAATGCTTATAGGGCTGTGCTGGAGGTCTATGTTTCATTCCATGAGAATGATGAATCTTGGTATTCGAATCCTCCGAGCGAGTTCATCGAGGCAAATAATCTTACTGATACGCCCGGAAATGGGCCTTTTAGGGAGGTTGTGGTTAGTCTTGATGACGAGGTTATCGGTGCAGTTTGGCCTTTTACCGTGATTTATACAGGAGGGGTCAATCCTCTGCTATGGAGGCCCATCACTGGCATTGGATCATTCAATCTCCCTTCTTATAATATTGAAATCACGCCATTTTTGGCGAAAATATTGGATGGAAAGGCCCATAAGTTTGGATTTAGTGTGACAAATGCCTTGAATGTCTGGTACATAGATGCAAATTTGCATCTTTGGTTGGACAGCAAGAGCACTAAAACAGAAGCGGAGCTTTTAAAGCACGATAGTTTGCCTCTTGCTGTTTCAGTGGTATCTAATTTCAAGGGTTTGAATGGAACGTTTTTTAATAGTGCAAACAGGTCCATTTCCTCGACTGGATGGGTGAGATCTTCCCATGGGAATCTCACAACCAATTGGATTCAAAACCTCAGTTACAGTAATTCAATGGTGGTGGGGAGCAATGGGACTTTGCAGGTTGTGAATCAGACCATCCTTTTCAATGACAGTGTTCATGCAAAGATGCCATCCTCGTCTGTTTACTCGGCGGAATCACACAAAGAATTCTCCCTTTATTTATACTACAACTACTTGGATCGAGGAAATGAAACTTCTTTTTCTCTTGAAAACATCACGTTGGGATTTAATGAGAAAAAGTCCGAGGCTTCTGCTTTAGAATTATCAAAGAGCTCTCTACAAAATGTACAGAATGGGCAGGGCTATATGACTGTGAAGGACAACTTGGTAGTCAGCGGATTGGGCAGTACACAACAAGTGTATAAATATGATGACAGCAATTCCTGTTACTTCAGGAATGTAAGCAGCTCGAACTATACCATTCTGTACGATAAAGTGGGAAACACATCTAATGGAAGAACGCTGTCTCATTTCGATCTTTGATCAAGCACATGGTGGCCTTTTTCACGCACCCAGTTTCGTTGATAACAGTGAAGGAGTTCAAGTCTATTCATCTTGCTTCATAAAAAGTGCAATGTAGTCCATACTCATTACGAGACAGACTTGTTTTGTGGATATTGTTGTAAATTGTTATCAAGTTATTTGCGTTAAAAACTAAAAAGTAACCCTGGTTTTGTTTCACAAGAGATGGAGAACATTTTCTGTACTAATCCCACTTTAAATAACAAGATTAATTTTTAGGTGAAAACTGGGTCATGGAAAATGAATGAGTCAAGGGGTGTAACCGATCTGATTCGATCCGATTTTAGATATATTTTAGAATTGAACAAGTATATACTGGTTTTGAGATTTGAAGAATCGATACCGCATCAATTACACTCCTAAATTGGTACTTTCAGTTTTACCAATTTCGGTCAAGTTTGGTCTGGCTTTTTCAATATATTATATAGTATATATATTATAGTATATAATAATATAGTATATAATAATATAGTAATAATATATTGTAGTATATTCTAATATATTTTAATTGTATTATAAACTATAGTAATAATATATAGTTATTTGTATAGGATTTTAAAATTAAATATTATATTAACTAGTAATTTATCATATAATACAAAATTATTTTATATATACTAATATATATTATATATAAAAATTATATATAATATAAAAAATTAAAATATATATATGAAACAGTTCAGTCCGATTCGGTGTTAGAAAAATAAAAATCGAAACCAAACCGATTTCAACCGATTTTGAGAAAAATAGAATTGGTATTGGACCGGATCAAACTCAGTATCAAACTAAACCCACCGGTCCGGTTCACTTGGTTTTTTTTTACCCATAAAGGAGTGCATGACCAGCATTTCTTGTTTTCAATTACGAGATTTTTTTCACACTACATATCATTAATGTTATATAATTTAATTTAAAAAATATAAAATCCTTTAAATATTTCCATCTTTCACTGTCCATCCAGATCCACTCTACGGGCTTAAAGAAAAATAAAAAAGAAAACCAATAAAATGTCCAAACCAATAAAATCACATCACTCGAAGTCTCAAACGAATGCGACACCTTCATACGCCTAATTTACATATACTCAAATACGAAAATTTAACTCCAGTTTTATTAGGTTATGTCATAACTAAGACTATTTATAAGATTGAAATCTACCCCCAATTTGGATCTTAATATTTTTCTAATTATTATTATTTTTTCAAATCAGTTGTTTGATTTAATGTATGTATTTTTTTTCTTAAGCAAACAAATATTTTATTAAGAAACGAAAGGTGAGATACATAAAGAGGGGGTGAGGTTTCTTAACAGACACTTCATTATAATAACCATAGTGCTAAGGTTAAAAAAAAATCGGATTTTGGGACAAAAAAAAAACTTAGTCCCCACTCATATCCTGCAAAAGAGGGTGCCTTTTTAAATAATGGTTTTTTACAGTTCGCACAACTGTGCAAATTATGATAACACTGTTGGAGCCAGTGGATGCTAAAGGTGCATTGCAGTTTATTGTTTTGAGATGTTTCTTGAAGAAACCCATATTCCCTTCATCAAAATCATTGGTTAAGGAAAACGGAAATATAGTAGAGAGATCGGCATCTAATGAGCTAGACTGTGGCATATCGAGTTTCTTCATGCTTGCCGGTGGCGGTCCCCACATGCCGGTGATTGTTAGACGGAATGGTTCAAATCTGGAAGATCTTGAGGTGGAGAATCTACCGATGCAACACGTGTAACCGTCAGACTTTCGCCATGATTTCTCTTCGTCCCGGTAGATCAGTAGATGAGGAGTTGCATGGTGGGGGGCATGCTGGACATCGATCGCCGAAGTGCAGTAGATATAACCAAAACCGAGCCAATGGAAAAGAGAGACTAAGAGCATTGACATTAGATTAGCAGAATATTTTTTCATCTTCAAATTTAGCAAATATCATCCATATTTGCTCCACATTGAATTAGTTAAATTGTTTTCATCCAAAATATAAGGTACAGTAAATTCATTCTTCTTTTCAAATATGAAAAGAACTATAGTAAGTCTAAAAGTATTTTTTGAGATTTTTATATTATATATATGAGATTTTTATTTACATATGAGATTTTACCATCTATATAAATATGAGATTATTATATTATAGATTGTTGGATTGTTAAAAAGAAAATGAAATTGATTGTTGGAGGTTATTAAAGATTATGAAAATAAAATAAATAAGGAATTAAAAATTAAAAAATAAAAAATAAAAATATTTGATTATTATAAAGAATGTGATGACTAATCCAATGTAGATTTCAAATTTTGAATGATTAGTTAAAAATGAAAAAATTATATATTAGTTAAAATTTAAAGAATAAAATGACGAATCCAATAATGTTCTAAAAGCATTAGTTGGAAAACTTAAACAGAACTAAACAGAACTGAAAAAGGAATGGAAATGAGGCTTTCATATTCCTCTGTGGAGACACTGGTCGGAGATGATGAGAACTTTCTAGAAAGAAGAGAAAGTTTCTCTTTCTAGAATAGGAAAACACTTCTCTGGATTTAATGCATGTATTACTAGAATAGAGAATAGCGAAGTGTTATAAATTCAAAAGATTATATTAAAATAAATTTCTAAATTATCGTAATTTTATGTAATCCTTAAATTTATTTTATAATAAATAATTTCATAATCTAATATATAATATCAAATTATATTATTTTCTAAATTTATTGCCCGTGGAATAATCTATGTTTACCCCCCCCCTTTTCTGAGTACTACATTTTAATTTTTAACCTCTGTCGCTACTCTCCCCGAAGGTTTTCTCGGAAAGAAATGGGCTTTTATTTTGCAACCAGGTAATGTCTCTCTCTCTTCTCTCTCGGTTCTTTTTTGTCTTTTCTCATTTGGGATTCGTACTTAGCTATTTCGTGTACATATGCAATTGCAGTGGCGGTGTGGTTTGCTGTTCTCCGGGATGGAAGTCTTACAGCGTTTTCGTTCACTTGGGGTTAAACTCAGGCTGTCCCAGTGGAACTTTATATCCCCTCAAAAGAAAATACCTTCCTAGAAAGTTCCGTGTAGCATGCTCTTCTTCATTTTCTTCTGGTATGTTCGTTTTTTACTTTTCACACATATACGCATATTTTCTTAAAATCATAGGTCTCTCTGTGATAACCGTTTTCTGAATTATTTTTTTTTTCCTTGAATTGGTGCATGTGTTATAGTTTGAAATGGATTTTCTACCACGCATAGAAATTCCATTGGTAATGCAATGCCAAAAACAACGCGATTTTTTATTTTTATTATACGAGGACTCTTGTGCTTAGACATTCAAAAACCCCAAAAGGAAAGGAAAAAGTATGATTAAGTTCTGATATCACTTCGACATATGGGACTGCTTAAGAAGTGCAGGCAAGAGTTACCAGAATTCATTTTGTATCTTTGAAAATTAATAAGAAAAAAACTAGGAGAGCGCGTTTTAGAAAGGGCTTCTTCTATACGAAATCCTATCTAATAAATACCAAGTGACCAGTGTGTACCTGAAGTTCAATCTGGGTATTTAACAATGGGACAAACTGTTTTTGGTTTTTGAATCTCTGAAACTTAGCAAGTAGTTAATACATAAAGTTTGCATTGAAGCTGTGACTTTCTCAAGTTTTATTGTCGTAGCATATGGCAGGAATGGTACTTGGAAATTAGTTTATACTTGGAACCTTGGTTTCTCTCCACATCCAGATGCCAATATCCGTCATGCTATCAATGAGCCCCTAGCAAATGCCTGCCTCCTCTGCCTGCCTTTGGTTTCCCATTTGACATAGAAGAAATAAGGAGTCCTATAATCCAAACACCAATTAATTCTGAAGCGGGACTGAAGACTCTGCATCCCATAGATTTAGAGAAACTTCATTTTGTTGGGGAATCCCACAGGTTCTTGCGGCAGGAGGTAACTTCAAGGTTCATAAAGCATCTAGAAAGAATTCCAACTTTTCTGTTCAGTAATGGATTTATAGGTTATTAAAATCGTAACTATTAATTACTAGTCTTGCTTCTCTAAGCTATTGAATTATTTATTTGTCATTTTTGGTAGGCTGGTGGACACGCTGCGGTTTTAGGTTTTGTAGTAGCACCTTGGACGATAGCTACATATGTAGTGGGAGGGGGGGGGGGTTACAACGAGCACATATACAACCATAAAGACCATGTGGCATAAAGCACCACATGTATTGAGGGCTCTTCTTTCTTATTTGACACGGGCAATATCAGACTAGATTATTTTCCAAGTGGATTCTGGGGCTCATTGCATACAAATATTTTGACTCATGGGGTGCACAACCACCACCTTATATGTGGGAACGCTGGTCAAAGCCAAATATTGAAGTATATTGAAGATGGGAGTTGGAATGATAATGGTTTTTCTGCTTGCTGTAGTCATGGATAGAATTAATTATGATAATCTGAGAGCTGCAAGATTTTCTTACACTCTGTACTTCATATCATGTTTGATTTCTTTACCTATAAAAAAAATCATGTTTGATTTGTTGAGAAAGCAATAAATTCAATGCACAAATTAAGTGGAAGCAAAGCTTTATCCCAATCCCCCTTCTTTTTTACTTTGTTGTTTCACTTAATTTTGCCATGATATATGCTTACTTGTGGAGTTTTGAAGTCTCAATTTTTCTGCATACAATGTACATCATATCTATATTATTATTGTTGCTTGCAGTATAAGAAAATTTTAGAGCAAATTTGTAGCAGTTAAAAAGTGATTCATAGACTGAACTGCGTACTTTTCATTTTAATGAAATGGTGCTATACATGTTATACTCCATGCCTTGTCCTGTTCAATAGTTGACAAAATTGCAGGATTTCTAATGCTTTATACTTTTTGCAAATGATTTGTCCTTTCTATTCATTGGTCATCTAAATTGCAGATTTTCAGTGCAGTAAAGAATAAGCGTCCTCAGACACCACTTGTTCTCTACGTTAATGAAAAGAGTAATGATACACACAACACATTCTCCAACACGTTGCACAACAAGGTTATAAAGTAAGGGTATTTTTGTAAAATGCTGTTACTTTTATAAGATGTTTTACAAAAATACTCCTCCTTCTAACACATTGTTGTGTAATGTATTATAAAAATGTGTTGTGTGTAAATCATTTTGCTAATGAAAATGGTCGCCTTCTTGAGCGTATGAAAGGGACTGGCATCGATGTGATTGGGCTTGACTGGACAGTGGATATGGATGATGCAAGGAAACAATTCGGTTGGGAGATCAGTGTACGGGGCAACGTTGACAATACTTGCTTATTTTCTCCTCTTCCTACTCTGACGGAAGAAATTAAAAGGTTTGTGAGATGGTTTTATTAACAAATTTCTTTCACCTGTTACTCATTGTTGACTGTTTTTGGTCTTGACCCATCTTTGATCTTTAGTATGTGCTTCTTTCCTGTTGTGGTGTAGCCTAAGATTATACAGATTGTACCTCTACTCATTCAACAAATAAGGACAACATGATGAATCTCATCTGTAGACATAGTTACGACGTGCCCAACTTTGTAACTTCACAATAAGGAGTGTTCATGTAATAGTGTATGCATCCATTAATGCAGCATGCTAATCCTGTGTTTGCCGATTAATCCTGCACTGATAGAATTGTTTCTCAGAGCGGTGAGGTGTGCGGGTCAAAGGGGACACATTCTTAATTTAGGGGATGGTGTTCTTGCTAGAACGCCTGAAGAAGCTGTTGCAAATTGTTTTGACGTTGCAAGAAGCTTGAACTATGATGCAGCTTCTCAAGATCAAGAGTTGGAGGTTTCTAAATTGGCAGTTTGAGGATAATAATCGTCAAGGGCAAGCCAGGTTTGAAGATAAACATTGAAGATGCAGTTACTTAAATCGACCATCTTCATCCTTGTCATAGCATTTTGAAGATAAAAATCTCCCTAATGATAATGCAAAAAAGACGTTCTACATCACAACCAACTTGCGGCCGAACTCTTTGAAGGTTAGGCTTAAGGTTTTAGCCCGGCCACGGGCGAAGACCGAGTTGGGTGGTTGGGTAAAGCAACCACAAGTTTGTACCGTTTAATATTTTGCTGGAATCTATGGTAATGTATATGAATGGTACGGTTCAGGTTGTGTAAAAAGAAAGGGAATAATACTTTATACCACTGTTTTTACTTTCGTACCGAATCAACTGGTATTTTTCGTACCGGCCACCGGTCTGATACAGGTACATTATGTGTTTTGTACTGGTCGAAATACCAACCGTACCAGTTGATATTTCGGCCCTTAAATTTTTTTTTTTAAAATTTTAAATTTTTTCAAACTACAAGTTTATTTTTTAATCCCAATTCAGACTAGGCTATTTATAATTTATATATCTTTGTATTTATATATAATTTATTCATATATAAACTATTATTTTGAAATATAATTTATATATATTTATATATATAATTTATTCACATATCGACTATCTCGAAACGGTACACGAAACAGTACCGATATTAAAATATTTTGTTTTAATGCTTTTATCGGTACGGTATTTAAAACATTGTAGTTTATACAACAAATTATGAAAGGGCTGGTAATTTTTGACCGGTCCATGAATTCAATACAAAATGATAGAATTAGAGTTAAGTTGAATTTGAGTAGCCAATTTGACATTAGCTTGATTAACCCAAATCTATGATCATGCCATTCGCAAGTTGACACGATTGATTTGTTTATTTAATACATGAACTTAATTCCATGATCTACAAATGAATATTTAATGATTGTTTTATCCCTATTATATATTAATGAAACCATACAAAATACATTATTAATCTATTTTGCTAATTGAGCGATTTCAAATAATTTAAAATAATTGAAAGTAAAATCCCTCGAGTCGTGAATATATTACCTAATTTTGTCCTTCTTCTTATAAATTAAGAACCTTTAGACCAAATATAGTAATTCAAGCAAATTGCGAAGCCTCCATCCCAATATTTTGTTGTGCTACTGCAACCATATATATATAAATATATGTATATATATATATACATATATATATAGTTAAAGCCCACTTCAGTTCGTACGTACGTGTTTCTTCTATATATGCAATAAATTAAGGATGTCAAAAGTTAATTATATTTTACATCTCAATTTTGAGTTTTTTATCTGAATCTAAATGATCTGATACAAACCTGAATGACTCAACTCTAATAGCCACCCAAAAGTAATATAATATTACACACTCAAAACTACTAAAAAGTTGCACTGTTTTTATTATATTCAGCCGTCAATATTAAGGTATAACATCTATTTTTTTTATCATAGTTTTAAGGCCTTGAGAAGTACTGAGTTTGAACAGCGTGCGAAAATAAAGATCATGTCAAACCTTAGCCTGTCTCTGTCTGAGAAGTACTGAATTTGTCTGATCAGTGACCCAAATGCCACCGCTGGCTCTCTTTAAGCCCAAGACAAAAAGTGAACTCGTTGATGGTGTGGAAGATATCGAGTCCAAACAAATATGTTCTCCAAGTAGCACCAGCTTTTAACTAGAATCATGTATGTTTCACTTTTACAAAACAGAAAAAATAAAGGGTACGTACGTACGTAGTTGCATCCGAGTAGTTCATGGAATTAGATAATCAATAGGCTAGACCGCGGGGAACTGCTGCACACACATACACATATATATATATTTTATATATGCTATTGAGAAGTCCCATATGATTTAAGAATAAATTCATCCTGAATTTTATAAGGAGTTACTCTCATTCCTTCTATTAGGTATTTTATGGAGAGAAATGAGTGTTTCTATAAAGTATCAGAGTAAGTTAACATATAACTGATGATGGGCTTCTACGACTTATCCACGATGATGGTACAGGAAATACCAGCCCACACGTGAGAGGGCGTATTGAGAAATCTCATATGGCTTAAAAACAAATTCATTCTGCACTTTATAAAGAGTTACCTCACTCTTCCTATTAGGCATTTTATGAAAAGAAATAAGTATTTCTATATGATATCAGTGCAGTTGAAATTAAGTGTTTCTATATGCATACACGGTTGAAAATTAACTTAAAATTAATTAATGTAAGTACCTCATGAAATTAAGGGTATTTCCTTGGATCGTCTTTAATTATAAGTTGGTCAATTTCAGGAACCATCCTGCATGCAGTAAGTTAGTTTGAATTTCCAAATTAATAACGACGTACGTACAGTACTACAGTACTATATATACATATAAAATTAAGAAGCAACGAATTAAATGGGAAGCATTGATCATTAATTTGATCAATGGGAAATGTCTCATCATCAAGTACTAGTACTTGCAGTACTACTCATCTTGTTCATGATCGCGCGGGGTGAAACAATTTAGTTTATAGTACGTACTTTTGATCGAGTCTTTGCTTAATTTACTAATTAATATTCTCGCCTGCTGCTAATATTTGGTTACGGATATGATCTGAACTTAATTGAGGGACTGTTGTGTGTGTGTATATATATATATATATATATTATATGGTCTTTGAAAAATGCAAATATTTCAGAAAAGAGTCGAAACATGCATGAAGATGATGATAATACATATAATATGGCCGAGCGGGACTTTCTATTTTTAATGTTCAGTACTAGTGTCTCACTTTGGAACCCTGCTCTATCTTTAATATGTAAAACGACCTAGCTAGCTAATTAATAATTAATTAATGAGAAACAATATTTTTCATATGTCAAAGAATTAGTTATACCTACGTAATTAAATCTAAATTAATTGCAATATCCAGCTACCTACCTCTATATGTCAAACTACTGGAGCCGATTATATGTACGATGGATTCCAGTACTTTGCAGATCATTCAAATTAATTAACATTAATATTGGCTCTAATTAATTTTTTAAATTAATTGATTAATCAATGTCTGCTAATTCCAGTAATATTGTGTGTGATCTGGGTGCATGCAGGGTACTGCGTTTCTTCATTCCGGTTAGCAAATGAGTTCGAATAAAAATTGATCAGATTTAAACTTGCTTGCTTGTATATATATATATAGCTAATTCAAATCATTCTTTTTCTAAAGATAAAATTTCCATATTATATATTTGAGCCCTAACACTTACGGGTACGTACTAATTAATTCCCGATGGAACATCCACTTGTGAATTAATATGCATATTCATCATTCATTCGGTTGCGCACCATACTCAAGATTTTGCTCGCACAGTACAGACAGACACATGCATACATATTGAAATGTGCAATCTCATTTTTTCTGAGAAATACTTATGTCGTCCTGATGATCATGGGTTTGCACACTGAGCTTTCCAAGTACTCAGACTGATCTCTTCACCCAAACTACACACACACACTGAAGTAAATGCAATAAATTAATAGGGTTTATAAGGGATTAATGCAGAAGCATATTGTCGATCGCCATTAATTTCCAACCATCCGCACAGCATAATTAAGGACGAGTTTCCACCTGTTTTCAACGGCTAAGCCTTTCCCCAAATTACCTGGTTAATTAACATTTTCCAGGTAGAGAATGGAAGGGAACTTGATCACCAATATAAATATATATATATATATATTTAAACAATATTCAACCCATCGCATATTACTTCCAGCCAGATAACGATCAATTAATACGCAGAATGTGAGCTCACGTTAATAAAAAGATCATAATTCAAAATAAGACCAGGCCTGGGTTTCATCGATCAGTAGCCGCCTTTCAGCCTACTAGCTAGCTTCGATCGCAACATCCTTAATTATTAGGTCAGAGATGTGGATCATGAGTTTATAAATCCAAATGTGTACATAAATATTATATTCGATCAGGTTGAGACTACATATAATTTGTCTTCAAACCTCTGTGACTAACCTGGATATTTGCTCATAATTTCAATCTCTTCACGCACATGACCTAGGGCTCCGCCAGTTAAACACATCTTTTTTCTCTAGTGTTCTAGCTAGCTGCAGTACTAGAACCTAATCAGTCCGATTATTATTACTTGAGAACTGATACAGACATAAAAAGATTACATAAAAATAAACTTACAAACTTACGTAGCTTCATGAGATCCGTTAGATTTATTTTACAATAAAAATACATTTACAATCTAACGTACCACATCAAACCACATTAGTTTGTGGATTTATTTTTGTGTAATTCCCGTGTAGCTAAATTATTTCCTTATTACTTGGTTTCGGTCGATTTGCTAATAAATAATAACATTAATATTAGTACTCTAGAAGATAGACATGAATAGTTTCAATGGACTTAGATGGGAAGAAAGCATCAAGTGAGGATTACTTATTAGGCCACCAAGGAGATCAACTAGGGGAAAGAATTATATGCAACAGATCAAGTGCATATAATAAGGGGAAAGAATTATATGCAACAGATCAAGTGCATATAATAACCAATCAGTCACCATTGTTATAAAGTGGGGCTCTTGATCAATATAATGAAGATCAAGAATAATTGAGAACTCAAAGAACAGAAGGAGGCCAGTGTTAAATATTGTCTTGTAACTGAAGAGATTGTTAACTATCTTTTGACGAAATACAACTAGCTGAACTACTCATTATTGATAGATAGTACTTGCAATTTTTAATTATAAATTTTGTGCAAGTTGCATTATGGCCATGATGTTCCATGGCCCATCATGACTACGATCGATCTCCTGGGTATATATATATATATATATATATAAGGAAATTGTTCTCGATACTTTACAGGATGTAGCCCTTTTTAATTTGTTAATTATATATATAATTATGTTCTCATTAGCCGCTGTTTGGATATAGATGATCTTATCTCATCTAATTTCAACTAATAATCTCATTACTATTTACAAACCATCTTAATTCATCTTATCTCATTATCCAAACGAGAACTTAGTTGCACATGACCCTTATTTTGCTCTTTAATCTGTTCCTCGTTTCCTACGATCTCCAGTGATCTTATGACTTCCGGTTCCTTGTCAATGATGATTACTGATCTACATTTCTCTCTTCGTATTCAGCCATAGATCGACCATGGTTAGAGTTCTACGTGTTTCTACAAAATCCTTGCTATAATTTGACTTGTACTCCTTAATTAGTCACATCATGCATACCTATCTAAGTAGAATATATGCATGACGTACATAGGTCTAGTTTTGCCAATGATTTGATAGGTTTTTTTTTTTTTTTAAAACAGATTTCATTTCATTCAATGGAAACTCAACTTACAATTGTGACTGATAAATACAGAAAAAAAAAAAATTCAGATTACAAATCAAACTACTCATCTGTTTAGATCTTGTCCGCACACAAATTTCTTTGTGACGGATATTATCTTAACTTCTATAAGTTTTCTAATGACAAAAACCTTCTGGAATTATGAGACTCTGTAAGAACAGAGACTTCAATTCCAATTTGTCTGAGATAACCAACCACCATTCTCCCATCCTCCAACGGAGGGGAAAAACCACCCCATCGATAGTTAACTAGCTATACTAGCTCCGGTCCTTTTATGTGCTCTTGTCTAGTTTATGTCTTCTGAGTATTTTTTTGGGGTGCGTGCATGGTGATATGGGGAAATTATGGAGCGGGGAGGGTGGGAATTTATAAGAGAGGCATACCCATTCCTTATAAGCAGCTTATCTAGAATTATAATCGAGGTATTGGTTCTAGATCAATAATTGACAAATAAGCATTATCTCTAATTTTTTAGAGGGCATTATAATATTGCCTAGTCGACTATCCTGGCACAAAACATCCTCAAATCTTAAGAGAATTCTTCAGCATGCTGCATCTTGATATATCCTACAGATCGTGATCATGACAATACAAAAATCTAATACTTGAAAGGAATATGATGTTTCTATACTCGAGAATGATAGCTGCTTTTCATGTACTATATATATCATGATCTCAGCTCACATGATGCAATTTCACTAAATCAGAGAGGAATTAACTAATCTCGCTTGTGGGAATTACACCCGTTTGAAAAGAATGGCAGTTTTTTTGAGGAAATCGAGGAAAATCTCTACTTGGGTCAAAGAGATATAGTGGAATTATTGAGAAGGTCAAAGAAGAATCCAATGATATTAAGGTAAACAAAACTACTACATTGTCCCACATTACAATTATGAGTGGGCAATTCCAACAGCTGGAATCTGCAGGGGAGAAATAAAAATGTCTCGACCAGTCTGGTTTCCATTATCATTAATATTCCTTGGACATAAAATCATATGTGACATGTCTCCTTAATTTTTGAGACATATATAATATCCTTGCATGTGTTCGTCAATGGTCGATCCTTTCAATTCTAAAAAAAAGGGGAAGTGCTTCAAATCCATATATATAAATATATATATAATAGTGCAGTGCTTAATTATATGCGACCAATTAATCTTGCAAAGCTCTGAATGATTTGCAAAATGCTATTAATTCATCAATCAATAAAAATAAGCGTGGGAGATAATTCGCGGCATATATAATTTGTATTATACTAACATTTGAAGATATTATGTTGTAGTACTGATTTAACGACGAAAACAAAACATGGTGGAAATAGAGGAACTTACCAGATAATTACGTTTTACTCCAATAAACTTCAAGCTAACTCATGATGATTCAAACATTAAATACAGTGCTTGAGCTATAAAAAAACATCAAAGGATTCGATCCAAGGAAGAGTTGAATATCGCAATCCAGTACAGTAGAGCTTCAAAACATCCGGAATCGAAGTTAATTATTTTAGGAACCTGAAATGTGTCAGAATTTAGAAATTGAATGGGTTATACACTTATGACTTAAAGGACATGAATTTTATAGATAAGAGTATACAATGTCATGCACTGAAAATTTGATATAAATGTACTGCTAGCTAGCTAGCTATTTCGAAGAAGCATGATATCATATTTGTCAATAATTTGGACGTGCTGATCAACTGCATGTTGTAGTTATGGTACTGATACTAGAAGTTATTCCACAAATCTGGTCACCCATCAACACGGTACTCCTATGAACATGCTAGCTCATGATATCTTACATGGTATGATTATTTTCGCTAAGGAATAGATCTAGATACTCATCCTTAAAACGCTAGCTGTCAACTGCAGACCGTACACAATATCAGGTATTTTACACACACACACACATATATATATATATGTATGTATATTATGATGTCAATATCAGTACAAATCCAATGGAGACAAGGCATGAACTTGATATACAGAGGTCAGTTGCATATATATAGCATTCCAAAGACGGAAATTCATAGAATTAGAAAAGATAAAAATAAACAAATGAGAATTCTATATATAAGAGCCCGACAACAAAGTGAACAGGTATTTGGTTCATCCTATACTGTCCTGAGATCTTCGAAGACGAGAATTTGTTGAGATTATGCGAGCTTTGATGCGTTGCCTTCATTTATATACTATAAGCAAAATAAATAAACATATATATATGGCAATCAGATGTTATATGTGTCCATTCATGGCAGGCATAAGATCCTAAGCAGAGTCCTAAAGGAGCTAGCTAGGACAGTAAAAGAAAGCATGTTAATGACGATTATTTAATTTGGAAAACCCAAGATAAGAAAACTGTAGTTCGGCATGAGAGAGAGGGGGGACCGGGGAGGGAGAGAGAGATCGGCTTCCCATGTTGTCACCGATGTTAAGGTAAAGTTACGACCGATGCCGGTATAATGATATTGCTATTTGGACCGAAGTAAGAACCGCGGAAAATTAGGTTTTAAAGCCCTTGGCCTAGGGTTTATTACAAAGGAAAGAGGTGCTCTAAATCTTAAGATCAATACTGTGATATACTCTAGCCAAGGAGCTGTCTCCTTCGCGTTTCTTGAATTCTTCTTTACGCGGTACGATCTCGAACTGGAGAATTTAATATATTGAACAACTTAAATCAAGTAATTCAAGACTTATTATCTGTAAACTCTTCAGTTGTTGGATTATGTCCTGCATCATCATTTTGAGTTTTGAACTATGTTTAGATCTAGATTCGAATCAAAGTTTCATATATATAATTTTAAGCAAGAGGAAAAATTTAATTACCACTTGATCTTAGGATAGGCAAGGAAACCAAAATTACTGCATAGGAAAGGATGAGTTATCGTCGTTGGCCTTCATTGGATTTCTCTTCTTCTTTTTCTTCTTATAGGGGATACCTCGAGCCTTGGCTTGAGAATCCCTCACATCGCGCAAATAAACCCGGATAGCACCACTAGCAAAAGGGTTTGTCTCAGGCAAGCCACCGTTTTCTTCATAAGCAGCTCTAAGCCGGCCGATGAGGGCATCTAGGCTGCCCCATGCTTGTCTAAGTGGGCAAATGCAAGGACCAGGGGGCTCAGGTTGTCCAAAGAAGACACAACCTTGTAAATGAACCTTAGTCTTTCCAAACTGATCCAGATACTGCAGGAACTCAAGCACATGATTGGAGTTGCACTGTGAAAGTGCCACTGGGGGCCTTTGGTTCCTCAAGTACTGACCAAAGGTGTTCCAGTCCCGCCTCTTTTGTGATTCATAGCGGCTCAGTTGAGGTGGCTGATGCTGTTGATCACCACCACCACCACCACCACCACCACTACCACCACCAGTACCAGTACTACCAGCAGCAGCAGAAGATCTTGATCCTTCTGCTACATCTTTTCCTTTGCTGCTTGACATCAAGCTAGCCTGCAAAATAGTTTCTAAACAGTCTCCAATTGATAGCAAGAAAGGGAAGAAATATGAGGAAGAAGAGAACAAAATATTAGTGGGTGAAAAAAAATTGTATATCACATCATGGGGCTACTGAGGAGACATGGTATGGGTCCTAAAGTGCTTTGGCTCCTCTTTTCTTCCTCCTCACATTATTTTCTTGCTTTATTAATCGTACCATTTGCCTCAAGTACAGTATATATTTCTTTATTTTCTTATATTTATTATTACGCTTCCATTTTCAACCAATCATAATCGAGTACATTAGCGTAATTAATACTGTGGTTTAAAGCGTATGGCGATCAGTTGTGACTTGCTAACCAGCTGTCTAATTAATTTACCTGAGTTGGGATTTACCAATTTGGGAAGAGAAAAATGGACGGTATAGATTCCTTTCCTACCTACAATTATATAGATCAGAAATTAGGAGCGCGCACAAAAAAAGAATAATAATAATTAGCCTCCAATAACATATATAAAAGTCTTACTAATCGTACTATACGTAACTTATACTGCAGAAGGAAGATGTAGGCCGTAGGGGGCGGCCTGAAAGGTTCTAATAATTAGCTTAAGAAATCTGTTTTCACTTCAATTTAAAAGCAAATATATATATATATGATCCTTATAAATTACATTTGTTGGGAAAATATTTGAAAATCATGATCACTTGAAATAGTCACAAGCTAGCTAGCTAGCTAGCTGTGTGATGGATCGAGTTTATTCATCTTCTTCTTCTTCAAGCTTATGTACTCTCGTGAACTTGATGAGTCTACTATTATACTACGATCTGACGATGATGAATAGCAAAAATAAGACGATTCATGCACACATGCAGTCATCGATCGATCGATCGATCGTCACATGCATCCAATATTGAAGGCTCCATATGATGAATAGAAGCACAGACGTGATCAAACAGTAGTTAATTTTCTTGTTTAATTAGTAGAATTGCTGTTTAATTTCCTACAATACCACTACTCTATCTATGTCCCCGCGGGTGTACATGATAGGCACATGACAAAAGTCCGTAAATTAATAATACTATCATGTAAAGTCCAGTATTAATTAATTAACTCCAACAAATTAAAAAGAAGAGTACGGCCCTATATACCTACCTCTCCCTTTACCTCAGTAGCTATCACTTCAAAGCATTGAATTTAATTTCTCAAAACGTCTAGATCCAGATGATGACCACTATGCTTCTACAATTAACTAGTACTAGTTTTAGGCAGCGCCTGATTTCAAGCGGATGGCTAGCCCCAACTAATTTTAAGCTCCAATGAAAGTAGTAACATATAAATATAACAATATTACAAAACTGCAATCATTCAAAACTCGATCATAAACTCTTATATATGTTGAGCAATTTGATCTCGACTCTGAAGATCTAATTCCCTAGCTAGCTCATGTATTATAACAGCAATACCATATATAACAGTACTTGAGAAACTTCAAACAATTTTTTAGTCTGCTCCTCACGTGGGTAGTTAGCTAGATCAAATGCTAGACACATATACAGATTTGCAATACTAGGGCTGCTACATGCCCTATGCGGACGGGCAGCCGGCGGCTCCTAGGCAGGGGTCCTATTTTTGTCTTCGATCGCCACCCGATCTTGTTATATGCGACTGAGTGCATGGCTCCAACTAGTCGGACGAGCAGGTGGATTTGCCCATGGTTGTGCGGCTAATCGTGGACCTCAATAGGCCATTAGTGACAGCGATGGTGAGACGAAAAAGAGAGAGTGAGATAGAAAGAGTGAGACTGAGAGTCATAGAAAAGAGAGTGACAAGTACAACAACTAGCAGATGACGAGACAGAGACAAAGAAGAGAGAATAAAATAGAGTCAGAGAGGAGAGATGGTAATCAAGAGCCGAGATGCCGGCAAGCATGGTACGAGTAACCGGCCAGCAACCTTGTGCAATACTCCTAAATGTAGAAACTTGCCGTCGTGTGCGCACATTACCACCATTTGCTGGCCTGGCTGTCATATTCCGTCAAGTACTTGTTCCTTATCTATAACAAAATTTTCTCAATGCATGTACGTGTGAAAGCTACCACCATCATGACTAGCACCATCTCACTGCTAATAGTGCATGCTTAGTGATAATACTAAATCCTCCTATGGAAAAGTACCAAAGGTACTAGATCGATGTATAACGTTTTTGTTGTTGCTAGTTTCCTCTACCCTTCCTAGCTTTTGGAGTTTTTATCAAAACATTGCATACATTCCATGGGATTTCAGATACGTATTCTTGCAATCTGTTCCCAAAGTACTTATAAGAGTAGTTTTGGACTATCTTTCGTACGTATCCTTCAAATTAAAGCTAGCTATATATACCATATCAGTACTCATGACAATGGCCGATCGAACCACCAATATTTTCTATACTATGCGACCTCATGAGCTAGTAAGTAGCTTGCAATTTTTAGGAAGACTTTGAAGAGCAGCATTGAAGAAGTGAAGGTACGTACGGTAGGCGTGTTTCTAGAGAAGCAAACAAAGATGCTCAACTATAATTAACATATATATAAAGTGCATCGATTAAACGACAGATAATTAACGGAATTGGGTTAAACCTGGTAGAGTGGTAAATGATGATTGTATGGTGGGGGAATTGCTTTACCTGTTCTTCCACTGTCGTAATTAGTGTTGCGATCATGATTATTAGTATGTGATCTAAGGCATATTTATTATATACAATTTAAGTTTACCTCAACGATGTTACAATCACAACAGTAGTACTACTACGTACCTTTTTCTTTAACTCTTGGTATCACTAATTAAATTAAAGCTTTTCTAATTATCAGCTAATCTATTACATAAATTATAACATTTAATTTAATATTCCTAATTTCTTTGCTTTTTTTGAGGTAATTATAGGTGCAGCTTTCTGCAGGCTAGCTAGGACCTAGCTTGTGATCGATCTAATTCATATATATACGTACGTGGCCTTTAATTGACTGTCTATATAAATATATATATATAATATTATTATATATAGAGAGAGATATATGTATATAGATGGTATTTCCATTTTCGCCATCATCCACGTATATAGATCAAATATAGTTGCACGTATTAATTACCCAATAATATTTTTTATAAGATTTAGAAAAAATTTATTCATCTATTTTCTCATCATGTATTTTTTTATCATTCTATAATATAGTATTAGATGATAGGTTTATAAATAAAATATAATAAATAATCTCTAATCATCTAATACTACATTATAAAAGGATGAGTAGTATTATTTATTTGTTATTTTTTAATAAGTTTTTTTTTTTTTTTTTTTTCCAGGTCGGAAAAGTACTGATTTTATTATTTTCGGCTACCTACAAGTACTCATTATACTCACCGCCCCACACGATATGTTTAATATGCATGGTTAATCTTTCACATTAGGCCAAAAATGTCTCCATCTCACCACTTTCACTGTAATGGAATTTTATTTGCGCAGCTCGATCGTCATCGATCTTCTAGTACCTCGTATTTTATTTTAATACATAATTAATTAGTTGCCCATATTAAACATATGAGTCAATTTTGCCCACAAAGCTATTACGGCCGTCTCCTTAATTAGCTAGACATCATTGGTCGGAAAAGTCTTCATCTGGCCAGAAAAATGAGAAAAAATGGGTCATAACATCAACTTTACGTACGGATTTCTCTGCTTTTAGACAGGAAAAGAAATTAACCGAGTTTCCTACGGAGAAGATTATATATATATTATATATATATAGCTAGTTTAATTCTCTTAGGTAAAAAGTTATCCAGTCGTCACTAATTATCTTAAAAGTTTAAATTGAAAAAAATATAAAAATTTTAATATTTGCATTTTTTATCTTAATATTCTATTCATGTATAGGTCAAACTCTCCCTTAATATGTTGACCCAATAAATGAAATATTTAATCAAATAAATATTAAAGTGTATAACCATAGTTTAAAATCAAAACCTCTACTTTGATATAATATGAAATAATTACTTATTCCAAAAATTTAACCTGACAGATCAGCCGAAGAAGTCCCTTCTTTCTTTTACGTTTTTTTTATTCTTTAATTTCCCAATAAGCTTCATAGCCTTCATTCATATATAAGGGAAACCCAAACTACAGAGTCCTTGGAGTCCAGGGAAGAAACCCTTTCTTTCTTTTACTTAATCTTGGAGGGGTAGGGAAATGGGGCATGAACAAAAAACACTCTACGTCTGTGAAAATTAATTTATAACCATATTTCTGTTGATTTACCTCATGAAACTGTAGGGTTCAGAACCAAGACATCTTCTTGATCACGACGGTCACGTACAACACTTTATAATCAAGCCAATTATAATCTTGTACAGTTATATATATTCGATATGAGAAATCCTCTTTAAGTAATTCAAAATCGCTTGCTTTAGACGGGTCTAATCTCAAACGTACGTGTTCTTTCAGATCAGCAAGACTCGTGCTTTGTTTTTATCATGGGAAAAATCAAAAAAGCACGATAAAAATCAATTAGTGGCCTTGTGTTTCAAAATTGGACGCATTTAAATACTGATCTTCATAGATGATCTGTTTAATTCTTGTTCGTGCATGCCAATTAATTATTCTTTAATTAATAGCAACAAATTTATAAGTTATCTGCTAATTGATATATTTATTATAAATATAATTAGTACTGCATGCTCATCACTAGATAGTAGATAGAACAAAAAAAGTAGAGGAAAAAACTGTCCTCCAATATTATATCATACACAGCTGTTGGATTGTGATAGAAGCAACGCTCAAAGCTGCCTTTAAATAGATCTTGTTAGATCTTTCGTATTAATTTCATTTGGAAAATTCAGATCTCTTATATATTGTTAATTGTTTTATATGGTTGTGGGTACGTACGTATGAGCATTAATTTGTGTTGTTGAAAAGTTTCAATCATCTAAATGGTTTTGATTAGACCACCAATTACAATTCATGGAAACACCCATATGATCAATATCTTTACTATATTAATAACGAAATTGCTTTGTAAGAATCTTCGTTTTAATTACAAATTAGATGAACTACAAGAAAATATGAACAAATGAATTAAGATGAAAAAGAAATGAGAAACTAAGTTGCGTGGACGTTACAGCTAGTTATTATACTCTTTTTATCTTTAGTTGTTCGATTTATTTATTTATTTTTAGATTCAACACTTCTCCTTAATTTATATAATTAATTAAGGAGAAGTAACAAAAATCGTTGCAAAAGGTGACGGGAATAAATTAATGTGAGAACTCAATGGCGAAAAAGAAATCGCCGAAAAGAACTTGTATTTGCAGTAATTTTATTTCCATCAGACACAAGATTGTCAAGAAAATTACTTTTTCTTGTAGTGATTTATCATCTCTCATCTTCAAAAATTTTATTTATCTAATATAGATGATATTTGATGAGCATTTTACCTTTCAAAAAAATACATAATAACCATGTCCATTTTTTAAATATGAAAAATTATATTCTCAAGATGATGTGTAGAGTACACGAAATAAGATCTTTACATAGTATAATTTGATTTAAAAAATAAATTTTAAAATTTAAATCTTACAAATAATTAAATTTTACTATTTAAATGATATGGATGATGTGTAAATTTTACACATGACTTAACAATAGAAAAACTCTTAAATGCAGTACCCAACCAATTGATAATGAATCTTATTGTACATATATACTGTGCATGCATATATATCTAGGAATCGAGTCAACAGCTAGGGGATTAGGATCTGAACAAAAAAGCGTGAGGGAGCATATAATTGCATTTACCAATCAAGGCGAACCCCTTGGGATGGGGAAGCCAAGAGTTTACCAAGCCCATTGTTAATTTAGATTAATTAAATTAATATGTTCTAATAATACAGACTAGGAATTAATTAAGATCATGATCATAGGTAATAACATATATATATATATATAAAATCAGCTGCCTTAGCTTTTGGGCAACCGAAATTCTTGATTTTATACGATGACGTGGGTGGACCATGTATAAGAGAATATTGAACTGTACGTGAGTAGGTAATTAGTAAGATCAGCTGGCAGGCAAAAAGTCAATTCTTTTTTTTTGTAATTATATATATATACACGTCTGCATTAAAAATTAAGAGCATAGTAGCATGACTCTCTAAACAAACAAAATTGATAATCTGACATACATTTGATATAAAAATAAATGATATAAATTAGATCGAAGGAGTAGTACCACTTTAATTCCATAGCTAGAATTCAATTCAGCCAACTATTTTGAATTTAAAACTCATTCCAACTCATCTCATCTCATCTCATCATTATAATTTTTTTAAATTTCTACATAAAATATAATAAACAATTCAATTTTTTTAAATTTCAAAACAATAATATTAAAAAATAATATTCTAATAATATTTTATTCTACTATTCACAAACAATCTCAACTCATTTCAACTAATCTCTGAATCCAAACTACCTGGGGCGCTGAGTTTAGATACCAAAATCATCTCAACCCATCACGTTTCATCTTATCTCATTATTATAATTTTCATAAATTTTCACATAAAATATAACAAATAATTCAATTTTTTCAAATCTCATAACAATAATAATATTAAAAAATATATTTTAATAATATTTTATTCAACTTTCATCTAAAATTATCTCATCTTATTTTATTATCCAAATTCCGCTAAGCAGGATATAATAGAAATCCCTAACCCTAGTGCTGCTTGCTCATCATCATGCTGTTCTCATATATAGCTAGGACGATGTAGATAAAGTAGATCAGACAACTCCAACTTTTTTTTTTTTCTTTAATCTTTTAGCCGTTGGGTTGAAACCAAGAAGCAACTGACGTGGATGTCACATATAATTTTGGTCCGTGTATATGCATTTTTTTTTCACACTATAATATATACATATATATTATATATAGCCAGCATTCAGCTTGCAATTAATTTGGTGCCCAAAAGCACATATGTATAGGCATATTAATGTATGATATGTCTTTGTGCTATGCTCCCAAAGCAAAAGGAATGGATACAAATTACACCATGTAGAATTTTATGTACTTATAAAGAACCCATTTAAGTGACTTTCATCTTAATGAGTCCACCACTCACTGGCCGGGAAATATATATACCGTTACATCAAGAACAAGCATCAAAATAACCAGGTATAGTAAGGCTAATCAGTACTTAAAAAGCTAGCTCTAAGCTGAGGATCATACTGATATGCGTATATAACATTTTTCACAATTCCTTTAATTTACATAATTCTATTTTAAATGATAAGGGAAAATGATTATAAAAAGAGACGTTAATGTTACGTATATTATTACTACTCTGTTAGTTAATTCCTAAGCTTAGGAGATCTAATGCTGATCCTAATCATGTTGGTCAGTCACGAGATGAATTCGTTACAAGTAATGAGCTAGCTTCACGAGTGCGGTGCACAAAATCTTCAACACGGAGTAAAAGAATCTAATTAATTAAGACCTAAATCGACATGATCACTTAGAATATGTGTTTTGGTGTCTATCTCATCAGATTTGTCAGCATACCATAAAACTATTTGTCTTCTCTGCAGTGATAATCATAATAGGATATGATTCCACTTCCCCGCCATCGGTGTATCAAATTAATATGACTCGTAAAAAAAAATTTCCATTTCTATTTATTCATCGGTAGTGCTATCAGTCTTCATCTTCCCAATATGGGACTTAGCAAATGTTAATTAATCTCTCTAATTTTTTTATTTTTTTTAAATGCTGTAAAAAATCCCAAGAGTAAAAAGTGATTTTTGCAGTCTTAAACTTATTTACCCTTATTTGAGAAAAGATAATAGGATTATAGGAATCTTCTTATTTCACCAAATTAATTAATGGGCCACCCAAAATCTTCGTGAAGTGGAGTAGCTGCGGCCACAAGAATACGCATGCAATGGATGCACCGGGTGTGACAGCAGCATTACCTTCATGTTTGATCAATACGTTAATTATTTATTCGAGTCTACTTGGCCATCAATTCGACACGGCACTGCTATATCTGATCTCCTCAATATCCTTCTTGTTTGGTTCTTGAAATTTGTGATGATCAGGAGACGACTTCCTATTGTAATAATTGAGAGCAAATCATGACATTTAACCGGGTATTAGGCTATTAGCCCCCTATGCTATACATGCCGTTAGCAAGATCTTATTTTCATCTCATTATAGAAAATATGACATATTTATTATTATTAATTGATAAAAAATTATCTCATTCAATAATAATAAATATATCACATTATATATAATGAGATAAAAATAAAATAATGATGTAGTGTATAAAATTTACCTTAATATATATATTATGAACATACTTTTATGCCCTAGTTCTTTTTTTATTATTATTATTCGAGAAATTAAGACAATGTCAACATCATGATCCACACATTAATTTAGGCATAAATTGTACGTTGAGTTGAGTTGAATTGAGATAAGTTAAGTTATTTATAAATAATAGTGAGTTGAAATAGTATAGTAAGTTTTATGAGACAAACTTAAGATGAGTTTAAATATATTTAAATATTAAAATGAATTTAGATATATTTATGAGAAGTTAAAAAAAGTTATAAATATCGTGTGTAAAAAGATGTTGAATTGAAAAATATTATAAATTCACATGTAAAGAGATTTTGAGTTGATATAAATTTAATGATTTAAGATTTAAATGTTCGAATGTTAAATTCAATTTAAAATTAAACTAATCGAAATGATCTCAATTTAGTCTCAAAAGATCTCATTTCTTGAGCAGTGAAATTTTTTAATATTTATTCAGTAGATCTAGCTAGCTAGCTTAGGGGAAGAAAGGTAGTAATCCAGCTCTATCGTCCATATATCCAGGAAAGTTTTGAGATTGGGCGGGAATGTATTATGTATTGATGGATCGAAAAGGCCATTTATGCAGTTGAAAAAAAGTTACAAATCTCGTGTATAAAAAGTATTGGATTGAAAAATATTATAAACCTATATTTAAAAAAATTTTGAGTTGAAATAAGTTTAATGATTTAAAAATTAAATATTTAAATATTAAATTCAACTTAAAATTAAACTAAACAGAATTGATCTGAATTCAATCCTTCCAAAGATCTCATTTCTTGAGCAGTGAAGTTTTTTAATATTTATTCAGTAGATCTAGCTAGCTAGCTAGCTTAGGGGAAGAAAGGTAGTAATCCAGCTCTATCGTCCATGTATCCAGGAAAGATTTGAGATTGGGCAGAAATGTTTCACGTATTGATGGATCGAAAAGACCATTTATGCAACAAATCATGATCTAGTGGGATTTGCATGTCGGGACAATTCTCATTGCTAATGAGGAACAATCTAGCTAACATGGTTCCCAACTTTCAAAACTTTTTTTTTTTTTTTTAAAATTTACCTTCACATAATATCATGCTACAGTAGGAATATTATTTGCTTAGAGTTCTTTGTAATTAATTATCTGTTTTTATTCCATTATTTAAAAAATATATTCCAAATGTTGGGGTTTTTTTTTTTTTTTTTAATACGGCATATATTTACTTTTCTTACCCGTGATAATGAGATTATTTACTAACTTTAAATAGATAAGGTTTGCACAATCTTTTTATAAAAAAAAAAAAAAGTAAATCACACTATGAAAAAGTATAAAAAAATATATTTATTTTTAGTAGGATTCGATTTTTCACAAAGATCCTACGCAAGACTTGCACATTTTAAATTTATATCTAATATTACTCCTACAATTATGTTCACGGGTCATAAAAACTTTTTTTTTTTTAAATATTCACTCTATTAATTCGTTTAGAGTGAGCATGATCACCTAATAGAAAGTGTTGATTTTAGGGCACTGAGCACCAAACTGACTAACCGAGTACTCTCAATTGGTTTATTGAAAGAATCCACAAAAAGCCATATACAATATTATTTTAATCTTTTATGATTATTATATTATTCTCATCGTACAATCAGTCTTTCTTTTCTTTTGTATTAATATATTTTTTTTCTGCAATGGAAAAACACAAAAAAGCCAAAATAGGATAAATACAGACGGTCCGTCCATTGATCGATGGTCTTGTAGAAAATGTTAGATGATAATAACACATTCTTAAATCTATCAAAAGGAATACAGACGGACAGATGAGGAACTGCATGGATTGGATCGAGCCCAAAGCTAAGAAACATCTGGCCAGGCCCATTTCTAATTCCACTTTCGACAGACCAAGCTTATAACTACTTTCAGGAACCCATGCCAGGTTGCGACAACTACTTCGGATTGGGGCTCTGTTCATTTTCATACAAATGTTGATAAATGATTTATGCAAGTCTTAACTAAATAAATTTTATACAAGTTTTTTTTTAAAATAAAAATACAGATTCCACTATTAAAAAAATAAAAATTTATTTTATATATTCTACTAATGTGATTGACTCTATCATTTCTTTTAATATAAAATAATTTTTAATATAAAATAACTTTTTTAACCAATCAAATCAACGGAGAATATATAAAAGTCACGTATGTATAAAGCAGAACTCATAAAAAAATATTTGCCTTTTAGTGGGACTCACTTTTGTAAAAAAAGTGAGACGAATGTGTGCGTATCAGTTAGCTTAACTAGTACTGCTTCATTCGTGTTTGTTTCTTGTAAAATTAGGGGTATTTTCTGGGGTTTCTCATCCATAAATATATATATATATATACACACACACTAGTGAAGTTTATTTTTCTCAACGGTAATAGCAAACTTCATACAATCACCAAATTGCATTTATTTCATAGAAATAAAATGTTCGTCCCTTCTATAAAATATATTGTGTTACAACTTAGAAATATCTGAAATGAAATCATCGACTGAGAGGAGGAGAAAATGAATTGTATATTCTTGTCTTCATATCTGAAGGTACTCTGCTTTTATACATGTAAAAGACTAAAGGTTATAAAGGTAAAAACATCATAACTAACTAACAGAATTAGTTATCTAATAGTCCCCTTCAAGATAAATTGTATATATTATGCACATTTATCTTGGACAAAAGAGAAGAGAAAGCATTAAAACCCAATGGTTTAGTCAGAATATCTGCAACTTGATGAGCAGAAGATACATGTAAGGTTCGAATAATGCCAGCTTGTATGTTCTCCCTTATGATGTGACAATCTAACTCAATATGCTTTGTTCTTTCATAGAACACTGGGTTGGCAGCAATATGTAGAGCAGTTTGATTATCACAGAATAATAGATAAGGCTTGGAAAATGTTTGATGTAAGTCTGAAATCAGAGAAAGAAGCCAAGTGATTTCACATACTGCACATGCCATGGATCTGTATTCGGCTTCAGCAGATGACCTGGACACAGTTTTCTGCTTCTTTGATTTCCAAGATACAAGTGAATCTCCAAGGAATACACAGAAACCAGAAACTGATCTTCTTGTGTCAGGGCAGCTAGCCCAATCAGAGTCAGCAAAAGCTTTTAATTGAATGGAAGAAGATGCTGAAAAAAAAAAGTCCTTGTCCTGGAGCTTTTTTAATGTATTTCAAGATTCTCATAGCAGCTTGCATGTGTGGCACACGGGGTTGATCAAGAAACTGGCTCAGATGATGCACAGAAAAGGTAATGTCTGGTCGTGTATTGGTAAGATACAATAATCTTCCAATAAGCTTTCTATAACTTGTGCTATCTTCTATTAATTCTCCATCTTCCTTGCTGAGTTTACAGTGAGTGTCCATAGGAAAATTTATTGGTTTGGAACCAAGTAAACCAGCACTCTCTATTAACTCCAATGCATACTTTCTTTGGCATATGGAAATGCCTTGTTTACTTCTAGCAATTTCCATACCCAAGAAATACTTGACAGGTCCAAGATCCTTCAATTTGAACTGATCATTAAGAGCATTTTTAATAGACTCCAC
>QEOT01003626.1:2245-43481 GCA_003123785.1 Pterocarya stenoptera | reverse complement strand
AGAGATGAGATGAGAGAGAGACGGTGAGTGATGAGAGAGAGCGTCGAGGAGAGAGAGAGCTCGGACTAAGAGAGAGAGACGGTGAAGGAGGAGAGAGAGAGAGAGAGAGGGACGAGATGAGAGAGAGAGACGGAGATTGAGAGAAGGTGAGGGAGGAGAGAGAGAGACGAGATGAGGGAGAGACGAAAACTGAGAGATGAGCCGGATGAGAGAGAGAAACGATGAGAGAGAGACCGAATTGAGAGAGACAAGGGGTGCGAGGATTAAAAATAAAAATTAGAAAGCTGCCATGTATGGTGTGCAAAATTGCACACCACAACAGTGGCGGATTCCTATCATAACTCTGTTTTGTGAAAGAAAAATTATCATGAACAATCACTATTTGGCAGCAGCCACTACACACCCTAGCAAAATTACAAATTTCTCCCTGCAACAAAACTCACGAATCTCTCAAGTTCTTCCCATTTGAATCTTCCCAGCAGACCTCCTCTCTTCCATCCCTCGCGTTCCTTTTGTCTCCACTCTCCCCCCACCCACACCCCCTCTGATTTTTAACAATCGGAGGATAATTTCGACTTCATATTGCTTTAATCAGTGGTCTGATTCAAAGATCTGATGGTTTTGTAAGTTATTTCGTTTATTTCTGGTTAGGGTAATTGTTGTTGTGGATCTTTGCGATTTTCGGTAGAATAAGTTGGTTTATTGTTTTTGTGATGATGTTAAAGAAAAAGGTGCAGAGAAACTCTATATTAAAGTTTGAAACCTTTGAGTGTTGATATTCTATTCTGCAAGAAAATGACTTCAGTTTCGAAACCTAAGGAATTCTTCCTTGTCATTTGGGCTTAGCCTTTTTAGCCTCCTTGCCAAGGTTTTCTCAAAATTGTTCACCTTTGGTGATAACCTTCATAAAGGATTCCCAAAATGGAAGAAAGGCTGGTGTGGTTCTTGTGGACAGCTCATGTTGATGATTTAGCTGCATATATGAGAATAGATAAAAGCTTCAGAAAAACCATATGGGCGACACGGGTGGTGAGGGTGGGTTGGGGGGTGGAAGGAACAAAAGAAGATAGGTGGGCGACGGGGAGGGAGGAGAGCTGGGCGACGTGGGGAGTGGCGGTGCTGTGCAGAAGAAGGATGTCGCCGGTGGCAATAGGCAGATGAAGATGATGCAACGCAGGTGAGGGAGGATTTTTACGAGCCAAATTCAAATTGGGAAGAAAACACTACCGACCAACACTTTTTGTGAAACGCACATTTTGCATTTAAATATATATAAAAAAAAAAAAAAAGCCATGCAAGGTGTGCAATGTGTACACCGCTACAGTGCTGACTCTTTTGAGTAGAATAATGCTACTTTACCCACTCAATTTGTCCCTTTATTTTGACCCTTCATGTTTTTTTTTTTTTTTAATTTCTTTACTTAATAGTTAAGAAAGTGATATTAGTGTATTGATATTTTTTTATATAAAAATATTTTAAAATGATAAAAAAAAAATTTTTAAAAATAAAAATGTTATTTTAGATTAGCAGTAAGTTGCAGCGGGCTACTATGAGCGGCAAAGTAGCACCTCTCTTTTGAATAATAACAAAAGTGAATTTGTTGTACAATCTAAAATTCCCTGATGTAAAAGGTTGATAGAAGCAGTACTTTCTATGTCGATTGTTTTTCTTTGAGATTAAAACGTAAAGTATCTTGCTGCAGCAAGCCACTGATGGTCACCGAACATGCTATTATTATTATTTTTTTCATATATCTTTATTTTAAATATTTTTTAAATTCAAATATTATCCAAAAGAATAATTCTACTATATCCCTTTATTTTGTACCTAACCCTGACTCGGAAGACCTCACTTAAGACTCCAACTCGAACCGACTCGACCCGAACAAAATCAAACCAAGTCAAACTCGTATGACCCGCCCTTTAAAAACAAGGTCGTTTTCCATGCTTCCAGAAACGAAAACTGATTCAATGATTTACAAACCTTGGGAGAGGAAAAGAGAAAAGTGGTATTGGGATCGAAGGAGAAGATCTTGCGCTAAGAATGTGAGTCATCCCCAAGCCTCGACTTGCCCAACACCAACACCAGCAGTGGCGACATCAAATATGTAAATGGTGGTGTCTAGCCTCTTATATTCTCTTCTCTGCATAGTAAACTCAAAAAAAAACTGATCGTTTATTGCTTTTCTCTCTACTCGAGAGCTCAGATCCGACTCTAATTTTGGAAAGGAGGGTAGCTATATTAATAGTGGACAACTGCTAATGAATTTAATTTTTGGTGGTTGTTGCAATATGATTTTGGTAGGAAGAGGTGATGGCAAAAATTAATGAAATAATTCTCTACATGCAATNAAAAATAAAAATGTTATTTTAGATTAGCAGTAAGTTGCAGCGGGCTACTATGAGCGGCAAAGTAGCACCTCTCTTTTGAATAATAACAAAAGTGAATTTGTTGTACAATCTAAAATTCCCTGATGTAAAAGGTTGATAGAAGCAGTACTTTCTATGTCGATTGTTTTTCTTTGAGATTAAAACGTAAAGTATCTTGCTGCAGCAAGCCACTGATGGTCACCGAACATGCTATTATTATTATTTTTTTCATATATCTTTATTTTAAATATTTTTTAAATTCAAATATTATCCAAAAGAATAATTCTACTATATCCCTTTATTTTGTACCTAACCCTGACTCGGAAGACCTCACTTAAGACTCCAACTCGAACCGACTCGACCCGAACAAAATCAAACCAAGTCAAACTCGTATGACCCGCCCTTTAAAAACAAGGTCGTTTTCCATGCTTCCAGAAACGAAAACTGATTCAATGATTTACAAACCTTGGGAGAGGAAAAGAGAAAAGTGGTATTGGGATCGAAGGAGAAGATCTTGCGCTAAGAATGTGAGTCATCCCCAAGCCTCGACTTGCCCAACACCAACACCAGCAGTGGCGACATCAAATATGTAAATGGTGGTGTCTAGCCTCTTATATTCTCTTCTCTGCATAGTAAACTCAAAAAAAAACTGATCCTTTTTTGCTTTTCTCTCTACTCGAGAGCTCAGATCCGACTCTAATTTTGGAAAGGAGGGTAGCTATATTAATAGTGGACAACTGCTAATGAATTTAATTTTTGGTGGTTGTTGCAATATGATTTTGGTAGGAAGAGGTGATGGCAAAAATTAATGAAATAATTCTCTACATGCAATATATATAGGCTATTTTCCTTTAACTTTTTGTTCACCATTTTTTATTTCATTGCGTTTTCCTTTTTGTGAATTTCTTCTTTTTGTTCATGCTTGCAGACGTCGCGCACTAGTTATTAGCCAAATAGGGAATTGGGTTCTCATATCGGGCAAGACGGCCTGGACAAGATCGTCGAACTCAACGGTGCCGTTGTTGTTGGTGTCCATGTTGGCCAGAAGGATGTGGAGCTCGTCGTCGAATGCCTTGAGGTTGAGTGAGTGAAGAAGGATGAGTGGGCGGCTATTGGTTAGGGTTTGAGGAATCAATATGGTTTTATACTCTCGAACGGGTTGACGCCAATTAATAATCCCGTTATTTCGAGTTGGAGACCCGCTCAAGTAAGACCCGATAAAATATGGGTCAGTTCGGGTTAGCCTAATCAGGTCCAACGGGTGTTGGGTCACATGCACACTCATAATTTTAACCGCTTATGGATTTAATTTTTTTTACTTATTGATTAAGGAAGTAATTATTAATGTATTGGTATTTTTTATATTTTTTAACAATGTTAAAAAAATATGAATAAGAAAAATTAAAAAAATTAAAAAATAAATTTGCCAAGGAGCATGCCCAGCGGTCATTGCTGGCCGGCACCTTAGTAAAAAATAATGTAGGATAAGCATTATCCAAAAAATAATGCTACTATGCTGCCTTATTTCACCTTATCATTTTGACCGTTGATGCATTTAATTTTTTTTTATATTTTATATTTTATTTATTAATTAAAGAAGTAATTATAAAAAATAAAAAAAAAAAAAAAAATTTTACTGGCACGCGTAATAATCACTACTGGGTGGCACCCCAAGAGGACTCTTACCCAAATGTTAAAGATTCTGTTACAGCCACAGACAAAAGCCACATATGGTGGCCACCGAAGATGCTATTCAACTTTCTTCTTCTTTTTATACATTTTTTTATATTTTGAAAAGAATAAAAAAATTTACACTATCATTAAAAAAATATACAAATTTATTAATAATCACTTCTTTATCATTAAATAAAAAAATTAGAATAATCAAATAGAAAATTTAAAAGTTTAAAAAGACTACACTAACATTATCCTATATACATCCACCGGTTGTCTGTGGGATAAGGCTAATAAATGCAGACAGAACTTTTACGTAAAATGCTGTCAACCAAAAACTTTTTATTTTATTGAAAGATTACTTTTGTAATCAGGCCAGAGTATTTCTCTTTTATTAAACTGTTTTGATTATTGATTATTGAATGTCAAAAGTGACTGCGTCGGCTTGCTTTAGCCATCATTAAAGTGTTTCTGTAGCAGAGAGTTGCTCGACCAAAAAGATTCGATCATTTATTGTTTTAAGTGTTGCCAGTGTGCACTGACCACTGGTACAAATTTTCATATATATTTTTTTAATTTTTAGATAATTTTAAAATTAAAATATTAAAAGTTACTTTCTTAACCGTAAAAAAAAATTAAAAAAGAAATTAAATACATAAGTAGTTAAGAGAACAAATTCATGAAACATACTAATATTGTTTTGTATTTTTTATAACTAATAAATTTCTATTCATTATTTTCATACTACACATTATATATAATTTTTCTAATTTTAATTTTTTTCTTATCAAATTGTAGTATATAAATGATGAGTAGACTAATTTAATTAATTTATAAAGAATAAAACAAAAAATATATATAAAAATAAAATAAAATATATATGTAATGTATAGCGTGTGAGAGAAAATGAGTTACCAAACCTCTTCTAAATAATGTCTCTTTAATTATACTCTTTTTTATCTTGAACTCATGCAGCATGATGCACGTTACTATAAACATTTTTTTAGCCTTTTGTTGTTTGGTTGTGATCAGCTAGCAATGTTAATATAGAGTAATGTTAAAGTATGCAAATTTTGCTCTCTTTTATTAAAAAAAAAAAACAAAACAAAAAACAGTAGAATTCACTACAAAAAATATATACTTTTCAAATGAATTCTAGATTATTATTATTTTTTTAAATGAGTGCTACTTACATATTTTAAGACTATAAATTATTTCCTATTAATAATTTTTGAAGATGATCTGCAAGTTTGCATATATAATTGTGAGGTTAAAAACATTTTTCCTTTATTACTTTAATAACTTACAATAATTTGTTAGCAACAACACATCTCCAATGTTTCACAAACTTCTTTTGTTGTTGCTTTTTTTTTTTTTTACAATAAAATTACAGGAAAACATCCATTGAAAAGAATTTATACCACAAAGCTGTGGGTTCAAGATAGAATCAAGCTCACACTCATGTTTTATGATGGCTTGCTACAAATGGCCAAGCTTATAAGAAAGTCATGATTTTATAACCCAATGATTTGTTTTAGAACAATATCATGTACTTAACTCATCCTCTAACTCAGTTTAGAGATTGATTACCACAATTAATTCCTAGATTCTGATTAATTAATTGGCTTTTTAAGAAATCGTATCTTAATCTCTTCCTAATTTAGGAAAAATCGGTCCAACACTTTTTTGTTGGTACAGTGATTTAAAAAACAAAAAACACATGAAGCTTTATTTGGATGTTGAGAAGAGGTGAATTGAGTAGTGAATAGTAGTATTGTGTGGGTCTTATTGAGATAAGTTTAACGTTTTTAGATTAAGATGAATTTAATTTTTTAGATTGAAATATATAAAATATGTTGAAATGAGTTTAAATTTTTATATGAAAAGTTGAAAAAATAGTGATTCTTATCGATGATTTGAGATGAATTGAATTTGAACTAATATCTTAGACAATTATTTTTTTTATCTTAATTAGTGTTATGCTCAAGTGTTGTCGGGGTTTTGATATTTTTGAAAGAAAAATTATATTTACAGTTATAGTCATTAACTATACAAACATCACGTCATGCATTATTTTTTTAAAAAAATAAATAAATATAATTTATATAAAAAAATTAATTTTTTAATAATAAATTTTATTCTTTTTAAAAAAGAGTGTACAATCCATCCACAATACATTATATCCAGCATTAATTACTCGAGATCCAAATCTTGATCTAGACCTAGTCAAACATTCTAGACAAATTTGACACGTTTATATTAATTGAGAAAAATATTATTTTTTAAATATCATTTACATCAAGAGTGCACGACGTTGATATCCCAGTTGGCATCTCAAGTCGGTGGGCTGAATTATTAACTTGGGCATCTCCTTTTTATGGAAGTTTGTGTACAGAAATTCAAACGAGGCAGCAAAGGAAACTTTATTTTAAAAAACTGAGTTAGTTTGGATAGAAGAGATACCAGCTTACCATATTAGAAACATTATAGAGAATGAAAGATTACTGCGTGATACAGATTTAGAAATGAATACAAAAATTAATTACAAAAGAGAAAAAAGAAAAAAAAGTCGGTGGGCTGAATTAAACGATGGGGAATGTTAGAAAAGTCTAGTCGTTGACTTGTTATCATCATTCGTATTCAATGGACATTCAACAATAATATAATACGCCAGGTTCTTATTTTTTTTTATTTTATTGTATTAAATATGACATATTTATTATTATTAAATTATAAAAAATAATTTAATAAAAAATTATTTAATAATAATAAATATATTACATTTTACATAATTAAATAAAAACGAGATGATAGTACTATGGTGCATTCTAATCCTTATAAATGTGTCATAATTTAATTTATAATATTGAAAGAGATGAAAAATTCGTAAAATTAATCATTATAGATGATATTCACGTCCATTAAAAAGAAATAATGTATGAGAGAAGAAAGACAAAACAGTTCATAAGGATGAGAATTATAAAGAACATATATTTACTCATTATGGAATTTATATATTATATGACTGTAAATATATATTTTTTATATTTATTGCCACATGCAAATAGGTTATTAGAGAGAATGATAATAAGATGTATAACAATTCTATTACATATATTTATTTTTCAATATTATTTGCATACTTTATTAATATAGCAGAACTTAATATTTATTTTATATTAAAAGAAAAATGACTTCATCTAGAATTTTTGTATAAATAAAGATTTCAAAATTTTGAATTCAGAAGTTTTTCTTGTATAAAATATATAGTGTAATGACCATATTACCCCGCCTCTTCCTATAAATAGAGCCGTGCCTAGCCCTTCGAAAACATCAAAAGCCACCTTACCTGCACGATGACCATGACCAAAATGCCTCTGCTTTCCCTCATTCTCTTCTCCCTCCTTTCCTTCACTGCCCAGGCTTCCGTTCCTTCAAATGCAACTTTCAAGTATGTTAACGAAGGAGAACTTGGGCCGTACATTGTCGAGTATGATGGAAACTACCGTGTTCTCCCCGTTTTCAATTCCCCCTTCCAACTCGCCTTCTACAATACCACCCCAAATGCCTTCACGCTCGCATTGCGAATGGCCACCACTCGGTCGGAGTCGCTCTTCCGTTGGGTTTGGGAAGCCAATAGAGGCAACCCAGTTGGCGAAAACGCCACCCTGACTTTCGGCACCAACGGCAACCTCGTCTTGGCCGATGCCAATGGCCGTGTCGCTTGGCAGACCAACACGGCCAACAAAGGCGTGGTTGGCTTCAAGCTTTTGCCAAATGGAAATATGGTCCTCCACGACGCCAAGGGCAACTTTGTTTGGCAGAGTTTTGACCACCCAACGGACACTCTCTTGGTGGGTCAAACTCTCAGGGTCGGGGGTCCAACCAAACTCGTAAGCCGGGCTTCTGAAAGGGACAACAAAGACGGGCGTTACAGCTTGGTGATGGAGACTAAAGGACTGTCTTTATACTATAAGAGCAATAACTCTCCGAGGCCGATTCTCTACTTCTCATCTTCCGACTGGTTTTTTGTTCAGGAGGGTTACCTCCAAAACGTGACAGTATATTCTTCCCCTGAAACCGACGAGGGTTATGCTTACGAGCTAGGCTTAAAGTACGAAGTAGCCAACTCCACAACCAGTGGGAATAGAATTTTGGGTAGGACTAAATACAACGGCACTCTGTCTTTCATCCGTCTCGGAATTGATGGCAATCTTAGGTTCTATACCTACTATGACAAGGTGGATTATCGTGCTTGGGAAGTGACATACACTCTGTTTGATAGAGACTCGACCGAGAGTGAATGCCAATTGCCGGAGCGTTGTGGGAAGTTTGGTCTTTGCGAGGATAACCAATGTGTTGCCTGCCCATTGTCGAATGGGTTGCTGGGTTGGAGTAAGGATTGCAAGCCTGAGAAGCTGACATCGTGTCGGGTGAATGACTTTCACTATTACAAGGTTGGAGGCGTGGATCATTTCATGAGCAAATTCACCACCGGAGAAAGCGTGAGTGAAAAGGATTGCGGCAAGAAATGTTCGATGGACTGCAAATGCTTGGGCTATTTTTACCACAATAAGGACGCCAAATGTTGGATTGCTTATGATCTGAATACCCTAACGAAAGTCGCGAATTCTACACATGTAGGTTATATCAAGGTACCGAATCACTAAGAAGCTAGAAGACCCAGGAAAGAAGAAGATTCGTTAAAAGTTTCTGTGTTATTGCAAAGAATAAAGGGAAGAGTCGGGAAAGATCATCATGTTTATTTGCACTTCGTTTGATCATCTCCTTGTTTGAAGCTGATCTTGTTTCCCTTTCATGGGACAAATTCAAGATCGGCACTAAGAAAGTTGTATGTTTCAGTTCTCCATCGATGAAAAAATGAGGCTTGTTAATATGGTTTGTTTATTATTATTATTATATCACCGACAGACTTCCAAATTATAGTGGTACCTTAAATAATGAACTGATTACAGCGAGGAAAAACAGCTCTTAAACAAAAGATACATTATCCATATATATAAAAAAAATGTTATTTTAAAATCTTTACTTTACATATTATATAATTTAATTTAAAAATAAAATAAATTTAAATATTACAAATCAAATCTTAATTTAAATTTTAAAATAACAAATAACATTATGAATGGATATGTTTGATCGAGTCGCCTCAAAGCCAGTGGGCTCTACAAGTCAGTCTATCTTTAAAAAAATATAGGATTTATAAACTCTTCCCACGTGACTCTGATATTTTAACACCGAAAAAGATCGTCGAACAGACTTACGAAAAAATTAAAAAAAATAAAATTGTATTTTTTAAAAATTAAAAAAAAAAAAAAAACCCTCTTTAGACAAACAAACAAACATTGGAATTCATAAAAAAATAAATTGTTTTCGAGTATAATAAAAGGAAATGAAAAGGAATATTTTTCTAATAATATTATTGTTCCTCCTTTTTATAAATGAATTATGAAAAAGCTGTATTTATGGAGGATTTTATGGAGGAAGTCACGGAAAAGTGCAAATGCATTATTTTATTTTATTTAATTTTTATACGTCTTTAAATAATAAAAATATAAATTTACTAGTAATTACTTCCTTAATATTAAATAAAAAAAATCACTTAATCATTCTTATTGGTCAATTTTTATGATTTTCCATTGCAAAGTTATAAATATTGTAATTTGTGTTACAAAGTATCAGCTTTTGGCGACTTAAAGCTGTGCAGCAGCGTAGGGCATTAATATTAGTCTATGTATATACATATGCAAAATCACTTTTTTTACATATCTATTTTGTCATTCAAGTAAAATTTTTATTAATTTTTTTCTAAAATCATTTTTTTTATATATTTTATAATTAACATCCACTGCATACATTTGACATATTAAATACAAATGTAATAATAAAAAATATAATTTTTTTATATATTAGATTAAATATATATAATATATTATAATAATAAAATAAATATTTTAGATGAATGTTTGTTGTGTTGTTGAGAGAAAGAAAAGAGGAAAGGATTGTGAGAGAGAGAGAGGGGAAATAGAAATAATTAATAAAATAATATTTGAAGAATGAATAGTTGCTATCAAATTTGGATAACAACGGTTCATAGTTAGCTATTTTATGTATATGCATAAGTAAATGTAAATGATTTTAAGGTCATGTTATGTAAATATGATTTTGTATATGCATATGCATAGATCAATATAGATGCTCTAATTGGTCCGGCGGCAAATATATCTGCAAAAACCGGAAGGATGCCAGTGATCCAGTCCCCCCAATATATATGTTGCGACAAAAGTGGGCGGCTGAATTATTTCCAATACCATTACGGAAGTCGTCGATGTTATATGACTACCAGCAAGTACACCACTAGGGAAGATAAACAAGTATTAGATTTAGATCATGTATTAGATTATTTACATTGTATTTTATAATTTTATCTAAAACTTTTGATAAACAAACTTTGGTTTTTTGATAATATCTTTATGAAATTTATATACACATATATCACCAATTAGATTCATAAGAACTCAAGTAACATGTTTAATACTAAAATCATAATTTGTTCTAATCTCTCTTAATATTATAAATATTGTCATTATATCTATGTAGATAATACTATCATTAAAAACAATAACAACAAAATTATTTGAGTCGAGAAGAGTTTTATACAAATTATATTATTTAATAATTAGTCATAATATTATTGGGCTGATAAAATGATAGCTAATTAATTTTTTGGCCTCATATTGCTTGGATTTCTAGTTTGTTCATTTGTTCAAGGAAAGCGAGCATGGTGAAGTCGGGTTGTATTTATCTCTTCTTTTCCCCGTTTGTATCAGACCATTGGTGTATGAAATGAAAAGGAAAAAAAAAAAAAAAAGTAAGAATTTATAAAAAAGAAAGACAAAAGGGGAGAGAACATTGGCCTATGAGATTTCTAAACACCATTGAATGCAACTTATAAATATCTCTTCTTTTGAAGGAATCGTAAATTTATAAATGGTATTATATGGTTGAAATGTATATTTCCCTTTATGTAAATGAAGATGTATGGACCTAGTAGCCATGGAACAATTATGGAATGAGTGATACTAGATACTGTCTTAGAGTGTACAAATCTAGTATATTCTTTTTGAAAAATAGTAGAATTCACTATTAAAAAAATATTTTTTTTTTTATATAAATTCTATATATAACTATTTTTTTTAAAATTTGTGTACGAAAGTTACACAACTTAAAATTTCAAATATCATTTCTATTATGAAATGCCCGAGTACTTTTGAAGAAGTCTTAGGAAACAGGACCTCCTGCTCTGGGTTGGACTTTGGGCCAGGTTATGTGTAACATTTTTGCCGGTATGGCCCAAAAGAAAAGATGCGGACAAGTGACAACCTACGTACACCTGGTAACTGATAAAACTCCGGCCCACATTTGGTAGAAGGATATTAATAGATTATTTTTTTTAATTTTTTTTAATTTTATTTACTTAATAGTTAACGAAGTCACTATTAGTGAAATTGTATATATTTTTATTTTTTTTCTTAATAATTAAGGATGTTAAAAAAATACTTAAAATAAAATAATAAAAAATAAAAATTTCAAATACACTATAAAATAGTAAAAGTGTGATATGAAGGTAGTAAACCTATCATTATTCTTGGTGGAATAATAGTGCTCAAAAAGGTTATAATAGACTTTATCCACATGTTAGCAATGGTATAAAATAATTACATTTAGGCATCGTTTGTTTTCGTAGATGAGATTAGATTAATTGAGATAAAAAAAATTAAAAGTAATTAAAATATTGTTAGAATATATTTTTTTAATATTATTTTTATTTTAAGATTTGAAAATGTTGAATTGTTTATTTTATTTTATATGAGAATTTATAAAAATTATAATAATTATATAAAATGAAATGAGAATGATTGTAAAAAATAAAGGAAGAAATCTCCTTTAGCTTATGCAAAGGTAGTTGTCTCTTTTCAGTTTAGACTGTCCATCTTTAGCGCATAGTGGATCTGCAACCACGCCTCCCGTGGCCAAATCCCAAAAAACAAACATTAATTTGCCCCTACTACCAACATATGTACTGTACTCTCTATAATTCAAATGTCTGGATAAACTATATGTATATATACATATTGAATTTCATTTGTTCTGAGAAACCTATGTTTAAATACCATGCACATTGACTTGTGTTTTATTCCCTTTTTTTTTTCAGTTTTGAATACAATAACGTCCTAATAATTAATTAATTGTTGTCATTTTCAAAGACCACAGTGCGAAATAAAGATTAAGTAATATTATTCATTATTAGTTCAGACATCATCTTTTCATCATGACCTATTAAAAAATTATTTATTAATTATTTAAAATATGTCACGTTAAAATATGACGCTCAAAAGATGATTAATATATAGCATTTTCCAACTAACAAGAAGAATAGACTTCTCATTGATCTCATGCTGATGTGTGCTATTATCTATATATTCGTTTTTTCTTCACTTATATTAAATGCCGTGCGTCCCGCGGTTGTGTGCATGTTCGTGCCTCTATAGGTGGCGATCATGCTCACTGCAAATTAATTCACATGCGTGCACGAAGAAGAAAAGCGAACAAAAAACAAATTAAAGTCACACTTGGAATATCAGTACTTTATATATATATAATTGAAATTAAGTTAAATATTATGACGTCCGTGATCCAACCACATGGGCATCTTAATTAATTGACAATTTGACATAGTTGTTGATATTTAATACTCCTATGTAAAGGTTCCTTTCTCTTGTATATATCCAGCGTGGAAGCCTGCAAGATTCATGGCTTTTGAAAACCTGTAAGCTAGCTAGGCGGCATAAATCTTTCCACCAAGTGATCAGACTCTCTCTCTCTCTCTCTCTCTCTCTCTCTCTCTCTCTCTCTCTCTCTCTAATATATGTCTCTTTCAAAACTCAATCTATACCAATTACAAGGTTTTTAGGATTAAAAACATCTAATAAAGATACTGCTTTTTTACTACTCTATTTGTAATAGAGTGTAATAGTATATTGAAATTAAAGTTATTTTTAATAAAGTGGAATGTGAAAACCCCACTCCGGCCCATGCGGGGCGGGAGGTAGGGAGGTATGGTGCGGGTTGCTCCCTAATGATCGATGATATATTTATAACTAATTATTTATGGATCTAAAAGTATTTAAAAAAGTATTTTTAAATTTAAATTTGTAAATATGATAATAATTTAAAAATTATGTAATTTTTAAATTTATTAGTACATATTTTGTGTAAATTATATTATGTGATTTTTAAATTTATTTATGCATATTTTATATATTCATTTACAATATACATGTTATATTTAAGTATTGTAAGACTCTTTTATTATATTGACGCTCTATAAAAATATCGCGATCATCTCATATCTCACTTCTGAATATACCCCTCTTCCCAACGCTCCTTTGTGATGCAGTGAAACGTGAAATATTGGTATTAAAAAAAAAAAAAACTACTGAATTTGATCAACCCATTGACCTAACTTTGGCTCAAACTTTTGAAAAAAAGAAAGAGAAAAAGACTTCAGGATGTCGATGGAGGCTCGAGCTCAGATGCATGGCAATTTGCGTAATTGTGGGTGTCAAAACAGTACGTAATATTTAATTTTTGCAGATAAGGACTGAATTTCTATTATCTCCGAACTTTCCTGCCGAATTAAATCCAGCTGATAAGTTCTTCAAGATAAGTACTTCTGCGCAGCCCCTACCTCGAATTATATAGCTTATCACTTTCCTTATCAATTTATACGTCATAATAACTGCATTAATAATTTAGTGGTGAAAAGCGACATCCTGCATCCCGCTGCCTGCCCTGCCCTGGCAAGATACTAGTGGGGGCAGGGGCGGTTTGGCCCTAGCGGTACCCTGCCCTACACCCCACGTAATTTTTTTTTTTTTTAATTATGAATATTGGTACACACAATATATTTTATAACATATTTCATAACAATATTATACGATAATAGTACTTTTGTATAGTAATATTACTTTTATAAAATTATCTCTCATTTAACAAATTGTTGTGAAATGTATTGTAAAAAATTTTGTATATAAATCATTTTTCTTCTTACTATATATTAATATGTATTAAGTAAAATTTTTAGTTAATACTTTGTGTAAGTTTTAGTGTAGTAGGGTGATCTTTTTATAAATTATCTTGACAATATAAGTCTCACATTGAAACAATGTGGGATTCTTGTATTATACTATAACTTACACAAAATATATACTAGTAAAAAAATTACATAAATTTTAAATTATAGTCATATTTACAAATTTAAATTTATAAATTGAGTCTACAAATATATTTTTGATCACTTTTAGACCTATAAATAATTTTTAAGACTAGTGGATTGTAGTCTATTATTGAAGTGAATGAGAGGTGAGTCAGATTGGGAGTCCACCCCCACCACCCCGGATGTAGGGTGTAGGGCGGGAGGAGGGGAGGGAACTACCCCGCATCGTATGGTGTGGGTAGCACTCCTAATTAATATACAAAGTGTCGAATCCAACGACATGCAAGTTGCAACTCATAAAGGTTTTAATGATATATAACAAAATAGTCGCATAAAGATTACATAAAAGTAATTTTATAAACTGACATTGTTTCATATAGTCTATTAGATATACTTTATAATAAAAGTAACTTTATAATTTGACAAACCACATCATGTTTCATCAATTTGTGAAATTAATTTTGTGTAATTTATTTATAGTTAGAGTATTTCCCATAAAAATAAAGTAGATGCGAAAAAGTGTAAAAAACTATTTTTGGTGGAATCTAATTTTTTATAAAAAGCTTGTGCAAGATTTATGTATTTGAGATTTGTCCCTAATATTATTTTTTTAGAACAAGTTAAATTTCTCAAAATTTAAATTAAATGAATTTTAATATTGTTGATAAAATTATAACGCTGTCACAATGTTGGATAGTTGAATCCTAATTACTACTATTGATATTAAAATTGAAGGAGATCATGTCATAGGCGCTATTGCGCAAGCATTGCACATCCAATTAAGACAGTGATGATAGCTTTCTACCAGAAGAAAAAAAAGTCGGTTTCGTGTGACTCACAGTAAAGAAAATAATAAATAATAATGATAAAAGAAAAGGTTCAATGCATCACATGAATAATTCACGTCTTTTAAATTATTTTGCATAGCTTTTATTTTTTAATTTTACAATATGCGGCCAGCCTGACAATGCCATTTCATTAAAAAATAGCAGTTTTTTTAACATGTTGAGTTTTTCGTATGACCTGAAATTTTGAATTTCTCATGATAATTACCGTCTTTCATTTTATAAATAATTATTTCTATATTATCATTATTAATCATGCTAATGGTATCACAATATACAACGGCCGACTTCTACACTATATATATATATATATATATATTTATATATGTCATTGTCTAAAATGGACAGTACTTCAAATCATGCACACGGCATGCGTGCGTTACGTTCCTGCGCGCCCATGGAATTAATCTAATTAATCATGTGCTACCATGTGTTGACTTTATCAATCACATAGGTATGATTACGTAACACAAAAATAATACGCTATTATTTAATTCATGCTCTTGAATAAGAACTAAAGAGTAAAGACCCAAATTTCAGTTCTATCGAGTGTTGGTTCATTGATCAAATTAATTGTATAAGATGCCCACGAAATCATGTCGTACCCAAGAAGGTCTCTTATCCCACAACCTTAGGGGGAAAATCATGTGTTAAACAAACAACTCTTATCATGTGGAGAATTAAAGAATCAAGATTCAGGAAAAACCTTCACACTTTCTCTGATAAAACTCGTCACGTGGCCCTTGTTCTAATTGTCGAAACGTAAAAATAGTGGGACTACTTTATTTTTTTGAAATCAACTTCACTTCATTCATAAAAAAAATAATCAACCAACACATGATTTTTCTAGATGAATAAAGTTTTTAATCCAATTTGGACCATCTTCAAGCCACATGATCTCCTCCTCGTAATGAAGTGCCTGTCTAGCTAATCTGTGTGCTGCATGCCATGTTTCCTTCTCTTGGGACATACTAAATTATCCAGCTTGGTCTTCCACTTAGTACCTGCTTAAATGTCTTCAATCATCTTGTCATACCATGCTCAATTCTCTTCATGCTTATGAACATCTTTGATGACTGAGAAAGCATTACCTTCGAATATTACCTCGTCTAGGTGTGTAAATTGGTCCGGTCCTATCAGTATCTCGATAAAAAAAAAAAATTCCTATTAGCATCCTTTATCACGACTCCAACCATTTTCATATTCTTCACGGCGACATCTCAATTAGCTTTATACGTATTATCTATAGGTTTTCTATTGGTCGCACCTTCACTTACACCAAAATTGCTATTTTTATCATTAGCTCGCATAAGCTCTTCCAATTCAAATTTAATAGCAATTAATGAATCAAATTTTCAATTTGTCTCTACAAATTGTAGATCGTAGTTTTTTCAACAACAATTATATAAATATGGATAATATGTGTAGTGACATAAGGTCTAGTCTCCAAATGCAATAATCAAGTTCAAAATCCCCACCCTTATATAAAAATAATAATGCGATTTTTTGAATCAGGCAAAAAAATACATGGATGATTACATCAGAAACTATACCGCCAATAAAGATACATGGATGATTACATTTCGAATATTTGAGATAAAAGAATTTATTTACTTTTTTTACAACCGAGATAAATGTACAAAAGACTGTAAAATGATTTCTAAGCATTAAGGAGGGAGAAATAACGATAACAAGAATTAAAAGAACTTTATATTAATTATAAGAAAAATAATAGATATATATATTTTTTATAACTCTTTACACAATAACAAGAATTAAAAGAACCTAATACGTACATTGTTACTCGTACTTAAAAAGTGAGAGGGAGTATCGACAAACCGACTTTTATCGTGAGTGGTGAAAGTAGTTATTTTTCAGTCCAAAGTTTGAACTTGAAGTTGGTTGATGTATAGTTGATAGTAGTGAGTCGGGACGGAGAAAGGACAATTATTTGTACGGGAGGAAACCTAACTCCAACAGAGAAATTATTATTACTAATTTATATTTCAGGAAGGACCCTGCATACTGCATGTGGGCACCCATGGTCCCATACCTCAGACGACTTGATTCGCATCAAATAAAGAAAGAAAAAGGTTTGATATGACAACCTTAAACCTACTACGAGGTATCCAACAGAAGTTATAATTTCAAGGAGAACATACTTTTTTACATGCTAAATTATCATAATTTCTTAAAATACTTTAACTTAATTTACATTCTAAATTCTCATTTTTATGATTTACAAATAGTTTATACATGATTATTAAGATCCATGGAAAATATAGCAATCAGCTGAATATTAGCAGGCAAATTGATAATTCAATATATAAATCGATAAAATGGTGGTAATTTAGGAATACATGTACACTACTCTCAAACTAATTTTAAACTATTTATAACTTTATATCAAATTAAAGGTAGTTTTTATAAAATTGAAAATAATTGACACGATTGCATTGATTGATGGTAGAATATGCTGTAAAATTGTTGTAAATAAGTTATAGATATTATTACTCTATAAATCGATAGGGATGGTTAATAAAAAAAAAAAAAAAAGTTAAAGTTTGCAAACATCAACATGTTGGAATAGTTTATTTATTTTTTCTTTTTCGTATTTATATTTTGGCTGCAAAGATTAGGAGGGTCACCAAAAAGCCTAATTATAAAACAAGGAACATCAAATTAACTCCCAAACGAAAGTTTTAGGCCTAGTTTGGATACCAATGTATATTATGAGAATATCTCATTATTATTTATTATTTTATTATTAATTTTTACAGACAATTTATTATTATTCACTATTACTTAATATTTTATTATTATTATTTAATTATTTTTTCATTATTATTAACAAAATACTTCCCTATTTAAACGCAACCTTAAACTACTACTTTTAGAAAAATAAATCAAATGGATGTGCAATTCAAACAAGGGCATATTTCAAAAGTAATGCATATGACGATTCATATTAGAATTATTTTTATTTTGTGATTTAGAAAAATTGAATTACTTATTATGTTTTAATATAAAAATTTAAACAAATTATAATAAGAAAGATGAAATGAGTAAGATAAACTGTGTATCAAAACTGAGCAGAGAAGAATTCGACCGACCGTCCAAGCATCTTTGTGAGCATATTCTCTTTCCGATAAATCCCAACACAGAGAGGAGATTCATGGAAGCGAACGCACACAGAGAGGCCTAGTCTGGTTAGACTTCGACAAGGACAGGCTTTTACTTTCTATAAAAAGTCGCATCCTCTGCACCACTTGCTTCTCAAAACTCTCGCGTTCTCTCGCTCTCTCGCTCGCTCACTCGGTCCCTGATCCAAGTTTTCGTCGTCTTCTTTTGTATAAAATCTCACTTGCCCAGATTCAGGTACTCCATCAACAACTCTTCCGGAATATTTATTTCTGGGTCCCTACGAAAATCACACTTACATAGAAATTCTCTGTTTTTCTTTTTATGTGTGTGTTTTCATTCTCGTTTTACTGCATTGGCTCTCCTTACACATGGCCTTTAGCCATCAGATACTCGATTGCATAGGTTCTGTTTTTATGGGTCACGATCAGAATCTGTGGCTTCTGGCGCTTGATTGAAACGGAGATTTCAGGCTCGCTTTTTTGGGTGTTTGCTTTCTGATTCTATTTGCACGTTTTTTCTTGGTTTTGTGATCAAAGGGTGAGACTGAGAGCGAGCAATGGCGAATCGGAATCTTGAGAAGCTGGCATCAATCGACGCGCAGCTTCGGCTTTTGGTTCCGGGGAAAGTGAGTGAGGATGACAAGCTGATCGAGTATGACGCTCTGCTTTTGGATCGATTTCTGGATATTCTCCAAGATTTACATGGGGAGGATCTTAAGGAAACTGTAAGTGATTGATTTTGGCCCTTTTCGATTATTAGTTTGATAAGTTTTAGAAGTTCACATTTCATTTTGATCAACGCACGCGAGGTCCAATTCTAGAGTTTGCATTGAGAAGTGATAGTTTTTGAGTTTGCATCGAGGTCCAATATCTGCAGCAACATAACGTGGTAGTTTCAACTTTCAACGAGTCTCAAGTCATTATAAGAATCCATTATGTAAAGTAAATATACATCAGGCTTCTCCAGTTCTGATTTGGTGTGGGGTCGAGGAGCTATTGTTTATGTTGTCCGTGCTACTGCATATGATTCATTAATGTCACTAGTGGGTAGACCAAGGGCCGTTTAAGATAGGGTCACACCGATTCTTGTACTTTATCTTTGACATGGAAAGATGGGTGCACGAGGATCTCTTTTTATTTTCTTCCGAAATCTGAAGTAAACAGACTTGTTTTGTATTTTCAGTTTCTGTAATGAATTATAGCAATTAACCAAGAGTGTTATTGATTCCCTCCTTCCTCTCTTTCTGTCTTTCTAATATCTGTATAGGTTCAAGAGTGTTACGAGCTTTCTGCCGAATACGAAGGTAACCATGATCCTAAGAAGCTAGAAGAGCTTGGAAGTGTGTTGACAAGCTTGGATCCAGGGGACTCTATTGTTATTGCAAAGTCTTTCTCCCATATGCTTAACTTGGCCAACTTGGCCGAGGCGGTTCAGATTGCTTACCGCAGACGGAACAAGTTGAAAAAGGGAGATTTTGCTGATGAAAACTCTGCAACAACCGAATCAGACCTAGAAGAAACTCTCAAGAGACTGGTGGGGCAACTGAACAAGTCTCCACAAGAAGTTTTTGATGCTCTGAAGAACCAGACTGTGGATCTAGTCTTTACTGCACATCCTACGCAATCAGTTCGTCGGTCTTTACTTCAGAAGCATGGAAGGTTTGTCCACGAGTCATTATAGTAGTATAGCTTTGTGTCCATGAGTTACAACTAGATATTTTAACTTTTCCATCCCCCTCAGAGGTTCTATTTTAAAATATTGGGTGAGCATTCCAACATTCAAACTTTCTTACGTCCTTTAATTTACTTATGAATTCTTTATGAAAAGGCCTATGGTTTATGTCACGGAAAGAGTACTGAACTTTGCATTCTTGTAGTACTTCTCTTTCTTTTGTTTTTCCCTAATGTTTTCCCCTTTCTCTTTATGATTAGGATAAGGAATTGTTTGGCCCAATTGTATGCCAAAGACATTACCCCTGATGATAAGCAAGAGCTTGATGAGGCACTTCAAAGGGAGGTAAATATCAGCATCCTTTGAAATTGTCTACTTGCCATCACATTTTGGTGCTAGACATCATATTTTGCTATCACATTTTGCTGTTAGACATTGCTGCACACAATTTTTGGAAGATGGTCTCCGTAATTTACAGCAAACCAATTGATTGGCACATATGTTAATGCTGACAACATGTTAACTCCCTGAAGACTAAAGTTACGGAATGAATTTGAAGGTTAACATGGATTCACATCAGGAAGCTTTTCCACAAAACCGAAAAAAGAAAAGAAAAAAAGAAGTAAATATTGGCTTATTCAACTGTATTCTTAGTTTTCACTTAATTCTGCTATTTGGCATCATGTAGATTCAAGCTGCATTTCGTACGGATGAGATCCGGAGGACCCCTCCTACCCCACAAGATGAGATGAGGGCAGGAATGAGCTACTTCCATGAAACAATCTGGAAGGGTGTTCCAAAGTTTCTACGCCGTGTTGACACAGCTTTGAAGAATCTAGGGATTAATGAACGAGTTCCTTACAATGCCCCACTTATTCAATTTTCATCTTGGATGGGTGGTGATCGTGATGGTAAGATTCTTATAAATTTAGTTCTTTGGGAAGGAGCAAAATGATGAACAGAACACCTTTCAACTATCAAATTTGGAATGGGTTTCAAATTAGTCAGTCTTTAGTTACTTTTAATGGTATTAATTGGAATAATGTTAAAGGACTGTTTTTTTCAATTTGGCTGGTCTAATTTGTTTATTTCAGTTGCAGAAGCTGGACTCTCTCTCTCTCTCTCAGTTTAGTAACTGTTTTAAAACATTGGATGCAGGTAATCCTAGGGTGACTCCTGAGGTCACAAGGGATGTTTGCTTACTGGCCAGAATGATGGCTGCCAACTTGTACTATTCACAAATAGAGGATCTTATGTTTGAGGTATTCTACTTCTTGCAATCATCTGTACAGAACTTCACTGCCTTGATTGGGTTACTGTTGCTTATTTATTGTTTACGTACTTGTAATCTGTACCAGCTAATATATGTTCATTCCCTTACAGTTGTCTATGTGGCGCTGCAATGATGAGCTTCAAGTTCGTGCAGATGAACTCCACAGGTCTTCCAAGAAAGATGCAAAACACTACATAGGTAATCAATGTATGGTCGGGTGTGTATTTTTCTTGTATATTTTGTATATATGATGCATCAGTTCAAGAAATGTAGGTGGTTTCATGTATTTTCCATGTCTGTTAGATCGTAAATGCTGATTCTTTGTTGAACTGTCTGTTAAGAGGTAGACTGCAATGCATAAGACTTTTTCTCCTTTATCTTTCCTATAAATTCTTCCCATTTGTGGAAGCATAGTTCACTCAAGTGTTTCAATGTTAATTGCCAATCTGAAGTGTTTACCTATTTCCTCACGTTTGATCCACAATGTTTCAGCTTTAGTAAAATGGAAGGAACAAATGCAAATAGCGGTTCCCACGATAATGTGCTTTCCAACCATGTCCCCATGATCCAGCTTATTCTTGTTTCAAGTTTATTTCTATCCCTTTGAGACACTCTTTGAAAAATGATTGTAAAACAGCCTTAGTGGTAGTGTAGTGAATTTTCAATTAAGGGGCCTGAAATATTTTACTGTTATAGGACTCATTGACTTTTTGTGTAAAACAGAGTTTTGGAAACAAGTTCCTCCCAGTGAACCCTATCGTGTCATTCTTGGTGAAGTGAGGGATAGGCTTTATCAAACACGTGAACGCTCTCGTCATCTGTTAGCCAATGGGTACTCTGACATCCCAGAGGATGCAACTTTCACCAACGTTGAGCAGGTATTTTCCTATAATTGTGTTACCATTTCATGTCCTCTTAAACAATCCAAGTTTAAGGTCCTGTTTGGATATAAGAAGTGTTTTATCTTATCTCATCATTACAACTTTTTCAAATTTCCACACAATATAATAAACAATTCAACTTTTTCAATTCCCAAAACAATAACAATATTATAAAATAATATTCTAACAATACTTTATTCAATTTTCATCTCAACTCACTGTTCAAACGACACCTAAAATGGTATCATCCTGTTCTTAATTATTCTTGAGAAGTGAAGAAATGAAAGGAGATATATTAGGTGGATTTGGTACTGAAAATATTTGCTAATAATGCGGTACTCCTTATTGTATGAAGTTTCAAATTGCTTTTTCATGTATTTAATGTTCAATTGGTTTAGATACTGATCAAGTTCAAATTGCATGCAGTTTCTGGAACCTCTTGAGCTATGTTACAGATCACTCTGTGCATGTGGTGACCAGGCAATTGCTGATGGAAGCCTTCTTGACTTTTTGAGGCAAGTGTCAACTTTTGGACTGTCACTTGTGAGACTTGATATTAGGCAAGAGTCAGATCGTCATACTGATGTTATGGATGCCATTACCAAGCACCTGGGAATTGGGTCCTACCGAGACTGGTCAGAAGAACGACGACAGGAATGGCTTTTATCTGAACTCAGTGGCAAGCGCCCACTGTTTGGACCTGATCTTCCTAAAACTGAGGAAATCTGTGATGTTCTGGACACATTTCACGTCATAGCAGAACTTCCATCAGACAACTTTGGAGCATATATAATTTCAATGGCAACTGCACCATCTGATGTGCTTGCAGTTGAGCTCCTGCAACGTGAATGCCATGTGAAGCAACCATTAAGAGTTGTTCCACTGTTCGAGAAGCTTGCAGACCTGGAGGCTGCTCCTGCTGCTTTAGTACGGCTATTCTCAATAGATTGGTATAGAAACCGAATTAATGGGAAACAAGAAGTTATGATTGGCTATTCAGATTCTGGTAAAGATGCAGGACGGTTCTCTGCAGCCTGGCAGTTATATAAGGCTCAAGAGGAGCTTATAAAGGTTGCCAAGCAATATGGTGTAAAGCTAACTATGTTCCACGGTCGTGGCGGGACTGTTGGAAGAGGAGGTGGGCCCACCCATCTTGCCATATTGTCTCAACCTCCTGAAACCATTCATGGATCGCTCCGAGTTACTGTTCAAGGTGAAGTTATTGAGCGATCATTTGGAGAGGAGCACTTGTGTTTTAGAACACTCCAGCGATTCACAGCTGCTACTTTGGAGCATGGTATGCACCCACCTGTTTCTCCTAAACCAGAATGGCGTGCATTGATGGATGAAATGGCCGTCATTGCTACAGAAGAATATCGTTCTATTGTTTTCAATGAACCCCGATTTGTCGAATATTTCCGCCTTGTAAGAATTCTGCACAGATAGCATCAATCTTATTTTCCTTTCAAGCTCATTATAGACCATCTTTGACTTAATAACCATCGTCTATTTATATACGTAGGCTACACCAGAATTGGAATATGGTCGGATGAACATTGGAAGCCGTCCATCGAAGCGTAAGCCAAGTGGAGGTATTGAATCACTCCGTGCAATCCCATGGATTTTTGCCTGGACACAAACAAGGTTTCATCTTCCAGTGTGGCTAGGCTTTGGAGCGGCATTCAAACAAGTCATTCAGAAGGACATTAGAAACCTCCATATGCTGCAGGAGATGTACAATGCATGGCCTTTCTTCAGGGTCACCATTGATTTGGTCGAAATGGTGTTTGCCAAGGGAGATCCAGGAATTGCTGCTTTGTATGACAAGCTCCTTGTTTCAGAGGATCTCTGGAAATTTGGAGAGCGGTTGAGGGTCAATTATGAAGAAACTAAGAGGCTTCTCCTACAGGTAAATAAACTTGGATAGAATATATTTACACATTTGAGTTTTGTTTACTAGACAATTACATTTCTCCCTATGAGACCTTCCAATGGATTGGTTACAACAAAAACTGAGTTTTCCTTTTCCTGTGCTCATAGATTGCTGGACACAGGGATCTTCTTGAAGGGGACCCATACTTGAAGCAAAGACTCCGCCTCCGTGATTCCTACATTACTACCCTGAATGTATGCCAAGCCTACACATTGAAGAGAATCAGGGATCCAAACTATAATGTGCAGGTGCGGCCACACATCTCCAAGGAGATTATGGAGACAAGCAAAGCGACTGACGAACTTGTGAAGCTGAATCCAACAAGCGAATACGCCCCTGGTTTAGAGGATACCCTCATCTTGACCATGAAGGGTATTGCTGCAGGCTTGCAGAACACTGGTTAGACTAATGCAGTTCAGTGTTTCCGTTTTGCTGTTTTGCTTGCCTCGATCCATTAATTATATGCACCAGAGGCGGATGTTCTGTTATTATCCACATCACCATCCAAGTCTGCGTGACCCTATGAGATGTGATCCTAGTTATGAGTAAAATATTATAAAGCTGTACTCGAATGCTACTAGAGCCAGCAGTTTTATTGTAGCCTGACGAGAGTTGAAGTCGATGGAACTTCATTTTATATGCTTTTCTACTACAAAATGTCCTATGAGCATTCTGCTATATTTGTGTTTTCGGAGAATGACATGGTTGTTTTTGAAACTTAATAAGACACATACTCGTCTAAATTCCAGACTTGTGAATAAGATGTGAGAAATGGTCATGATTGTTGGCAGAAGATTGACATTTCGTGCAGGGCAAACATGAAGGTACGAAGAAGCCGTGATTGCTTGGCGGGCAAGCATTGGATGAAATTTCAGAGTTAGGTTTCTGTTTCAGTGTCTAAATTATAATGATGTTGCCTACAATGTTTTACATTTCGGAGTTGAAATGTCAATATCATACTTAAATCAAAAGGTTCCCTGGTTTAACATGGAATTCTTCAATGTCAACCAAAGACCACAACAAATGGAAGAAGTCTTTTCCGAGGCCAAACTCTGCTATAAAACACGTCGAGGGCAGAGGCAAGAAATCAGCAAAAAAAAAACTTTCAGTCTATCCAAAGCAAAAGCCAATTTCGTCGACCCACCATCTTTACCATTTGATAGCAAAACCTAACTGTATTATTAAAACTTTGGAAAATGTCGTCACGCAAAAGGTTGTCTGGTGTAGGGGTGTAACCGGTCCGGTCCGGTCCGGTTTTGGAGAAAATCTTGGACCGAACCGGTATAACCGGTTTTGCATTTTTCAAAACCGATTACGCACCGGTTCCCTTCCTAAACCGGTACTTCCGGTTTTACCGGTTTTCGGTCCGGTCCGGTCCGGTTTTCCGGTTTTAATCATCTACCATAAAAAAAATCTGCTGGCATAAAAAAAATCTGCTATAAAAAAATCTGCTATAGAAAAATCTGCTATAAAAACATAAAATCTGATATTAAAAAAAAAAAAAAACTGTAACAACAAAATAAATCCTAAATCAGAAGCTCATTAAAGTTTTTACAATATGCAGTTATGCACATATTGATACCAGTTCACAAAAAATACACACAAAAAAGAAGGATCAACCAAAACTGACTTTTTTTATAAGTGTTCAATGGACACCAAATAAATTAATATAAAGGAATCTCCAAGTACATGAATTGCAACTACAAGCCAAAATGGCAAAGTACCCTGCCTCTCGTTAGTCGTTACATAGCACAAGAGAAAAAGCTTATGGGTTCCTTATATCAATACACATAGAATAAAGATTAATAGAGAAAGAAAAATCATCAATGCAATAACAGAAAATTCAAATAGAGAATACACACAATGCAAAAAAAAATCATAAAGAACACACAAAAAAATAATAAACTCAGACACAATGCAAGAAAACATTGTAATGATTCAAGAACACATAAGAAAACCAAACCAGTAGAATCATTGATTGACATCCATGCAACCCAAAAAAAATTATCAGGTTCAAATCTACTAACAGATATATATGAACAAACAAACAAAATTACCCACAAAAACAAAAAGGAAGGAAATCAAGCTATTTTCAACTGGATTGGGAATTATACATGTTCATTCTCGATGGGGAGCTATACAACATATATAAACCATAAATCCTAAATATAAAATATAAAGTTATACCTTCCACAATTATAAAATACAGATTCAGCTTGATGGGGAGTTATACAAAAAACACCATAAAATATAAACCCTAATCAAATTTCGAAATCTGTAAAAAAATCCTAAATCTCAAATCTGTAAATTCGATAAAAACCCTAAATGAAATGAATCAATTAGCAATGAATTGAAACATTGTAATGATTCATTAAATGTAAGATTTTGGAAATTAAAAAGCATATATATCTTTACATACCGATTATCACCGAGAGAGGGGAAAAAATATCTATGATTCTGTAGCCGCGGGAACAACTGGAAATGGAGGAGAACAGAACAGACCAATAGTGTCGACGGCGAGGAGCTGTTGACAGCGTGAGAGAGGGGCTGAGCATGAGAGACGGCTGCGGAGGCTACAAAATCGCAGAGGCAGAGTTGCAGAGAGGCAGAGAGTGAGGAAGAGAGGGGCACCGACGGAGGGAATGGAGGATGCGACGGAGGCTGTCGACACTTAACAGAGGCTTTGGAGGGGCTGGGATGCTGGTCCCTGGAGAGAGGGGGCGCAGGACTAGGGTTTCTGAGGGAGGGGGTGGGAAACGAAAGTAGAGTGATTTCCGAGGGAGGGGGTTTGGGGGGAAACGAAATTTGAGGGGTTTGGGGAAACGGCACCGTTTCTTGTAGTGATTTAATACCATATAATATTAATACTATATATATCTATAGTTACATATATTTTGTTATAGTGATTTTACATATTAAAAAAATTATTATAGACTTATAGTGATTTACTGATTTATATGTAATACTATAGTATATTAGTATAGTATTAGTTATAGTGATTTAATATAACTATATTAGTATAGTTATAAACTTATATATTAGTATAGCTATATAAATTATTAAACTATATAATAGTATTAGTATTAGTTATAAACTTATATATTAGTATAACTATATAATATATTAGGCTATATAATAGTATTAATATTACACTATTAGTATAGTTAAATACTTATAGACATATATTAGTATAGCTAAATAATATATTAGAGTATATAATAATATTAATATTAGCCTATTAGTATAGTTATATATGAGTATTAGTTATAAGGATTTAGTATAACTATATTAGTATAAGTATAACTATAGTCTATATTAAACTATTAGTATTAGTTAAATAGTTATGGACTTATATATTAGTATAGCTATATAATATATTAGACTATATAATAGGATTAATACTAGACTATTAGTATAGTTATATATTAGTATTCGTTATAGTGATTTAGTATAATTACAGTCTATATTAAACTATTAGTATTAGTTAAATAGTTATAGACTTATATATTAGTATAGCTATATAATATATTAGACCATATAATAGTATTAATATTAGACTATTGGTATAGTTATATATTAGTATTAATTATAGTGATTTAGTGTAACTATATTAGTATAAGTAAAACTATAGTCTAGACTCTATATTAAACTATTAGTATTAGTTAAATAGTTATAAACTTATATATTAGTATAGGCTATAGCTATATAATATATTATACCATATAATAGTATTAATATTAGACTATTAGTATAGTTATATATTAGTATTAGTTATAAACTATATATTAGTATTAGTTATAAACTTTCAGTGATTTAATATGGCTATATTAGTATAATTGTATAAGTATAACTATACTCTATATTAGACTATTAGTATTAGTTAAATAGTTATAGACTTATACATTAGTATAGCTAAATAATATATAGACTATATAATAGTATTAATATTAGACTATTAGTATAGTTATATATTAGTATTAGTTATAAACTTTTAGTGATTTAGTATAACTATATTAATTATAAGTATAACTATAGTCTATATTAGACTATTTAGTATTAGTTATAAACTTATATATTAGTATAGCTATATAGATTATTAGACTATATATTAATATTAATATTAGACTATTATTATATCTATATAATAGTATTAGTTATAAACTAATTATATATTAGTATAGCTATATAAATTATTAAACTATATAATAGTATTAATATTAGACTATTGGTATAGCTATATATTAGTATTAGTTATAAATCATATATTAGTATAGCTATATAATATTATCTTATATATAATTATATTAATAATAATATAATTTATTAATTATACATTATATATAAAACTTTTAAACTTATATATATATTAATATATAATATTTTGTATAATTTTAATTTTTAATAAAACTTATATATAAAATATTAGTTTTTTTATTTTTTTCATCAACCGGTCCGGTCCGGTTTGGTCCGGTCCGGAAAATTCCAAAACCGGAACCGGACCGGTTCCAACCGGTTTACGTATTTTAGAAACCGGTTCCGGACCGGACCGGTTTAAAACCGGTAAAACCGGTCCGGTTCGGTCCGGTCCGGACCGATTTTCCGGGGCAAATTTACACCCCTAGTCTGATCCATCAACAGTTTTGAGTCTTTTGACCGCAGCAGCCTCTTTCGCTGCCACAGCGATGCTTATTCGAAGCATTGCCAATGATTTGGTTCCAAATGGACTCCGAAGTTATTTCTCCTGCAGCATCGACAAATTTTCCCGGAAATTCTCTTCAAAACTGACCATCGTCATAGAGGAATTTCAAGGGCATTCGACAAACGAGGTGTTTGTGGCAGTTGATGCCTACTTGGGCACTAAAGTGACCCCATACGTTCAAAGAATCAAAGCGAGCAAAGGTGAGAGGGACACGAAACTAGCGGTCACTGTGGATAGAGATGAAGAGATAGTTGATGTTTATGGAGATGTGCCATTAATCTGGACATTGGTTTGCAAGGAGGTTGAATCATCCGGTATCAGAAATTGGGGTGATCGGAACGCGTCTCTATCTCTACGATCTGAAGTGAGATCGTACGAGCTAAACTTCCATCAGAAACATAGAGAATTGGTACTGAGTTCATATTTACCATACATTTTGGGCAGAGCAAAGGTCATTAAAGAAGAAAGCAAGGCTATAAAGCTTCACACAGTTGTTTACGGGCGCTGGGACTCGAGGGTGATTAATCTTGATCACCCAATGACCTTCAAGACGCTTGCCATGGATTCAGAGCTTAAGATGACATTGATGGATGACTAGAAGAACTTTGTGGAGGGGAAGGAATTCTATAGAAGAACTGGGAAAGCTTGGAAACGAGGGTACTTGTTGTATGGTCCTCCTGGCACTGGAAAGTCAAGCTTGATAGCGGCCATGGCTAATCACCTAAATTATGACATCTACGACTTGGATCTAACAGCTGTCCGGTTCAATGCTGAGTTAAGATCGTTGTTACTCAGCATGTCGAATCGATCTATTCTCGTGATCGAGGATATTGATTGCAGTATCAATCTGCAGAACCGAGAATCTGAGAGTGAATCTGGTCAAGATAACAAAAATCAGGTGACACTTTCCGGACTTCTCAACTTGATAGATGGACTTTGGTCTTGCTGTGGTAAAGAAGAATCGTTGTGTTCACGACCAATCACAAAGACAGGCTAGACCCTGCATTGTTGAGGCCAGGTCGCATGGACATGCACGTTCACATGTCATATTGCACCTTTTCTGCATTCAAGCAGTTAGCTTTCAACTATCATAGAATTTCCCAGCAACAGTTCTTTGAAGCAATTGAAGGGCTTATAGGGGAGGTTAAAGTCACCCCAGCAGAAGTTGCAGGAGAGCTGATGAAGAGCAAAGATGCTGAGTTTTCTCTCCAAGGCCTCGTCGAGTTTCTTCAGAAGAAGAAAATCCAACTGGATGAGCCTGAACCTAAAGAGGATATCAGCGAAGACCATCATCAGGAAGGCAGAGACAGGCCAGATGGTGAAGGTGAAAACTAAATTTAGCTCAAGGATGATGACGAAAATATATAGGCAAAATCTAGGACTATTTAAACGGCCTCTTTCAATCATTTTAGCAAGAGAGTGAGGTTTCCATGGGTCATTGTATACGAAAATATGACTTACGAAAAGAATTTTGTAACATGTTTGTGAAATAATGAGAAAATCCTTCTTCCTTGAAGGGGGCTTGGTTTATCAATCTACCTCTTGAGAGCACTTGAAAGTGGTATAAAATGTGAATCCAACATCTGAAAAACTCATGACAGTCTTTACCTCTTTGGAAGACAATGCCATTCCAATGCAATGTTTTTCATTCCATTTGCATTTATTTACCTTGCCAACTTCTCTAAAGTCAGATCACAGCTGGGATATAGAGGGTGGTACCTGCTGCTGCTGCTGCTGCATAGCGTCTTCATGAGTTAAGCTGGCTGTATGTTATTAATATGGTCTCTGGATACAATTGCTGAAATGGACAGGCAAGGGGGAACAATCTATTGACATCTGCTCTTGAATCTTAATTTTAAATGGGTTGTAAAATGATTGTAAGAATATTTATGCCAAGACAATAATTTACTGATCCCAAGACAAGAATCCATCAATTCAGCAACCTCAAGGAAGGAAAGATCCTAAGAGCACTCCCAATATATTCTTCATTCTATATTTTAAAACACATCATCAAAACCTACTTTTTTTATTTTACATACTGACTTTTACAATATACCATACATCAGCTTCTTTATTTTTTCTTCATATCATTTAAATATTATATTTTTTAATATTTTTTATTCATTTTAAATGAATCTTATAATACCAAACAACTATCAAATGAGAGAGAAAATAATTAAAAATGTTTTAGAGGATGAATAATATTCTCTAGATGTAGAGAATTACTATTGCAAATTGTAAAATGAAGAAGAAGATACAAAATCTATTGGAAGCTACTTTTGACCAATTTTCTTTATATTATACAAAATATTGTATTTTATAAGAGCTATTGGGAGTGCTCTAATGCCAAGATCGGATGCCGGATCGTTGGTCAGCACCATAGATTCCGTGTTAAGGTTTTACGATTTGACATGGAAAGGTTAGGACTTTGGAGTTTGGAGGCACTAAGGTTCGTTTTGGAGTAGACTATTAATAAGAGTAAGACAACACATTACACAATATATTGTACAACAATATGTTAAAATGAGGGTATTTTTATAAAACGACGTTACTTTTATTTTATAAGATGCTTTACAAAAATATCCCTCATTTAAAACATAGTTGTGTAAAGTGTTGTAAAAAATATTGTGTGTAAATCATTTTTCTTATTAATAAAGAGAAATGTTATTCATTATTTCACATCATACATTTTATATACTTTAATATTATTTTTATTAAATTAATTGAGTTGTTCTACTTATCATTCATATTCTATACACCACATATTTATTATAGAAAAAATGAAAAAAAAAATTAAAATAAGTATAATGTAATAGTGTGCGGAGATGAAAGTAGAACTATTACTTAATAAAAGCATCTGTATAGTTTTGGTTCAAGAAGGAAATGTGCTACGCTTGTGTTTGTGCGGTTTTAATATTCTATTCTTTATTTTAAAAAAATAACGAATTATTCTATTTTCAAGTAAGAATGTAACAGAGCACATCATCTATATTATTTAAGTAATAAAATTTAATTTATAATAATCAAGTTTTAGATTTTATCTTGCAAACTAAATTATGTCATATAAATATTTTATTTTACATATCGATTTAATATAAAATCTTCTTTTTATAAAAATATATTAAATTAATTTTTTTATAAAAATAAATTTACAAATAACGTAATTTAACGTAATAAATCAGATTATAATATTTCATTTTATAATAAAGTAAAATTAACGCCTCAAGGCAGGACTGATGAGGATCGTAACGCCATTCCCTAAAGCAAAACAAAGACGCACGCACTCTCCGTCTCTCTTGACTCTCTATATCTCGACAGTAAACCCTTTGGCATTTGCGTGCTCTGTAATCGACCTCGACATGGCCAACAGTAATCTACCCCGAAGAATCATCAAGGTTTGTATCTCGATCTTCCCCTCGATCCCTCTCTCAATTTCTTTGATCTCTCCATCTGCTTGGTACACCAGAAAACCACCGAAAGGTCTCTCTCTTTTCCTTCTGTTTTTGTTTCGTAAAATAATCGACTCCTTTAGACCGAGCTGTAATATACGATTTCGTCGCTCTGGCTTTTTTCGTTGCTTTCGATCTTCTTCTGCAACTGAACGGAGTTTTAGGGTTTCTCTGTTTGTTTTTGTATCTGATCGTCACTGTATTTGCTCATTTTCTTTTCTTGATCCAACAGGAAACGCAGCGCCTCCTGAGTGAACCAGGTAAGTAATTTCTCTCATTTTTTATAACTGCATCTGTTTATTTTTATCACTCTTGCGATAAAGTCTGTTCTTTTAATTTTGTTTTACGTTTGAAAACTGTGAAAAAAAATCATAAACTAAATCCCTTTCGAGGTAATGTAAGGGAAGGGTAGCTATCTAAATTCTAATCTATGGTTTCAGCGCCAGGAATTAGTGCATCGCCATCGGAGGACAATATGCGATATTTTAATGTAATGATCCTTGGCCCAACACAGTCTCCGTATGAAGGTAATCAGCTGAACAGCATGCGATTTGGACTTCATAGTTATCTTGGTGTTGTATCTTGGTTGGCAGCGCATTCTCGAAGAAGTCTTAGTTCTTGAGATTGAATGCTGAGAGTATCTTAAAGATTTCAATGTTTTTACGTTGTTTTGAGATGTCAGATATGCACCTTTGAATGGAAATATATCTGGAAGTCTATAAACGTTTTATTTTTGAGGTAATATTTCTACTTTTGATATGAGCTAGTGGCTTTCAAAAACGATACTGGGGCCCTAATTTTCCATCTTCATTTAGAAATTCTAGCTCTATCTAACTATATATAGAGAATTATTTTTGGAAAACTTGTTTTTGATGATCCTTTCTTAATCGTCTTAAACGTCAATTACTCTGGCTGGAAAATCTTAGTCATCATCTTAAAAATAGTCCATTATACTCATCAAGCATCCTTCCGCTATAAAAAAAGATCTCCCCCCACTTTCATTATTTCCTGTACTGCTTTTTTGGAGCAGGTTGTGACTCTCTCTCTCTCTCTCTCTCTCTCTCTCTCTCTAAGTTTCCTGCCTATATGTTTCCTGAATTTTGCATGGTTGGACTTATCATTATCACACCATTTGGAATGTCCATGAAAACAAAGGCAAAACAAGAATAGATGAAGTTCTTATCTTGTTACTCTGGGAGCCTTAAGTATTATTCACTTTTTTTAAAACATGATGTGTTCCCATTTACTAAATCATGCAGGAGGAGTTTTCAAGTTGGAACTATTTTTGCCCGAAGAATATCCAATGGCTGCTCCCAAGGTAATTTGATTTGGGAGTCATTTCCATTTGGTGCTTTCTACCTTTATGGGAAGTAGACGCTAGTTCAGTCTTCATCAGCCAAAACCCTTTGAAATAATTTTGACTTATAAAAAGAAATCATTTATGAAATGTTTCTGTTCTCATTGCACATTTGGCTGTTTCCTTTGTTTGAATATAAAGCACATTTTACCAATAAAAAAAAAATATAAAACATATTTCATTTAATGTTTTCCATTACAAAAAGCTAGAACCTTCTGGAAAGTGTAAGTAAATGATTATTGAGTATACAAGTATGATAAGATCCTGCGTTGTAATATGCCCCTACAGACTTGAACAAAATTGACTTGACATGTATGCAAAAAATTTTCATTACTTAAATGATGCTTGTATGAGCCTGGTGCTTTAAACAACACTGAGCTTTAAAACCATAATGTACATCATAGCTTAATTTGCTTAATAATGTGAATTACAAAATATCTGTATTTCACTCGATCTATCTAGAAGTTATAGAACTAGGATAGTTATCAAAAAGTTATAGAACTAGGATTCCTCAGCTCATGTATTACAAAACTATTAATTGATATTCACATGATTTTTAAAAACTTGAAAGCAAAGAGGGTACCTAGAATTGGAGGTTTTACCATCCGTGGGGCTCTCTAGATTGGTTGTCATATGTATTCAACATAAAAACTGTTGGCTAGCTTATGTTGAAGAGCACGAGTCTAGGGCTTTCCTAAAGAAACAGGTTAGCCACTTACCCAAAAAGGGGAAAAACAGATAAACCTGTTGCTGTCATTTTGACCTGTGATAGCTTTCTAGGCTCTGCACTCTAAACCCTTCTGAAAAAAGAGGCAGGAAGATGGGAGCTGAGGGCCGCAAATTGTTTCCATATTTTTGGATGAGCTTGGGTTTGACGCAGCATTTGCTCAAATGCCTGACCAAGGAGTGCCTATCGTCTTGGCATAACACTATAAAATGCATATGCTTCTTACATGAATTATCCTTGTGCTTGTGTTACTGAGACGTGTTTCTTTCTTTTCCTCTATCTGATAACATCTTTACTTTGAAATGCACAATATGATATGATACATGATAAAGTTATTGTGGATGTGGAAGTGTGATGTGGTATGTTTTCAAGAAACAAAGTTGCAATTTATTGATAGAAGAAATGTGCGAAGTTTATGGGGGTGCTCGTATGTGGGTTGGACTTATTTGGCTTCGTTGGGAGCTTCAGGTGGAATTTTACTAATGTGGGATAAAAGAGTCGTTGAGATGGTTGAGGAGTGTATTGGAGATTTCTCGGTTGCGACCTTATTTAAGAATGTAATTGATGGTTGGGAATGGGCATTTGCAGGTTCCTATGGTCCTAATGTGGATAGGGACAGGAGAAGACTGTGGGAGGAGTTGGCGGGCTTATATTCACTATGGGAAGTGCCGTGGTGTGTGGGGGGCGATTTTAACACTACGCGGTTTCCTAGTGAACGATCTGGGCAGTATCGTAATTCTTTGGCCATGGAGGAATTTTCTGAATTTATTTTTGATCTGCAGCTCATGGATCTCCCCCTGGTAGGGGGAGAGTACACTTGGTCAAAAGGGCGGGTTTGGTCGAGATTAGATAGATTTCTTGTCTCTCCTACATGGGAAGCACACTATCCAGAAGTGAGCTAGAAACGGTTAGCTCGAGTCAGTTTAGATCACTTCCCTATCATTTTAGATTGTGGAGGTATTCACAGAGGTAGTCGGTATTTCAAGTTCGAGAACATGTGGCTATCAACGGATGGTTTTGTTGAGATGGTGAGTGCCTGGTGGTCTTCTTATTAGTTCATTGGTACTCCAAGTTTCATTTTTGCAGGCAAGTTAAAGGCGCTGAAACAAGACTTGAAAAAGTGAAACTTGGAAGTTTTTGGTCATATTAACAATCAGAAGTCTACATTGATTGAGGAGTTGCAAGAGCTAGAGGATAAATAATTATTGGGAGATACGTCGGAGGAGGTCACATTGAGAAAGGGCATGATTATGGCAAACTTACAAAGGGTTTTGTTGTCAGAGGAGATTGCATGGCGTCAAACATCTAGGGCCCTTTTGTTGAAAGAAGGTGATAGGTGCACGAAGTTCTTTCACAAAGTGGCTAATTCACATCGGCACAATAATGCTATCGAGTCGCTTCAATCAGGCTCTCAGGTGATTTCTTCGCCCCCTGAGTTAGAAAACCATATAGTTCACTACTATGAGACCCTTTTTTCAGAATCAGCTGCTTGGAGGCCAAAGCTTGATGCTTTGCCTTTTGAGGCAATTGACTCGCAGAGTGCAAGTTTTTTGGAAAGACCTTTTGCTGAAGAAGAGATTTACAAGGTCATCTTTGGTATGGTTGAGGATAAAGCGCCAGGTCCGGATGGTTTTTCAATGGGTTTCTTTCAAACTTGTTGAGACATTGTGAAAGGAGATTTAATGCAGGTTTTTAGTGAATTTCATTCTTATCAAAAATTTGAGAAATCCTTTAATGCGACTGTTATTGCTGTCATTCCGAAGAAACACGGAGCTTCAACTATTTGAGGACTTCGCCCAATAAGTCTGGTTAGTAGCGTGTATAAGATTATTGCAAAAGTCCTTGCTAATCGACTTAGCCTGGTATTAGAGCAGATTATTTCCAAGTCTCAAAATGCATTTATTCGGGGGAGACAAATTCTAGATTCGGTACTCATTGCAAATGAGTGCTTGGATCACAAACTTCGGGAGGGAGGTCTAGGTGTTCTTTGTAAGCTTGACATGGAAAATGCGTATGATCATGTGAACTGGGAATTCCTCTTATACTTGCTTGAGAGGTGTGGCTTTGGGGTTAGGTGGATTGCATGGATGCGTCATTGTATTTCAACCCCCCGGTTCTCAGTACTAGCCAATGGCACACCTACTGGTTTTTTTAATAGTTCGCTGGGATTGCGGCAGGGAGATCCTTTATCTCCACTTTTATTTGTTATAGTGATGGAGGCTCTAAGTAGGATGATGCAGGCTGCTGTTGGGGGGGTTTTTTTGCTGGTTTCTAGGTGGGCAATGGCTCTTGTGGCCCCATTATCATCTCACACCTCCTTTTTGCAGATGATACTTTAGTCTTTTGTGAAGCGAATAATAGCCAAATCCAAACTCTACGAGCATTGTTACTTTGCTTTGAAGCAGTGTCAGGGCTTAAGGTGAATCTTGGCAAGTCTGAGATGGTTCCTGTGGGTATGGTTTCTAATATCCTTAGTTTAGCAAGGCTTTTGGAATGTAAGGTGTCTTCGTTCCCAATGAAATATTTGGGCCTTCCATTGGGAGCTACTTTTAAGAGTAGAATCATTTGGGATGGGGTGGTGGAGAAGATAGAGAAAAGGTTGGCTGGTTGGAAACGGGTGTATTTATCGAAGGGGGTCGCCTCACTCTTATTAAGAGTACTCTCACTAATCTCCCCACGTATTTTTTATCTTTGTTCCCTATGCCTGTAGGGGTAGTGAACAAGATGGAGAAACTTTTTAGGGCGTTCTTATGGGGAGGCATAGGGGAGGAGAAGAAATTTCATCTGGTTAGATGGAAAACAGTTTGTGATTTAGTTGTGAATGGGGGGTTGGGAGTGTGTAATTTGAGAATTTTTAATAAAGCTCTATTGGAAAAATGGCTTTGGAGATATCATTTGGAGGGGGGATCATTGTGGAAGAAAATTATTGATGCTAAATATGGTGCCGCTAGGGGCGGTTGGTATTCTAACGAAGTGAGAGGGGGGTTCGGTGTGGGTTTATGGAAGTTTATAAGAAAGGGGTGGCCTTGTTTTGCAAATCAAATTCGTTTTGTAGTTGGTGAGGGCAATCATACTAGTTTTCCGGCTCTATACCGTATTGCAATTAATAAGGAGGCATTAGTGGCGGATGTGCGGGTATTCTCTCATGGTTCGTATCAGTGGAATATCCTTTTGAATAGGGATTTTCATGATTGGAAATTATCTATTGTTGTTGATTTTTTCAGCACACTATTCCACAGGGACTCTTGTTGTACAGAGAGATAGACTGAAGTGGAGGTTCAATAATCACAAGATATGTACAGTAAAAGTGTATTATAACATCTTGACATCTGAAAGTATAACTAGAGAGGGTGGACTCTAAAGTAGCTTTTTTTGTTTGGAGTGCCGCCCTTGGGAAGATCTTGACCACGGATAACTTGAGGAAGAGAGGGTTTATAGTGATGGATTGGTGTTGCATCTGTAAAAAAATGGGAGAATCTGTGGACCATCTCTTACTACACTATGAGGTAACAAGGGCGTTGTGGGATGTGATATTTTAAAGGGTTGATGTTGCTTGGGTTATGCCTATAAGGGTGGTGCAGTTACTAGGTTGTTGGAAAAAATTGCAAGGCTGTCCTCGAGTGGCAGCAATGTGGAAGATGATTCCATTATGCATCATGTGGTGTATTTGGACGGAAAGGAATGTGCGATGCTTTGAAGATAAGGAACGCACTTTGGCAAAGTTGAAGAATTTTTGTTCCACACTTTATTGTCTTGGCTTTCCGCTATTGTTTTGCATGGGGGCAATGTTCATGATTTCTTGTCTTTAATTTATAGCTCTTAAGAATGTTTTTAGGTGTTCTTTTGTATACGTCCTGTGTACATGGGCTAGGCCTATTTCATTCATATATATAATATTTATCTCTTACTTATAAAAAAAAAAAAAAAAAAAAAAGAATCTGCGATTCAGATGGTGCTTGCTTATTATCTAAGAACATTTTTTAAAGATGAACTATCTAGTGTTTCAAGACTGAATTTGGTACGGTTTGATTTGATAAGCTCACATGAGTGTTATACTTCTTCTTCTCTTTTATTTTTCAAAATAGGAAGCTCACATGGGTTTTTTTTAGAGGAAAAACCATCCTGACTTCTAATAATTTTGAATTTTGGTTATTGTCTCACCCTTTCGCTTTAAATATTCCTTTCCTAAATGGGATCCCCAAATGATTAATGCACTGGGCAGGGGCTTATTCGGCTTATAGGCTCGATCTTGAGAAATGACTATGGTTTTTTGTGATGCTTAGAATTCTGTCTTGCTGAACATCTTTTAGATTATTTTTTGTGAGTATGCCCATCTTGGTGCCAGTGNAGTTATTTGATGTTGTAAACATTACTGCATGCTGCTCTTCCATTTGTCACACATTCACTTTGTGTGCGTAGCGTGCGGCTGTTTTATGTTTTTGCTTATGTTGAACTTTTAATATTTATCTTAAACGGCTATAGGTCTTCTTCTCTGGAATCAGACTAGGCAGCGTTGGGTAGGAAATAAAAGATCTGAGATCAGGGGCCAACAGGCACGAGAACCCAAATTAAGGTGAGCTGCTCTATTTTCTGTTTTTCTGAAATTTTCAAATAAACAAGGGTATTATAATTGGAGATCTGAGAGCATTGCCTTTGAACCTCAAATGATAGTTCTTGCAAGTTTACCTAAAAAAAAAGTAGTTTTGGCGAGTTAACCTATATTCAGATTNATGCAAAACAAATCTATGGACTAGGCCCATACAGATAGGGTTGGCAGACAGATTAGGTGAAGATTGGCACCCTAGAAGTCACTCCTTTGAGACTCATAGGCTGGACAGTGTATAATTTGTTTCCACTGCAGTGTATGTACTTGGTCTTTGATTGTCATACTTTATCTTCATATCCTTTTGTGTAGTCGGTAGGGGGCCCAGAGAAAATAAGGCTTCAGTAGGTTGACTGTCAGCATTACATCTTATAAGAACATGGATTGCTGTATCTCTAGCTCTAATTTAATAAAGTTGTTGCATGTCAATATATTTCTTCTTATTGTACCCTTTTCATATGTGGTCATGGTTACTGGTGTACATTTGTTTCTGTGATGCTTTCAAGCTTTCCATGTTTTCCACTTCTGTGCCTTCACTACTTAAGTGTTTAAACATATTTCTTGCAACAGGTCCGATTTCTCACTAAGATATATCATCCTAACATTGACAAGGTAGGCTATACTTTATATTACATTTTTACTTTTTTAGGTGGAAGAAGTTATTATTATATCTTTTGCCTCTTATGGAATAAGTTTCTCAATGCAGCTTGGAAGGATATGCCTTGATATTCTGAAGGACAAATGGAGCCCTGCTCTCCAAATACGAACTGTACTTTTGAGGTATAGATAGCTATGATCTTATCACAATTATCAGAAAAGATTTCTGACTTACTTGTGTTATTTCCATGGGAATAGCTTAAAAAAAAACAGAAAGTCTTTTGGCAGTCTAGTTTTAAATGAATGGCAAAAGATGATGAAATTGAAAATACATTTAAAGATAGGGGGAACATATGAATATGGATAATTTCCTTTTCTACCATCAGGCAGCCACAAGGGGTTGTGTAGTGGTCTTGGGGTGAACCGTATGAACCGGGCGTCCCGAGTTCGAAACTCCACATTCACACTTTTGGGGCCATTAGACTAGGGGAATTTCCCGTTGAGTTATCTGATGTGCCCTTGTGCGAAATTTTTTTGCCAAGGGCTTGTGCATCCTTGGGATGATTTGAGGCATTGTTTCCCGAAACTTGGCGCCAATAAAAAAGAAAAGAAACCATTGGGGGATATGGTTTGTATTATAATTTAGCACGTGTTTATGGGAAAAATATGGAACCAATAATTATTTAGTTTGTTGGCATTGTTTTACTCGTTAGCATTCAAGCACTTCTGAGTGCTCCAAACCCCGACGATCCACTTTCTGAGAACATTGCTAAGCATTGGAAAACAAATGAGGCTGAAGCTGTTGAAACAGGTAAATATTGTTGGTCTCCACTTGGTTTCTTCGAAGATCAGTTTATTTTGTAACACCAATTCAGGGAGTCAAATTACTACTCCTTTCCTTCACTGTGTTCTGTTACACCATTGATCCCTGCAGCAAAGGAGTGGACTCGTTTATATGCAAGCGGTGCCTGATGACACGTTGGAAAATCTTTGCTCCCCCGGAATAATAGTAATGAAATGTATGCTATCGACTGTCGATTTTAGATGGAAATTTTGAACAACTAATCTTCAAACAATTGGAGTTTAGCATTCGCAAAGCTTCCTGTTGCTGGTTAATTGTTTCTCTCTCATGGAAGCCTTGTGGAACTTGTATGATATATTCGGCCATCAATTTGGCGAAATGTTATATATATATATATCATATATGTGTCCCTATCAATTTGCTATGGCCAACTATTTTTGCCCTTTCTAAAAGCCAGTTGCTCTGGCCGACCAGTGCTACAAAGGCATGGCTAAACCTGAACTAAGCTCCATATGCAGCTGATATTCAAAGAATTTATACTTTCCTGTTGATTCTAATGTCTCCCTCATCTTAAAAAAGAAAAGACGAACTCACGGAAACGGCGGTTTCGGTTATTCCATGAAGGAAAATGGTAAAATAATTACCCCTTTACAATTTTTCTCTTTCATAAAACGTCTTAGGATATCAAATTTTGGCATAGCTTGCTGGTTGCTCCTTTATTGGCTAACCGCCCCTCCCCACATCCGAAAACGAACAAAGTTTATGTGAATCATTGCTGTTTATCGCCTAGCCAGCAACCAAACTCTCGGCGGGCGGATAAAGGGTATTGCTATTAATGACCTCGCCCCTACATGGCCTAAAGAATATGGGTGTGCATAAGATCGACAAAAGCAAAATTCCAATATCTCCTTT
>QEOT01003625.1:35325-107568 GCA_003123785.1 Pterocarya stenoptera | reverse complement strand
TGTAACAATTAGTGATGTTTTTCCGATATATGTCCAGGTTGTGTACTATTTTATCTCGTTTGATTTTATTATTCCTATCAACTTATCTTATCTAATCATCACAATTTTTTTAAATTTTTATATAAAATAAAATAAATAATTTAATTTTTTCAAATCGTAAAATAAAAATTATATTAAAAAATTATATTATAATAATATTTTATAATAAATTTTTGAATTTTCTATCTGTACGTAATGAATCTTGCAACAAGTAATCTACGTGTTTACTCACCTTTCTATATGCATAATTGTTAGAATTGTTTAACAACAAATATATTGTTAGAATATTTTTTTAATATTATTTTTATTTTAAAATTTAAAAAAATTGAATTATTATTATTTTTTTTTGTATTAAAATGTGATAAAATTGTAATGATAAAGTATAGTATTTTTAAGTTTTAACTTCTATTGGAATAACATGCTAATGTATGTATGAGAATATTACTATACTTATGATAAAATATATTCATAATTATTGTGGACGTGCTTTGCATATCTGTGAACACGCTTAGCCAACCTGTACCAGAAAACCCAAAGAAGGCCTGAAGGATATTAAAATCCTCGAATGCCTATATAATTTCTTTATGAATTTGAGACTCAAATCAACTTATCTCCAATGTGGATTTTTCCTTCTATATATAGAGCATAGGATGGAGTGATATGGCTTATGGATGAATCAACCCTGTCGTCTATTTGAAATAAGGCCTGCGTCAGTTGTTATATGAAATGTGTTCTATTAGAAAATGGATGAATAAAGGGAAGACATTTCGGATCTCTAAGGTTGAGTTTGGATAGACAGTCCAGATAAGATATTTTGAATAGTAATTAAATAAAATATTATTAAAATATATTTTTTAGTATTATTTTTATTTTAAAATTTAAAAAAATTAAATTATTTATTATATTTTTATATAAAAACTTAAAAAAATTATAATGATTGAGAAAATATGAGATAAGAGTATTATGTGTATTCAAATTGAGCCTAAGTCGCCTCTCAGATATGACAGTATACTTGGACAGGCCCCTTAATTCAAGGTCTGTTACTAATGAGCCTATTGGTGATTACTCTATAGTTGATATTGGCTGGTGGGCTTTGATAGACCCTAGGCCTTTAAGGGGTAAGGGTGGTCCACCGATAAAGAGAGAACATTGAACCTTTAATAATATTTTAAGATATGTATTGTGATATGATTTATTCTTTATAATATTTAATTTATTTTGTAAATCAATTAGTATTAATTAATATAATTGATTTATTATATTTTTATTTTTTCTTAATACTAATTAATTTATACAATACAAATAAATATTGTAAAAAATAAATCATATCACCATTATTTTATGTACAGCAATATTCTAACCGTACCGACACATTTGGAAGACTTCCAGTCATTTTTATTGCTTTTGGGAAAACTTTCAGTCCCCAAATTATTCTCTCTTTGGTTTAAAGTAAGAACATGTTCTTCAAAATATAATAAAATAAAGTAAGAACATGATAACGTACGGTCATTTTCTTTCTTCTGGGTTTTGATAACCAAGGAATTTATTCATCGACAAGTGGTGTGTCCTTCGTGTTTCCAACCAAAACCATTATCAGGAGTAAATAATAAAAAAGTATTTATTTGATATAATTTAATTTTAATTTTTTTAAATTTAAATTTTAAAAATTAAATTTTAAATATTTATAATTTGAAAATATAATAATTTAATAATAAAATTATGATCGACTATTACAAAGACTGATAAAAGATTATTTAGGACTCTCCTTGACCGTATTTAATTCCGCTGTATGTTTAGATGTTGAGTTGAGTTGAGTTGAGTTGAGATGATAAAATATTGTTAAAATATTATTTTTTAATATTATTATTATTTTAAAATTTAAAAAGATAAATTATTTATTATATTTTGTGTTGAAATAAATTGAGATGAGTTGAGATAGATTTAGATCCAAACGTACTAGATTTTCTAATATCTAAATACTCAAATTTTAAATCACTAAACTTATTTTAACTCAAAATCTCTTTACAAGTAAGTCTCATAATCTTTTTCAACCCAACACCTCTTTATACGCGAGATCTTTAACTTTTTCAACTTCTTATAAATATATTTTAATTCATTTTAACATCAAATACATTTAAGGCCTTGTTTGTTTTTAGAGATGAAATGAGATGTGATGAGATGAGTTTGAAAAAATTGAATTGTTTAGTTTATTTTGTATTGAAATTTGAAAAAGTTGTAATGATTAGGTGAGAGAATATGAGATGAATTTGAAAAAGTTGAATTTTTTTATTTTATTTTGTATTATAATTTGAAAAAGTATAATGATGAATTGTTAATCATTACTTGAATACAACTTTGAAAAAAAAAATTCTTAAAAAACTATAAATGGGTGGTTTGGATTCACAAATCACCTGAACTCATCTTATCTTTATCATTACAACTTTCTCAATTATCACATAAAATATAATAAACAATTTAATTTTTTCAAATTTCAAAACAATTTCTCAAATTCCTATACAAAATATAATAAATCATTCAGTTTTTTCAAATTAGATGAGTTGAGATGGTTTGTGAATAGTAAAATAAGATATTTTATGAATATTATTTTTTAATATTATTGTTATTTTAATATTTGAAAAAGTTAAATTATTTATTATATTTTGTGCAGGAATTTGAGAATGTTGTTTTGGGATTTAAAAAAGTAAGATTGTTTATTATATTTTGGTGTGAGAATTTGGAAAGATTTTTTTGAGATTTGAAAAAAGAAAATATTATTATATTTTGTGTAAAAATTTAAAAAAATTATAATAATAAAGATGAGATTAGTTGAGATAAATTGAAGAGAATTTTGAAAGCAAACAACCAAACTACTTTTGAACTTTACAAATTCACTTTGGCCAGGGCCATATCATGCTACCAGTACCAGCTGCTTAATTAGCATTGTTGCCTTTCCGCCAAGAAGTTGCCGAGAAGTTTCTACCCACTTCTCTTGTAATTATTNTTTTTTTTTTTTTTTTTTTTTTTTTTTTATATGTCAGACCCATTTCTCTCGACCCCGATCATAAGTTTTAAAAATAGTGAATATTATAAAAATAAATATATTATATTTAATTAATGAAACATCTTATATTATTCTCGGGGATTGGACTAGTTTCGCATAAATCAGAGATCAGAGGTTCCAAATATTTACAAGGCAGGTGCATGAAAGAGTACTGCATGTTTATGTAAAGGAGGGACAGGGGAGGTCATGTGGGGACTCGGACGACCCACATACGCGGTTTCTGAACAACCATTACCATCAATAGTAGATCCCCACTTATCACCTTTCCTTGACCCACTTCTTTATAATTGCACCTATCTCGTGAGCATTAGAAGACGACTTCTTCAATGGTCTTACAAGGAGCTGAGTATTCATAATACATATTTGAGTATTCATCGATAATTAATCAGCTGAGTATTCATAATATTCATAAACCATCGTGAGTATTCATCGATAGGCTGCATGCATAATACATCGGCACCTATTTAATTCTTATTTTCAGTCTTGATAGATCGAAACACAAATAAAATACTTCAGAATTATGAGTGAGATATATGATATTAGAGGCAGTTTGAGAATAGGGATGCATTTTTCTTGGGTTCATCTCTTCTAAAATCAACATTATTACTCCACATTAAAGGGAGCGCTGTTCTCATGGATTGATATGCATAATGCATATTTCTCATAATGTCTTTGTATTTTGTGTTGTTTTCTACATAAATACACCCGTATAGTATAGATGATAGACAGTCAGAACAAGGGCTTCTTATGCCTTTTTGAGAAAGTTATTTTTCAATACCTAAACTTGTTTATATCTTCTTCAAGCACAAACGTAGCATGTTTGATAAGCCAACTTGCCATTTACACGAATCTGAACTAAAGTCCTTTTGCATAAAACAACTATCGAGACTGCATATCGATCCCGGGTCCCGTTAGGATGTTGAGCTGAGTTGAGATGAATATAATTCTTTATAAACAGTAGTAAGTTGAAATGGTGGAGCGAGTTTTATGGAACCCACCTAAGATGAGTTTATATGTGTTTGGATATTAAAATAAGTTTGGATGTATTTATGAGAAGTTAAAAAAGGTTGTGGATCCCATGTGCAAAGAGGTGTTGAGTTAAAAAAAATTGTGGATCCCACTTGTAAAGAGTTTTGAGTTAAGTGATATTTATTGATTTGAGAGTTGTGTGTTTGAATATTATGATACGTATAAAGCAAAATCCAATTGAGATGATTCAAGGATCCAAATGAAGCCAGGTTATGTTTGGGTAGTGAGGTAATTTCAGATATTCTATGAATAATAATAAAAAAGTAATTATAGAATATTAAATAATAATAAATAATAGTAAAAAAGTATGTAAAAAAATAATACTTAATAGTATACTCTATTATCCAAACTAGTCCTTAATCATAATTGTATAAGAGTACTTATAACGGTTTTGCAAGTTGTAAACAACCTAAAAGGAAAGGATAAATGCATTAAAGAAGCTGATATTGATTGCCTTGTTTGGTACTCATTAATGTTTGAGGTGATAGTGTCATTGATGACTTGCCCTGTTTTTTCTTTTTACACAGGTGGAAAAGTCATCGTCAATTGTATTGTATTGTATTACTTGGAATGAGAGGCGTTATATCTTTCTTTCTTTGTTTTTAATGTTACTTTACAGCCTACCAAACTTGACCATTCCACCATTGCAATAATTTGGCTACCCCATGTGCTGGTTCATGTATTTGTTTTGCTCACTTCGAAAGCCTAGGATTAAGGACAAAAATCAAATTTAGTCTAAAAACCCTTTTGAGAAAGCCTTCTTGAGACAACTTAGAGATGAGATTTTTTCGTCTCAAAAAATGAGATTTTTTGGGTCGAAATGATTGGTCCAAAAAAATCAATTCTCTTGTAGTACTGATAATAGGCTGAAATTCATGAGTTAACTTTATTCTTTACAAAAATCAATTTATATATATGTACAAATATGTATAATGACAGCATATTATTACAAATAATTTAACATCTAAATTTATTTTATTTTTATTGGTAAGTCAAGAAGCTGTTGGGCCATCCAAGCACGTGCATGCGCAAAACAAGCTGTCCACGTTGTTGCCAAGAAGCTGCCGAGAAGTTTCTACCCACTTCTCTATAATTATTTATTTGCGATGCCTATTGATCTATAATTGAACCTTCTTCCTCTTCTTCTTCATCATCTCCTTCCGCATGGCCTTTCAATTAGGAGCTTCTTCCTCTTCTTCATCATCATCTCCTTCCATCCATCCACGGAATCATGATGTATTCTTGAGCTTTAGAGGTGAAGATGTTCGCCACAAGTTTATTTCTCATCTAAACCGAGCTTTATGTCAAAGTGGAATCAAGACTTACGTGGATAGTGTCGGCCTTGAGAGAGGAGAGCAAATTTCGTCACTTTTTAAAGCTATTGAAGAGTCAAGGATTTCGATCATTGTATTTTCTAAAAACTATGCAGATTTCAAATGGTGCTTACACGAGCTATTGAAGATTCTTGAGTGCAAAAAATTATTCAAACAAATTGTTTTACCCATATTCTATGAGATAAAACCATCAGACATACGAGAGCAAAAAGGAAGCTTTTGGGAAGCATTCACTAAACTTGGAAAGGAAATCAAGGATGACAAAAAGCTGCTGGAGTATTGGAAGGAAGCTTTAGAAGAAGTAGCCAAATTGTCTGGGTTTGAATATAAACTAGCGTCCGGGTAAGCTTTGCTGGCCAATATATATGTTCTTCGCGTGTGTATGTGTGAGCATACATATATATATATATATATATGATGCTGTCTAGAAGTTAGGGGATTTAATATATATTACCACTACCACGTTAGTTTCACATACAGTATTGGAGAAATAGAAGAACATGAGACAAATAAAAATACATATATTTTCTTTCTTTTTGCCTTTTGGGTCTTTTGATTATGAATTGCAAGCAAAAGCAAAGGAATAGAGGATTCATATATGGAATTTCGTCCATCAAATAACTGATCAATGATCGGATTGTTAGAAAAATTAGATAATTAAGAAAAAGGGTGGGATCGAATTGTTTATCATCTATGTTATAGCTATAGAAAGAATAAGATTGGGAGTACTGATGACTAGAAAAAACGGCTTTCAATTATAAGTAGTACTGGTTTTTAGTGTCATTTTGTTTCTACATATATTTAAAGACTCACACATACCCTTGAATGAAAGAAAAGCAGAAACAAGATATAATTTCACGCATATCATGTACCTGTGAAAAAAGTTCAACTCTTTAAAATTTTTTCTCTTTTTTATTGATAGGGATGATGAGTCAGAATTTATCCAAAAGATCATTCGGTGGGTCAACTCAAGAATACCAAACCAAACACCTCTATACGTTGCTGAGTATCCAATTGAAATAGAGGCTCGTATACGAGCCATTTATCAGCTTTTAAGTCTTGAAAAGAATGATATTATACGCATGGTAGGGATTTTCGGAATCGGTGGAATTGGAAAGACAACTTTTTCAAAAGATATTTACAACAAGATATCATCTCAATTTGAAGGATGTTGTTTCTTGAGTAATATTAAAGAAAGATCAAAAAGGGAAGGTCTGATTGAGCTGCAAAAAAAACTTCTTTTCGAGATCTTGGGTAAAAAATTGGATATTTATGATGCTGATAGAGGAGTCAATGTGATTCGCGATAGCCTTCACTTTAAAAGGGTTCTACTAATTCTTGATGATGTGGATGAGTTGGACCAACTAAAAAAATTAGCTGGAGATCGCGCTTGGTTTGGTTTAGGAAGTAGAATCATCATAACAACAAGAGATCAACAATTACTAAAATTCTTTGAAGTTGATGATCCAACGTACGAGTTGAGGCCTTGGGATGACAATGAAGCTCTTCGGCTCTTTAGCTTGCATGCTTTCAAGAAAGACGAACCACTTGATGAGTATGTGGAACTCTCTAAACAAGTAATAAAATATGCTCAAGGTCTTCCACTAGCTTTAACAGTGCTTGGATCGGATCTAAAAGGCGAAAACATACCCAAATGGAAAAGTGCATTGGATAAGTATAAAAGCATTCCTCACAAGGATATTCAGAATGTACTTCGAATAAGTTATGATGGTTTGGAAGACACTGAGAAGGAAATGTTCCTTGATATTGCCTTTTTCTTTAACGGAGAATCTTTGGTTGAGATCAAGAAAATATTTGACAATTATAATTTTTTTCCAGATTATGGTATTGATAAGCTTATAAAAAAGTGTCTTATTACTATTGAAGGTAAATATCATGTTCGGATGCATGACTTGCTACAAGATATGGGTCGAGAAATTGTTCGGCTAGAATCACCCCATAAACCTGGTAAACGTAGTAGACTTTGGTTTCACAAGGATATCCGTGGAGTGTTGGAAGAAAGCACGGTAAGAGTTAAAAAAACTCGAGTTTTATATTTATTTCCATTTTTAAAAGTGAAATCCAGCAGAAAATTTTGGCCTTATGAATTAATATATATGTATATATAAATAAAATTTGTAAACATATATATATATATATTGATCTGTAAATCAAAATGAATTTGTAGTTTTATATAATAGATCATTTTGTTTAATTAAGATTAGTCAATAAAAGTATCATTTATCGTTTCTAATATCCTAACAATTCAGTAATGAGAAAAATATACTAGTTATTTTTAGAAAATTGATGCTTAACTTTATGCTGTAATTTTGCTAACAATTTTGTGCATTCACTTACGTACCAGGGCACGAACAATGTTTCAGGCATGATAATTGAAATGCCCAAAGGCGAGGACGCTATAAGTTTGAATTCTGTAGCATTTTCACAGATGGAAAGACTTAGAGTGCTTATCATTCGTAATGCTAGTTTTACAAGTGGACCTAATTATCCTCCAACGAGTTAAGAGTACTTGATTGGTTTGAATATCCGCTACAATCTTTGCCACCCAATTTTCATGGTAAAAAACTCATTATCTTTCAAATGCGTGGTAGCTGCATCAAGGAGTTAAGCTTCATCAAGTGCTCCATCAAGTATAAGGTACGTACAATTTTCACAGAAATAAGTTCATTATCTTTAAAATGCGTGGTAGTTTCGTCAATTAAGGAGTTTAAGCTTTATCAAATCTAAGGTGCCTGCAATTATCTTCTTCAATAACTTTGTTTCTATAATCTAAACTCCTTTCCATTTGTTTTTTTTTCTCTTTTAACAGGATATGACAATTATGCATTTACAGGATTGTGATTTCTTAACAAAAGTTCCAGATCTTTCAAGCGTCCCAAATTTGACGAATTTAGATGTTCAAAGGTGTACAAGTCTAGTTGAGGTGCATGATTCCATCGGATCCCTAGAGAATCTTTTTCGTTTGAGTTTTGCCGAATGCCCTAACCTCAGAATTTTTCCAAGAAGCCTCAAGTTGAGATCTTTATATGATCTTGATATTAGGGATTGCTCAAGCCTTCGTTGCTTTCCTGAAATTCCGTGTGAAATGAAATCTTTAAATCGTTTAAATCTACGAGGCAGTGCAGTGGAAGAACTACCTTTGTCCATTGGAAATCTCACGGGACTTCAGTTTTTACATCTAAGTCTTCCATTGCAACATTTAACAACACCAACGATTGGTGGTTGTACAAATCTGCTGAAGAAGATAGGGGATGATCGACAATCCATTCTAGCTATTGAGTCTCCAGTAATGGAAGACGAGATATCATCGAGTGAAGAACAACTCCAGAAATTGGCACCTACAACAAATTCAAGCAATGTTAGTAGTGAATTACAAGTGTTGAATTGTCGGAATTGTTTCCAATCAGAATCAGATTTCTTTTCAATATCATGTTTTTCTACCACTTTGACTGATTTAGATCTATCGGGAAGTCAAATTGTTAGCCTTCCCAAGAGCATAAAAGGATTTGTTGCACTTACTACGCTCGTCTTGAAAAATTGCAAGAAACTTGAAGAAATCTTAGAACTTCCACCAAATATAAGAAATGTATTTGCTTATGATTGCCAGTCATTAGAAAGATTTCCAGAACTATCAAGAATATTGGAATTCAATGGAAGCCACAATAATAGATCGCTACAATTTATTGGCTTGAAGGGCTGCGACAAATTGGATGTGAAGATTTGGAATTATAAAGTGCCAAATCCATTACTGTGGAAGGTATGTATGTGTCTTATCGTCTCTCTCAATTCTATATAGGATGCATGACTTCAAAATAAATGATGATGATGATATTGTTTTAACAGGGACATTATAATGCCACTTTGTTACCGGAAAATGAGATTCCAGAGTGTTTCCGGTATCATAAAGAATATTTAGAAAATGAAATTGCTAAGAGAGGGGATGATGATGTCCAATTGAAAGGAAATGAAGAATGGGTAATAAATATTGAGGGGCCACACTATTTGGAAGATATCAAAGGGATTGTAATATATGCCATTGCATTTTACAATGAACATCCTCTACTTGAGCTCAGTTTATTCTTTACTGCTAAGGTAACCATTACCAACTCAAATTGTGTATGCCGTATCGGACAATCTCGTCATGGACTTGGACTTTACTCTAGTCAAAGTGAAGTACGGATGTGGTACTTTGATCTAGAGTCATTTGAGGTAAAGGTTTTGGACAATTTGAGGGTTCAACTTCGTATTCCTCCCTATTTTAGAGATACTATTTCGGAATGCGATTATATAAGTATGGGAGCCAATGTTGTATACAAGCAGGAAAGCAGAGCACATAAAAGAAGAAAAATGGATTGAATTAAATGATAGCCCAAGTGGAATTTCAGGTGAGATTTTCGTTTGTTCTCTCTGGTCTTTAAGACTTACTTTATTAGCTCAATGATTTTAGGAACATTTGGTATTTGCCATTCAATTTAAAACAGCCAACATTATTACTTGCCCTGTTTTTTCTGGAAGAGTCATCATCAATTGTATTGTATGTTTAATAGGAAGTGATGGAGGCTGAAGATATTGCTTGGAATGAGAGGCGTTGTGTCGGTGGAGATCATCTCATTTCTTTGTGGACCCTTAACCACATGTGACTAATTATATCTTTCTTTCTTTGTTTTTAACATTACTTTTGTAACAATTAGTGATGTTTTTCCGATATATGTCCAGGTTGTGTACTATTTTATCTCGTTTGATTTTATTATTCCTATCAACTTATCTTATTTAATCATCATAATTTTTTTAAATTTTTATATAAAATAAAATAAGTAATTTAACTTTTTTAAATCGTAAAATAAAAATAATATTAAAAAATTATATTCTAATAATATTTTGTAATAAATTTTTGAATTTTCTATCTGTACGTAATGAATCTTGCAACAAGTAACGTACGTGTTTACTCACCTTTCTATATGCATAATTGTTAGAATTGTTTAATAACAAATATATTGTTAGAATATTTTTTTAATATTATTTTTATTTTGAGATTTAAAAAAGTTGAATTGTTTTTTTTTTTTTAATTAAAATGTGATAAAATTGTAATGATAAAGTATCGTATTTTTAAGTTTTAACTTCTATTGGAATAACATGCTAATGTATGTATTAGAATATTACTATACTTATGATAAAATATATTCATAATTATTGTGGACGTGCTTTGCATATCTGTGAACACGCTTAGCCAACCTGCAGCAGAAAACCCAAAGAAGGCCTCAAGGATATTAAAATCCTCTAATGCCTAGATAATTTCTTTATGAATTTGAGACTCAAATCCACATCTCCAATGTGGATTTTTCCTTCTATATATAGAGCATAGGATGGAGTGATATGGCTTATGGATGAATCAACCCTGTCGTCTATTTGAAATAAGGCCTGCGGCAGTTATTATATGAAATGTGTTCTATTAGATAATGGATGAATAAAGGGAAGACATTTCGGGTCTCTAAGGTTGAGTTTGGATAGACAGTTCAGATGAGATATTTTGAATAGTAATTAAATAAAATATTATTAAAATATATTTTTTAGTATTATTTTTATTTTAAGATTTGAAAAAATTAAATTATTTATTATATTTTTATATAAAAACTTAAAAAAATTATAATGATTGAGAAGATATGAGATAAGAATATTATGTGTATTCAAACTGAGCGTAAGTCGCCTCTCAGATATGACAGTATCCTTGGACAAGCCTCTTAATTCAAGGTCTGTTACTAATGCGTCTATTGGTGATTACTCTATAGCTGATATTGGCTGGTGGGCTTTGATAGACCCTAGGCCTTTAAGGGGTAAGGGTGGTCCACCGACAAAGAGAGAACATTGAACATGATAAAATAATAAGAACATGTTCTTATTATTCTCTCTTTGGTTTAAAGTAAGAACATGTTCTTCAAAAAATAATAAAATAAAGTAAGAACATGATAACGTACGGACATTTTCTTTCTTTTGGGTTTTGATAACCAAGGAATTTATTCATCGGCAAGTGGTGTGTCCTTCGTGTTTCCAACCAAAACCATTATCAGGAGTAAATAATAAAAAAGTATTTATTTGATATAATTTAATTTTAATTTTTTTTAAATTTAAATTTTAAAAATTAAATTTTATAATTAAATTTTAAATATTTATAATTTGAAAATATAATAATTTAATAATAAAATTATGATCGACTATTACAAAGACTGATAAAAGATTATTTAGGATTCTGACCGTATTTAATTCAGCTGTACATTTAGATGTTGAATTGAGTTGAGTTGAATTGAGATGATAAAATATTGTTAAAATATTATTTTTTAATATTATTATTATTTTAAAATTTAAAAAAATAAATTATTTATTATATTTTGTATTGAAATAAATTGAGATGAGTTGAGATAGATTTAGATCCAAACGTACTAGATTTTCTAATATCTAAATACTCAAATTTTAAATCACCAAATTCATTTTAACTCAAAATCTCTTTACAAATAAGACCCATAATCTTTTTCAACCCAACACCTTTTTATACGCGAAATCTTTAACTTTTTCAACTTCTTATAAATATATTTTAATTTATTTTAACATCAAATACATTTAAATTTATCTTAAATAAATTTTATAAAATTCACTTCACTATCTCAATTTAAATAAAAAAAAGACTCATGTCCCAACAAACGCAGCCACTCCCTCTCGACGTGAGGCCGAATACGAGCTTTTAGAGGGGCCATAGGGAATCCTTGTCCAGTTTACGCTAACAGAATCAGAAAGAAAACTACAAAACCCGACAACCTTGGATTGGCGCTTTTCCAAGACCTTCTTTCTTTTTCTGCTTTAGTCGTTTACTTTGCACATTTCTCTCTTCCTATTGTCCAACCATGCCTACTATCAGCGTGGGAAGGGATCGTCTCTTCGCAGCGATCGGGCAAACTTACAGTGAGCTTTGAATCCCCCATCTCTCGCTCTTTTTTTCATTTTCCTTTTTTCGGTTTCAAAGGAAGAAACTTTGTTCACATTTGTTTTGTTTTGTTTTGTGTTTTGGTGTTGAATGTCACAGCTCAGGAAGAGTTCGAAGACCTTTGCTTCAAGTTCGGCATCGAGCTCGACGACGTTGTAAGCGTTTCTCACTCTTTGGGCTCTGTTTTATTTTTCCTTTTTCGTTTTGTTGTTACTATTGATAATTTTGAAGTGGTATGTTTCTTGGGTGTCAAGAATGTATTTCTTTGACTGTTTCAGACAACGGAGAAAGCGATTATTAGAAAGGAAAAGCATTTGGAAGAGGAGGAAGAGGGGGACGATGAAGAAGTTATCTACAAGATTGAAGTCCCTGCCAATAGGTATTTTATTAAGTGGTTTACTCAATTGGATTGCTTTCTCCACTGAGGCACTTCAACCTTTATTATACAAGTTTTGAAGTTAGAATTTGAGTTTCTCAACGGCGCCCGTTAGTTGATTTGTTCCTTAGGAAGAAGGAACTCATAATGTTCTGTTCTAACCTTCGTTTTCGTTTTTCTTCTCACACACTACGTTTTGGTTTTCTTTTGAGAACATGGTATGTGAGTATATACTCTCACGTACTATTTTTCTCCCCAATATGAGGGATTTGCTTTATGTTTGAGTTTCTGAAGTGAATGAATTAGTTATTCCCCCTTCATATTGGTCATTTATTTTTTGAAAGGTAAATCGTTGTGTTAACTTGAAATATAGGAAGGCCTTAGCAAGATTCTTATTTATTCTAGTAGTAAAAAATTAAAGTAAATATAATTATTTTCCTTCTGATGTGCACAGATATGATTTACTTTGCCTTGAAGGGATTGCTCAAGCCCTTCGAATCTTCATTGGGCTACAGGAGATGCCGACATATAAAGTGGTTAATATTAGTAGAAAATCAATGATTAAAATGCACGTGAAACCAGAGGTGTTGTCTCAGAAACTCACAAGTCAATTATGGGTTATTGTTTTGTCTAGAGTGGGACAGTTGATTTTTTGGTTTCACTTTTTTCCCCTTGCAGACGACTTCAATTCGTCCCTATGTTCTTTGTGCTGTTTTAAGAGGTATAAAGTTTGATGAAGTAACATATAACAGCTTTATTGATCTCCAAGATAAGCTCCATCAGAACATTTGTCGGTAATGAATTCTGAATCTCAGCTTCATTTATCGTATGTATCTTGGCATACTTATCAGCTTCTATGTCCACCTGATTTTGCGTCTGCAAATGCTTTTGAACCTAATAAAGTTGTAATTTTTCTAAACTTTGATTGTGTTTGTCCCCTAAATTCGGGTAGGAAAGGGTTTATTTTTTTATAGTCTATATGTGGGTTGTTTCATTTATGGAATAACTATAAAACAAACAACAGAGTGCATGAAGTAATGAAAAATATCATGTGCCTCTTTATTTTTTCTTAGTTTTGACCTAAAAATTGAAGCGTTTTTTGCTTCCATGCTGTTTGGTAGTATGCCAGCCATTCAAAGCCAAACCCCCTAATACTGGGGCTGTTTCATCCCTCACAAACCAGCATCTGTTAGTGTGCTCATCAGAAAAAAGAATACAGGAAAAATATGTTAGGTGTATTTCTTGTATACTTCCTGTGTATTTGGATTGTGCCTTTTAATAAAATTTTGCTATGATCAAAGAAGAAAGTTTAGTCAACCTTTTACTCTCAATTTTGTTAATAGCTTCCTCTTGGCATTGTGTTTTCCTTTCTTTAGTACTGTCAAATGTTGTTATATGTTTCCTCTTGGCTTTATGTTTACTTTTCTTTAGTATTGTCTTATCAACTAAATTGCTTATTGGATGGTTCTATAAGGATTTTATGTAAATTATCATTTCACAAACTCACATTTAATGTTTGTTTAGGCGAAGAACCCTAGTTGCAATTGGGACGCATGACTTGGATACATTACATGGCCCTTTCACATATGAGGTATGTTTATTTGATATTCATTCTTCTTGTTATTGTATGTTGTGTATTTTCATGGTGTTTTGGATATGTGTCATTGAAGTATGAGAGAAACTATGGCTGAGTGTATGGCGGGTAGTTCTTTTATCTAGCCTCGTTTGGTTACGCATTTCAAATGAGATGAGATGTTTTGTTGAAAGTTGAATAAAATATTGTTATAATATTATTTTTTAATATTATTTTTGTTTTGAGATTTGAAAAAGTTGAATTGTTTATTATGTTTTGTGTGGGAGTTTGGAAAAGTTGTAATGATTATATGAGATGAGATAGTTTGATTTTTTGTAACCAAACCAGCCGTTCACATCGCTTTGGGAGGAAGAAGGAAGTCCCAGCCCTTTGCCAAAAGTTTTTTGTGGACCTACCAACCCTTTTGTCCACAAATACTTTGAAGCTGCATGTGAATTAGACATAAAACCATCTGCTAGAACTGAGTTTTGAGTTAGGAACTTTTTATTCTGGATGGTTGGATAAATTTATTAGTTTCTGTTTTGGCTTGTTCAGTCCTCGACTCCTTGCTAGTAAAAGTTGCTTTTTATATTGTGTCTGATTTCTTTGTTTTTGTAAGTTATTCTTTGTCTGGTTATTGAATATGTTTTCCTCTCTCTCTCTCATAGTTTGTTGAGCATACCACAAACATGTTTGCTTTGGCAAGTTTCCTTCCTCTCTTGTATTTTTCTAAGGTTATTGAGCTTAAAGTTTCTCAATTTAAATGATACGCCAAAGGTTGTAAGAAATCATGAGACATTTACTGATATCAGTAACTTACAATTTTCATTTTCGTCTTTTTCAGGCCTTGCCACCTTCAAGTATAAATTTTGTGCCTCTGAAACAGGTACTCTTATTTTTTTCTCAGTAATTGAAATATAAAGAATTGTATAAAATGGCAACACCAAATTTAAAAAGAAAAAAGAAAAAGAAGAAGATATAACTGATACCCAAAGGAAGAGAGTATTGAATAAGAAAAGTTTCTAGGTCTTCCATCCTCCATCATCTGCTATCGGTTCTCAAAATTTCTGTCATTCCTTTCTCTCCAACAAAAAAAACAAATTAGACGTATAAGAGGGCAATCTAGCAATGGAGTAAAAGGTGGTCTACTGATTCTCCGCTATTTTTGCACATACAACACCAATCAGCTAAAATAATATTAGGGTTCCTTAGGCTATCCATGGTAAGGATCTTCCCTACGTAAGCTGTCCGTACGAAAAACGTTATGGGTGTTACCTATTGTTAGATCCCTGATAAAGTCATGAGTGCTACCTGATAAAGCCATGAGAATCAGGATTATACAAAACCATCATTTAGGCTTGTGAATAAGAAAATATCAGGCTGCTTAAAGAACCTTTTAAAATACTTTTGAATCAAAGATGAATTTTCTCTGATAAAATTAAAACTGGATTAAAGTTTTATCTTTCATTATTCAAATTATTAACTCCATCTCGTTCCCGTTGGTGTATTGTGCTTGATATCTAAGCTAGCCTTTCTTCTGGTATGATATCTATTTTAAAACTTTAGAATCGTGTAGTTGGCAGCTTCCAAAGGCAGAAGGTTAAGTTGATGCCTCAAATAAGAGCCCTTTTGTTTTTCTTCTAGTGTTTTTTATTGTCTTGGCACACCACATTTTTCCCTATCCCTTTTCTTGACAGTAAGATTTAGCATTTGTATTTTTAGCAATCTAATTCTTAATCTCTTAATGTGATGTTTTTTCACAAACTCTGGTTGATCAGAGAATTCACTGTCTTACCACAATTTTCTAATACTTTGGGAAATGGCAGTGGTTTAAGAAAATTTTCCTTTTACATGTTATAGCTTCATCCTTTTTTTCACTCAATGAGAAAATAGTGCGGACTTGCAGAGTCAATGTATAATATTAGAACTGATTGCTTGTAACTTTGTGTTTTGCAATTTAGGAGAAGAATTTCAGAGCTGATGAGCTGATGGGGTTATACAAGGTGAGTCTTCGATCAAGATATTGGTGATTGCATGCACATTTCTCATGCACAATTCTAAAGAATTACTATATTTACTATTCTATCAGTTGTGAAGATATTACTATGTAATTTCCTGATTTATGTTCTGCTGATTTGGCAGTCAGATTTGAAACTAAAGAAATTCTTGCATATAATTGAGAACTCACCAGTGTTCCCTGTTATATATGACTACAAAAGGTATGATTATCTTTAATGTTTATGAAATTATAAAGATTCTTGGCTCTTTTACCTGCCAATTATTTATTATTGTTATTTATTTACCCTTCTATCAATTTACTCTTTTTTGTGTTAAGTTGTTGGAGCTTTATTTGCTTTGAAGATGTTGAGTTCATATTGTTCCTTTACTGAGAGTACAAGTATTACGCTATTGTTTTTATTGAATGCTCATAGAACAAGAAAATCATGCAGCCTCTGTTAATGCTCTTACCTCTGTCTGCCAACCAGCCTTTCCTCGCCAACGATATATATCCAACTTATAGCAATGTTTGAATGCATGATTTTTATAAAATTCCTGAAAATTCTGAGAAATCTTCTAGGTTTTTTGAGGATTTTTTGAATGTGGTGAGACCCATGAAAAACATGTTTTGATTGAGAAAGTCTTTTAGATAATTTTTTTTTTTTGGTTTGAAAAAGTGGTGGGGTCCATTGAAAATATGTTCCAGAAGATAATTTTTGTGACTTTTTTTTTTCTTTTTGAGTTTTGATTTTTGTTTGCTACAGAAGTAAGATGTTTTTCTTATGAAATTTTTTTTTGGGATTGTATTTTGGTGTAAAGAAGCTTGGATTGAGGGAAAAATGTCAGAGAGAATTTTCAAAACTCTCTATTTCCAAATAGCTTTTATTTCTGCTTGGTGTTATAATGTTTCATTTCGTTCTTTCTTCTTCCCCTGAGAATTCTATTCTTAATGCAAAATTCTATTCTTGATGCAGAACTATTTTGTCTTTACCCCCAATTATCAATGGTGCACATTCAGCAATCACTCTTAAGACGAAGAATGTGTTCATTGAATGCACTGCTACTGATCTGACAAAAGCCAAGATAGTTTTAAACACAGTGGTAATCAAGAAGTTCCCAGTTGTTTCAGATTGTAATTCTGATTTATAGTTGATGATTGAAAGGTTTTTATCTGTTCTCTTAGGTGGCGACCTTCTCAGAATATTGTGAAAGAAAGTTTGAAATTGAGCCAGTTGAGGTGATATATTCTGATGGGAAGTCGGTTGTCTATCCTGATTTATCTTTCTACAATATGGAAGTTCCTCTGTCTTATATTACTGGTGCAATTGGAGTCCCCTTGGAGGCTGACGAGGTATTTCAATTTCTGCATATTATATTTCTATTTCCGGATTCATAAAACCTTAAAATGCACCATTAAAGTGGTTTATGTGGGGGTAATTTGTGTCTGTGGGCACAGACGCTTATTTATTTATATAGTTTTTAATTTATGGTTGGGCTGAGTAGCACTATCTTGTTTACTCTTAATGTGTTGCGAACTGGAAATTTATTTCTGTATATTTTCTATTGATAGATGTTTTTATTATTCTTTTCCATTGGTGTTTTTTTAACTGCTTAAGGATTTCTATTGCCAAAGGATTACTAATTTGGAATTAGAAGTGCTCTTCTTTTGTGAGATTCTCGATACTTTTTGTGGGTGACTAAACATTCAACCTTCCAGACAACATTGATAAAAATTATTTGTAGGAGATATTCTTTTTAACTGACGCCATTTTTCTCCCATGACAGTGACATCTATAATAATAATGATAATGGTGGAAGAGTGTGATTGGTATCAATGTTAAAAATCCTCTCATGGTGGCCTTTTTGATTGAATGTGATTTGTCACGTGTGCTTCATGGTATATGAGATACCTTAGGCGTAGTTGTGCATCTGGCCATAAGAATTATGGTCATCCAACCATCTTTCTAAGAAAATGCAAAATTGTGATAAGGTTTAGTCAGATACTCAGATACATACTTGCTCAAGAGCTCTCCAGTCAAAACTCTATAGAGCTTGAGCTTGCCTTAATTTCTGATGACATTGATTATCTGATAGCAATAAATGCCCTGTTGGGCTTCAATTTCATGCCTTACAGACAAAGAAAGAAGTAGGAGGCCTTTCCATAGGGTTCATGCCTTGGGATATTTGGTGGAGCATGTCTTAACTCATTGGTGCATAATGATAATGTTGTGTTACAAAAACAATATTTTCTTTTAATGAAATGGAGGTGTCAAATGTTTAAAAAAAATTTTCAATAAATTTATATATCTTATTTAAGCGCATAGGAGTGCCACCCAACTACATGTGAAGTATACTAGAGAAAGCCCCACTAATGAAGAGGGACCAGATCACATCCATAATTTAAAATTGTTGTAGAATGAGTGGAATGCTCAATCTGCTTGTGAATTGTAATGGCTGGCTCAGGTGAGAATATTGCAAGAAGAGTAATGGTACGACCCAAGCCTTTGTCTCTCATATATATGCCGTGTACCTGGGGCCTGACCTGTTCATCTGTTAGTATTAATGGAAAAAAAAAAAAAAACTTGTTATATTCTTCTCAGTAGTTTTGCTGCTTATAATCATTTTCTTTGTTCTTGCATACTTCCCAAGTAGGCCAATAAGATAACTAGAACAATCCCCCCCCCCCAACCAGTTTCTCTGATTTTTCTCACTATCTATAATCCTTTTTTCTCTTCTTGCCTCTTGGATTACTTATAATGAAAGGTAATTTTGTTGCCTATAGATTCAGTAGTTCAAACCTGAAACCAAGTTTGGTGGAAGGATGGAAATTAGGAGGGTTGGATGGGGAGAGAGAAGGAACAGAAGGAGAGGGAGTTACCTCCCCTTTATATTATTTGGTTGACAAGGGGAGGGGGAAGGGATGATGATAGGGAAGTGCTGAATGGTGGTAAAACCAAATTCCCTTTTATAACACTTTTCCTCTTTTAGTCAAACAAAAATCTGCCCCCCTCTGATATCTGATCTGTCTGATTGTAAATGGTGGGGCTGATGGTATTTATCCTCTGCATCTCCTTTCGAACCCTTTCCATCTGCAGTCCTCTCCCTTCCAACAAATGTAGCATTAGGTTAGCAATATGATGAGTAGAATGCCACATTGTGATGTTTTTGTGTTTTTATGTTCAGTGACAGTAATTCGTCATATGCAAGGGCTATGACTTGTATTTCTCACTGTCTCTCACTGTTCCCTATCATTCAGGTTACTAGTTTGTTAAATCGGATGCAATTGTGTGCTGAGCAGTCTGTGTCGGGTGATAGTAACTCCAATATTACCGTATCTGTACCTCCAACTAGAAATGATGTTCTTCACCCATGTGATGTTATGGAGGTATTGATAGTACTAAAACCTGGCCATTTTATTTATGCCTCTTTTCTGTACCAAAAATGTTTGGAGTGTCACACTTGTATTTGTATTGACAAAGCATGTTTTTTCATTTGCTAAGGATGTTGCCATTGCTTATGGCTACAATAATGTTAAGGATATTACGATTGCTAAGGGTTACAATGTTTCAAAGGGAAGGGCTGTGTCTTTGAAGCCACTGCGCTTGGAAGAGTTTAGTCATCTTATCAGATTAGAGGTACAGAGCAGATTAAAAAAATCTGGATTGTTTCTTGATTAGTGCTACTGTTCCTTATATAGGTTTTTTTTTAATTATATTCTATCTGTTAAACATTGTTTTTATTTATTTTGCTACCAGATGGCAATGTGTGGGTTTACAGAGGTCTTGTCATTTATCTTGTGCTCGCTTAATGACAATTTTGCAATGTTAAATCATGAAGGAGACAGTTCAAATGCAGTGATCATTGAAAATCCTCGTTCCTCTGAAAATGAGGTTTGTAATCCTAAGTCTCATGTGCTCAGTTGTATTACGATAATGCAGGATTTTGAAAGAACACTTTTAGGTACTCGTATTTCTTTTTAAGAATTTCTCCTTTTCTGTCCTTGCTATTACTATTTTTGTTCTTCCTTTTCGGATCAAGACTAATCACATTTCATGAATTGCATTTCTTTTAGAAGCCAGTATTTTTTTTAACATGTTGCCTCCATTTTCTTCTTTTTGATTGTTACTGTGTGCACTGCTTGCTGTTTGATTGATTAGGTGGTTTCCTTCTTTGCTTCCTTCTCTGAATTTTATTTACTAGTAGTCTATAGTGTTGAAGTAGGAAGATTATATAAATACCATAACATATATATTGATATACAATCTACTGTGATATACAATCTCTTAATATGCCCCCATCATGGATTATATATGGGGTCCATATATTTTCAAATCCTCCGTTGGATATGAACCTTCCATGGTAGTATTCATTCCTATTAAAGAGGATGATTGGGGTTGATTGCTATCCCTTGTACGCAATCCTCCAAATTCTAGTTTCTATTGATATGTTTTACAAAAAATGTGCTTATGAACTGCGTGATTTTCTATGCCCAATTAGGATCTCTAACATGCATGATAAGTGCTTTGTGTATAGTTGAACCAGATATTTTCTTCCCAACTTAGTAATGAATTTTAGGTACGCAGAATTGAGTTGATTGATTAGAATGTTATCAAAGTTTTTTTTTTTCTTTTTTCTTGTTTAATAAGTAGATGTTATTGAAGTTGCTCTCCTGATTTGAAGTGAATGCATTTTTTTCCTTTAAACAAAATAGATCTTGGTGTAGCTTAATATCTTGTCTACTTCCAACACTAAACAGAAGGTTTTCTTCCTAGTTTATTTGATTTCAGCTGTCTGTTTTTTCTTCTTTCCTCTAATGTTTTTTCTTCTTCCTAGGTTTTCTAACAATATGTATCTATTTTTTTCTGTTTATTTATCTAATGTTTGACACATTGCTCCATTTCCGCAGACTGCTCGTACCAGTCTTATGCCTGGTATATTGAAAACTGTTGGACAGAACAAAGCCCATCCAAAGCCCATAAAGGTGCAATGTAGTTTTTCAATAGACCATTGATTTTTCCTTGTGGGTTTACTAATTTTTGAGTACTGCATACTATTTAATTCTGTTGGGTCATTATTCTTAGTTCTAATGCTCTTTTTATGGAGTCATGTTGTTTAATTGGGTGCTGATAAATACAAACTTTGTAAAATTATGGTTCTAGTTGAAGATCTCTTATTTGTAATCATTTATGTGTTTATTGCTTGTTGTTTTTTTCATTGTCATTACTAAATACCCAATATGAAAAATTATTGAATTAAATATAGCATCTTTTATGTGTTATTTAATCCATTAATTGACAGCTTATGCATTTAGGGAAAAAGAAGGCAGCTTATGAATTTCTTAGAAGCCATGTAAGGGTTAGAATATAATCAGTTCACATTTTTTATTAGTTAATACCTTCAATTAATATATAAGTACTAAATTATTTCCAACTGATTCAATTGAAGATCTCTCTCTCTCTCCACACATTGTAATAGTGACATATTTTGGCATTATTTGCATTTATTGGATTGTTTTTTTCATATCTTCATCTTGCATGGTAATACTCTTCCTGCACTTTCTGTTGTACATCTCTGGAGAAAGTTCCCTCATTTCTAATTTTTTCTCTAGATTTTTGAAGTGGGTGACATAGTGCTGTTGGATGAGACTACAGATGTAGGAGCAACAAATCGTCGCCAGCTTGCTGCTCTATATTGTGGTGCTACTGCAGGATATGAGGTACATGAGGATCTCATCATACTCGGCTTGGTTATTAACATTTGAATATATGAAGTTGTGATTGTCAATAGCTATGTGAAAAAGTTTTATCTAATTGGCTAATCATTGATTTTTTGAGTAATTGCAGTTTGTTTCTATGTATTGTATGATGACTTGCATAACTGGTAATTCATATATTATAATTTTCCGTCGTGTATCAAGACATGATTTCCCCAACAATTACACTTGTGCTAGACAACTCTCAAAAGTTTGTATGCATGTTTCCCTCATGTTTCTCCGGTTGTCATTTTCAAACCCTTAAGAATCTCTAGATCTTCCCGCTTAGCATAATCAATTGAACATGACAAATATAAGGCTCGGTTTTGATACACAATCCTCTTATCTCATCTCAATCATTACAACTTTTCTAAATTCCCATACAAAAATATAATAAACAATTCAACTTTTCAAATCTAAAAATAAATATAATACGAAAAAATAAATATAATAAACAATTCAACTTTTTCAAATCCCAAAATAAAAATAATACTAAAAAATATATTCTAACAATATCTTATTCAACTACTATTTAAAACATCTTATCTCATCTCATCTAAACTGCCTATCCAAACTCAACCTTAGTTTCAGATCCCAAACTACCCCCTCCGCACAAAAGAAAAAAAGGAAGAATGTGATCCAAAGACTGTTGGCTTATCTTACAGAGAGAGAGGAGGAAAGAGAGACTAATTAACAAAAAAAAAAAAAAACTCCATAAAAAAATTGATCATTCATGTGTTACTTGTGAAGTGATTCACTAGTGTTTCTAATTCCCAACTTATAATTTTCAGATAATTCATGGCTTGGTGGAAAGAATCATGCTAGTGATTGGGCTAGTTCCACCTCATGACAATACAACATTCTATCTAAAGCCTTCAGATGTAAGGCTCTAGAGTTTCTCTCCCCTTCCCATTGCAGTTACTTTTTTGTATGTACGTGTTTGTTGTTGATGTTCTCGGTCTTGATATATTCTGAAGGATCCTGAGTTTGTTATGGGTACCCAAGCTAGTATCATTTATAAAGGGAAGCGAATAGGAACATCCGGAATCGTGCACCCTGAGGTAAATATTATTCCATAAATGCTTGTGTTTTAAGCACTATATGAAAGCATTAATGATATTGTGCAATTCTGCCTTGACTTTGCCTTTTTCATTTCTTTTTCTAAGTCTCAGTTGCTTAAGAGAATGCTTTGACTGTTTAATTTGTGCTCTAAGTAATTTAAAATGATGATCATGTAATGTCATGTAGTTTCATGAAAAACTATTTGGGTGTGAAGTACTTTTGAGGGACTCATTCTCACTAGTTGAAATTTGATTGCCATGTGATTGTATACAATTCATTTGTTTCAACAGCTGGTGAAAATGATTGCACCTAGTTCACCACTGGACTTACCTGTGTTCTGGAATCAGGCATTAGTTTTTAGACATTGATTTAGCAGTTGTTGTATGATTTATTACTTCACAGGCAAGGTCGACAATTGTGCTATATGGATTTAATATTTAATAAATAATAATCTCTTGGTTTCCCCCACCTAGGAATATGAATGGTCGGTTTTGGGGAGAATTGACTTGGTTGAAAAATTCCCCACCGATGCTATCCAATCCCTCTGAAGCTGAATTAATTTGAAGTTTTTTTTTTTTTTCAAAAAAAAAAAAAAAAAAAAACGGTATCTCGATTTTATTGATTAGCTCTCACCTATGGCGGAAGAATACCTTATACAAAGAGGAGCAAGGGAGTTACAAAAATCCCAAAACCTGGCTCCTATAAAAAAGAAACTATAATCCTTAATAAAATCTGGTTTCAGTTGAAAACGAAAGAAAAGAAAATTAATGACACAACATGGGAGTTCCTGTACGATCCAAAGAAAAGAAACCAATTAATTTGAAGTTTCAAATCAGCTGTAGTTGGTTTCAGTCCCTGATTAATTCTGAGATTTCGAGTTTCCCCTAGGTTTACCCAGCTGCTAAACAAAGATCTATGCCAACCGTAAGGTGGAAACTGACTGAGTAGATTGAAAGCACTTATGAGATTGAGAGGAAATACTCACAAGGAGGTAGGATTACGTAAGCATATAAACCATAGAAATTATGGGTACCGTCTTCTTTCTTAAACAATTCTAAAAAATAAAGCATATAAACCATAAGGCAAACCTGCATGGCCGGATTTTCATTCTAGTGAACCAAGCAAAACTGATGTAGAAATGGGCCAAAACTGACCAATTCAGACTGGTTTGGTCGGTATATTTCCAATTGGTTTTCATGAGATGTAACACTTTACAGGCATGCAAGTCATGTTTATGATGTATCTCATGTTTCTGCATTGCATTGGAACATTATTATATGCTACTTGAATTAGGGATTTCTGGCCTTTGTTTTATCAGGTCAATTTGGGGACATTTTTAGGTTCTTTCATGTTTGGAATTACAATTATCTTATTTGAGAATATAATCTGTGGCTTCAGGTCTTGAACAAGTTTGACATCCCTGATCCTTGTGCCTATTTTGAACTCAGCATTCAGTGCTTTTTTTAGGATTTATTTCATAGCAGCTTATGTAAGTTTCTTCAACATCTCTTCCTTTACTAAGCTTTCTTAGGTTCTTCATAAGATTGAAGATTTATCATTTTTCTCTCTGAACTATTTACTAATATTGAGTTTTGCTTGCGCTGCATGCTTTATGTGTTATTAAATAACCACAGGCACATTAGCCTTGCTTCCAATGCTTGTCCTCTAGAAGCTCCAGTGCCATAAAAGCCAATAACATCGGCATCCATTAACATACTTGGTTCAGTCAAGTTTGGAGCCACCCTTGATGCAGTGAAGGAATATCATCAGTTGCCCAATATTAAGTCTTGATATAGCATAAATATGATAGCTATTAGCTTCTTCTTTTTTTTTTTCCTTAGCCATGCTTTGAACATCAGCTATGTATTGTTGCCTAACTTATATAATCGATGAGGAAAATATATTATATATATGCCAGCGATTTAACCAGTTTCGTGTAGGGAAACTTCCGAGGGTGCGATGCACGGACCGGGATTTACTCTGCAGGAGTGGGTTCGAATGGCCCTGCCTTGGAGACTACATAAAATAAAAAATAAAAAATAAATATTTATATATATGCCTCTTTACTTGCTATATGAAGCTTCCATTTTCTAGATCCCAATTTACTGCAAAGGATTGATTGTTTTGAACTGCAATTTTGCAATAAATTCATACGTTCTGTCAGAATACATAGCAATGTAGATTATATCCACTGAAATAGCAGAAATTATTTGTCTTAGATCCAAAGTGAAAGCATTCAAGTCTTCCGACATAAGCTGCATGAGCATAATTTGGTTTAATCACTCATAGCTGTGAAATGTGGGATACTGCTTTGTTTAGTTAGCATAGAGATAACAACTACATAATTTTGGGTTGGGGCAACAAAACAATGATCATGGAGCTCAGAGACCACATAGCTCCAATTTATATTCAGATAGATTGTTAAACCATATGAATTCCTGGTTTGCTTACACAGTCCAAACCATCTCATCTCATATAATTATTACAACTTTTCTAAACTCTCATATAAAGTATACCATACCTGCAAACCGGTCCACCTGCTCCTCTTCAATAAACAGTCCTCCAATAGTTGGGCCCTGCTTATGCATTTTATTTTACTTAGTCTACATTTGCCTACACCCGATGAGACCCCATACAGCCCTCCCTTGCCTCACTTCTTCGTCTTCCACTCCAACCCATTCCCAAACGATCTCGACCCCCACACTCATCCCGGAGGCAACTCTACCCCCTGATGGAACTCGAATCTCGACCCCACACTCATCCCATTGGCAACTCGACCCCCCGTCGAAGCTCGACCCAAACGGTGGCATGGAGGGAGCTTGATTTCCAAAGAAAACTGTAAGATCTCCACCCCTAGACCAAACTGATTTTCACTAATTTTCAAATTTACCAATATTTTTTTGGCTTTTTGATTTTGTAATACAGCTTTCTCGTTTTCTCTAGTCTTTCAAATTTATGCATACGAGCTATAATTTTTGGTTTAGGAGTATGCTCCTTTCACAGTTTAAATAGAAAATTCTCAATGCAAAATTCTCAATAAATGGTTAGGCGATGTTGTGTTAGATAGCTTTTTAAAGTGTTAATATGCTGCTTGGTTGTAAATGTTAATGTAAACTGGTGAAGAAGAAAGAGGAGAAACTGATTGGAAGTCTAAAAAAATGCGATGAACAGAAAGTGTTTGGTAAAAGTTCTAAGAAAAAAAATTATGCTCAAACTGGAGAAAATTTATGATTAAACTATCGATTTTACATTGTATTAGCGTTGGCATGGGTCTATTTGGATGAAATACATATATACAAACATGTAGTTGTGCATATGTTGCAGAATCTATGTTACTGATTCTGAGTTATGCACTAACTGAGATATGTTAATGTAGCACTGAGTGTTAACAATCCAAGTGTTAATGTAGTTGTGCATATGTTAAACTGCCAATATGTCAAAAAAAAAAAAAAAAAATTTGCACCTAAGTATTTTTTTTACGGTAGAATGCACCTGCGACCCCTAAATTTCTATACCTGAAATGGTAACAAATCTTCTAACCGACTACTTTCATCTCCTGTGGTACTTAAGATTTAGGTCACCTTTTTCTCTTTACAGCAGTTACCTCACTTTAAGCTTTTACACGTTTGGTTGAAAGCTTTGTTTCTTCTTCTTCACTTGGTTTTTGGAGTGATGAGAAGAGATTATAAGTCTATGTGCTATTTGTGAGCATGCATCAGCCCTTCAGTGTGTACTTGGGATTTGATTCTGTATACCATTGTGCTGCCATTATAATCTCGCTACTTTGTCAACAATACTTTCTCCTCATTGTCACCTGAGGATGTAAGTCTACACTCAATCTTAGTGTCTACCTTGGAATTATTTTGTTCTATTGTCTACTTCCATTTTGCTTCAACTCACTATAATCAAGTGCACTACCCACAAGGCTGAATTTGTGGTAAAGGAAAATTGTAGAGGACCATGATATATATATTTAAAAGCTACAAATAGTATTCATAGGGCTTGATTAACTGATATCGCATGCCACATATAGTATTCATAGGGAAAACCAACATGCTAGTTTTTTTTTTTTTTTTTTTTACCTAAACTGCCAATATGCACCAACATGTGAGTTTTTTTTTTTTTTTTTGCACTAACATGCTAGTTTCTTTTATGAAAAAATCTAGTTGTAAGCGATTATGCGCACTAATATGCGCACCCATTCAATATGATTGGTCAGAAAGTAGACTTTATTGAAAATAATATTAATTTAAATTTAGAATATGAATGCAACATCATTAGTACGCAGATTGGTATGCAAACTTGCTTGTACATAGAAAAACTCTTCTTTTATGCACCATCTTCTGTTAGCATTGTTAAAATTGATGACTTTTCAATATGATGACAGTCAAGGAGAAGTTCGGGCTCTCATTCTGGTTCAAATTCTTGAACTGCGAGAGGGGAAGACAAAGATAGCTTGAAGAGACCACTTTGATATTGTGGCTGCCAAGCGAAGCTACGTATTTCTGGAAAATCTAATAGTTTTGGTAGAAAATTTTACAATTGTCCAAATTATAAGATGGGTAAACAATGTGAATTTTTTGAGTGAATTGATCTTCAAAAAGAGCAAAACAACTGTTGTAAGACGGCATTGGAGTTAGTCGAACGGAGGAACAACATGATACTTAATGAGTGGCTACGCATTGAAGAAAAAGTAATAGTTTGTTAATCTTGAAAGTGTTAATCTTGTCATGGTTATTTTTTTATAATAGTTTGTAGTGTAATTGTTATGTATCCAAAAAATTACAATGTATCTCAGTCAGTGCTACGACTCATGTAACCCATTGTACTTTAATGTAATGGCTACTTTTTTTAATATAATGACTACTTTTATTAATATAATGACTACTCATCACAATATGTTTACTTATCTCGGTGTGAAGTTGCTTTGGCATCAATATGTCCTAACAGTTGAATATTGAACATCACAATATGTGGCTCGAACTCAAATATTCCATTCCAAAGAAATACAAGATGGTTCCTATAGAAATACAGATGTCTGGAAAAAAATATAGTTCAATTTCTATGTTTGTTTACAATTAACAATATGGCTACAAAAGCTTTCTTCAGCTGTCTCAAATACCTAATTCAGCTTCTCCTCATCTAACTCAAAACCCTTAGCTTCTCCTAGCCATTCTCAAAAACCTTCTTGGACATTGATGCACAAGGGATTCAAATTTGTTATATTTCTAAAGCAATCAAGATATAGCTAAAGAGGAGGGAATATATCACATACAAGATATATTCAAATTTGCACTATGACTCCAAGTGTTCCTATATGTTGTCAGTTGTTGATCCAAAATCCCTACAAAAATAACGACAATCGAGTATGATTCGTCCAGATAACGAATCATTGTCGCCTTGCATATGCCTTGTAAAGTGCTTGGCGTCTTCGACCTCCTCAAAAACCATATCAATCAATGGCTCTAACAGACCACTACTTAAAGTGGGAATCGCATTCACTCCATTTTCGACATTGACTCTATCTTCAACATTCACATTACATTGAATGTCTTCGCTTTTAGCCTCAAGTCATCACTATCAATATTATAAATTAGTTCATTCCATACAAAACCACATGATTATAAATCCATTAGTTATGAAAAATCACCAAATTACATATGCAAGATTGTGACGCCCTGACTCCCACGTACAAAAAACTTCGGGAATCGTGACGTCAGGATGGTGACAACACGGGTCATACATCCCAACGACGAGTGCCAAGTGTGTGCACAAGCAACAGTGTACAATAAAATAAGCAGCGGATAATATAATAAGTCAATTAGTACCAGAATTTTAGTTTAATACAAATATCCAAATACAAACATTTAAAACAAAACTAATGTCCCAAAATAATACAAGAGCCGAAAATAAACATAAATCCGAGTGATCCCGGATCACTCCCCCAGCGGAGCCAAATCCTCAGACTCATCATCTGCATCATCAATATTAAAATCTACGGTACCAAAAAATGGTACCGCAGATAAGTAAAACCCAAAATGCTCCAAGATATAAATATATTAAAACAACTAACGCTATGCATGCACATAATGACCAAAGCGCAAAACCCGAGAAAAAACACCATTTCTTGAAAATCACAATTTTCCCACGCACGCCAAAAATCACTATTTGGCACAGAACTAAAATCTAGGAATAAATCCATTAATTCCAATTTTAACTTTATGCACTATGGCCTCCCATAGGGACCGTTCACATACTCTAGCTCCCTTCGTCACCCCATGAGTAACGACCGTGCGAGTGATGCACAACAAGTGATGCCTAGTTCCGCGCCCTCCGCGTACATAGCCAAGCATCATTTGATCTCGCCAGCACAAGGGGCCACAGAGTCAGATCGAGAGCTCTACCATCCCGTCCAAGTCTCGGGCAACAGCCCCAGGGGACGACACTCAGTATATTTCGCTCTCGAGTGCCCAAAGGAGCTCCACCGAGATAATACCCCATCTCAACTTGGGGGTGATACACGCGCACCCGAAAAACCTTTTTCACATTAAACACCGTTTCTAAAATATACACCCACGCATGCATGCACAATGCTATGAAATCGACCAATTACTAACAACTAACAATTATCAGTAATTTTTCAACAACCAACACAGTCAAACTAGATAACCAAATCACAGTTTATAAAACAAGTTAGTGCAAAAATATACTTAAGTTTTAAAAGTCTTTTGGAGAAATAATTACAGCGCTATAAAGTAATTTTAAGAGGATCACAGAGGTGCAAAAGGCGGCTGGAAGGCAACGTAACAGTGTAAAAACACTGTGGCCGAAATATACAGAAAATCCAAATTCAAACGGGGTCAAACGAAAGCTAGGGAATGGTAGGGTAGGGCTTATGAAATGTGGTGAAGCTAGTGGAAGCGACGGTTGGCCGTGGGTGGCGGCCGAAATGTCGGTGGAAGGCCAAAAAGGGTGAAATCAGAGATGTAAACAATGGGGCTTCACCGATGAAGGATCGGAGCTGGGGTTGGGTGGGTTAGGACGGCAAGAGGCCGATAAAAAAGTGGTGAAAAGATAGCGGCCAAAGGTGGCTGGACTGCGGCAGAAAGAGAGGAGAAAGGCCGCGGCTTGAAGCAGTACGAGTGGGCCGACGGTGGCACGAAACGGCCTGAAATTGATGGTGGGTGATTGCCAGCCGAAGGGGAAGAGAATGGTGCCGGCGGTGAGGGCCACGGAAGGCCGGCGACAGTGGGCTGGAAGTGAAGGTTGAACGGCGTGGGGGAGAGGAGAGAGGGATGTCGCGTGGGAGAGATGGAATGCAGAGGAAGAAAGAAGAAATAAAAGAAGAAAAACAAAAGAAAGGGAAAAAGAAAAAGAAAGGAAAAGAAATGAGGTCCAATTCTTATAACTTTTGGGTCACAACTGATCCTCAAAATAACTATTTTTAAAATAGTAAATTAAATAAATCAATATAAACTCAAAACTAGTTAAAATAAAATATTAAACTCCAACAATAATATTCTTTAAAATAAAAATCAATTTAATTGTAGAACACTAATTAAAATTATGAAATCACATTAAAATAATTTTAGATTTAAAAATCGTAAAATAATCTCTCAAAAACACGTTAAATTAAATTAAAATGCTCAAAATTAAATATTTAATTAAAAACCCCTTCAATAAAAAGCACATAAAAATTAGGGTGTCACAAAGATGCTTATTAAAACAGGAACTCATGTAAAGAGCACAACAAACAGGTCAAGGAGATATTCTATAATCTCAGCATCTGACTGAGGTAATGAATGCTGGATTATCAAAAGAATTTTGTAAAGCTGATATCGAAGTGGCAATCAAACAAATGGCCCCACTAAAATCCCCTGGACCAGATGGCCTAGGGGCATGTTTCTATCAGAACCACTGGAACATTGTGGGTGAAAGGGTGTGCGAAGCAGCCTTGAAGTTTTTAAATGGAGGAAGTATGGATAGTATGACCAACTACACTCACATAGTCCTTATTCCCAAGGTTAAACATCCAGTTAAGGTTAGTGATTACAGACCCATAAGCTTATGTAATGTTGTTTACAAAATTATTTCTAAAGCCTTGGCAAACAGACTTAAGAAGGTGCTAGAAGAGGTTATTTCCCCGACACAGAGTGCTTTTATCTCAGGAAGGTTGATTGTTGATAATATTTTGGTGGCCTATGAGGCCCTTCACACCATGAAAACTAGACTAAAAGGTAAGGTGGGGTCAATGGCTATTAAATTGGACATGTCCAAAGCATATGACAGGATTGAATGGTGTTATCTAGAGGCAGCTATGAGACAGCTTGGGTTTTGTGGAAAATGGATCAGTCTTATTATGGAGTGTGTGTCGACAGTAAGCTACTCAGTTCTTATTAATGGCAAGCCAGGAAGGAGATTTATTCCCAAGAGAGGCTTGAGACAAGGGGATCCCATCTCCCCTTATCTGTTCCTGATATGTGCAGAAGGATTAAGTTCTTTGCTTAATCTTTCTGATGCCAGTGGTCTTACTAGAGGTGTGAGTATGGCCAGAGGAGGAACAAGGATAAATCATCTGCTGTTTGCAGATGATTGTGTCTTATTTGGTAGGGCAAATCATGAGGAATGGCAGAAAATCATGGAACTGCTTAAGGTATATGAGAGAGCCTCGGGTCAGTTCTTGAATAAGGATAAAACTTCTGTTTTCTTCAGCTCTAATACAAGGGCTGAGGATAGGGATTTAATCCTGAAGGAAGGGGGATCTGTGGTCTGTGGCTGCTATGAAAAGTACCTTGGCCTACCTGCTATGGTTGGTAGATCCAAATATAATTCTTTCAAGGGCATAAAAGATAGAATATGGCAGAAAATCAATTGTTGGAGGAATAAGTATCTGTCACCTGCTGGCAGAGAAGTGTTGATTAAGGCTGTGTTGCAAGCAGTTCCTACCTACACGATGAGTGTTTTTAAATTGCCTAAGAACCTGTGTAAAGAGATCAATGGCATGTTATCAAGGTTCTGGTGGGGCAGTTCAGAGGGTGGGAGGAAGATTCAATGGCAGAGTTGGGAAAATTTGGGGATCCAAAAATCAAAAGGAGGTATGGGTTTTCGGGATATTGAATGTTTTAATAAAGCCCTTTTGGCCAAACAAGCTTGGAGGTTTTTGCAATTCCCTAACTCTTTAGCAGCCACCATTTTTAGAGAAAAGTACTTCAAAGCTAAACATTTGCTAAATGCTAGTTTGGGCAATCACCCTTCTCTAACTTGGAGGAGTATTTGGGGTTCACTGGATTTGCTTAAGGAGGGGCTGAGGTGGAGAGTGGGGAATGGGAAGAGTATTAAGGTGTGGGGAGACAAGTGGCTTAATTCACCATCATCCTTTAGTGTTCAATCACCCGTGAAGATTCTTGACAGCAATGCAAGGGTATGTGAGCTATTGGACTGTGATGGGACAGGGTGGGATGAGGACCTGGTGAGGGAAGTCTTTAGAAAGGAGGAATCAGATATGATTTGCAGTATTGTTTTGAGTAAACTGGGCTCAGATGACAGGTTGATTTGGTGGCCATCCAATAAGGGATCATTTACTGTGAGGAGTGCTTATTATGTGGAGCAAGGGAGGAAAAGATCCCTGAAGGGAGAAACCTCAAGAGAGAGTGAAGAGGACAAGACGTGGAAGAGCTTGTGGGGATTGAAGATACCAGGTGGAACCAAAGCTTTTATTTGGAAACTGGGAAATGACATTCTTGCCACAAGAAAGAATCTGTGGAAAAGAAATTTGGTGGATACTTCATTCTGTCCAGTTTGTGGTCAAGAAGAAGAGACAGCTATGCATGTGGTTTGGCATTGTCCAGCAGCACGGGATGTATGGGCTGTGTCATTTAGAGCTGCTCAGAAATGGTCCAGTGCAGAAGATCACTTTCTTCTGTTATGGGTCAAATTCAAGGACAGACTTACTGAGGAGGAGTTAGAACTTGCTGCAGTTTTAATGCGCATGTTGTGGTTAAGAAGGAACTCTTTCATTTTTGAAGATAGATTCAAGGATCCTGAGAGTCTGGTTAGAGCAGCTAAGGTCACTCTGGATGCTTTTCGTGAAGCTCAAGAATCTGTTAAGGCTCCTGAATGTTCAGTGACAACTGAGGTAAGAGGTGGTGACAGAGTCAGAAAGGGATGGATAAAACCAGTCCAAGGAGTTATTAAGGCAAATTGGGATGCTGCTCTCAGTAAACACAGCTTGGGAATAGGCATTGTATTGAGAGATGATAAAGGAGACATTATGGCTTGTGCTAGCTATAATAAAAACCCAGTACAAGAACCTATGGAGGCTGAAACTATGGCCTTATGGTCTGCAGTGGATCTGTGCAATTCACTTGGGTTCAATAGAGTAATATTAGAAGGAGATGCTGAAAAGGTGGTGAAAGCAGTCCACAGTGAAGAGGAGAATTTGTCGTCCATTGGCCACATTATAGAAGATGTCAAGACAATTTTGAAGACTAGAAGAGCATGGAGTGTACAGCATACCCGAAGAGAAGGAAACGAGGTGGCTCACTTGTTAGCCAAGAATTCTTTCAAGTTTGATCAAGACAAGATTTGGATTGAGGAATGTCCAGAATTTATAGTTTTACAAGTTTTTAAAGATGCAAACTGTATCGACTCAAGTTTTGTTAATTGATATATAAGAGGTTCTGTTTCAAAAAAAAAAAAAAAAAAATTCACTACACCCTAATACACAAGTCAGTTATTTTATTATGTATTACACACTTGGACAAAGAAAACTCCCGAATGATACAACTCAAACTGAAATTCAATGGGTATTACACATATAGGCAAATTCAACTTTAAAGTTTTATGATCATAATTGAGAAATCAAATATCAGACAAGATTTTTACAAGAGGAAATGCATAAGTTCCATCTAAAAATAAGACTAGAACTATGACTAGAACTAGATTCTCTTTTGTCTCAAACTTTGTGCAACAAATTCAACCAAAATAAAGAAGAGCATGTCTGGAGCGCATGCCATCGTCAAGGTGGTTTTTTTTTTTTAAAAGAAAAAGAATCTTCAAACAAATCATCAATCTCTCGGCCAGGCATATGGGCAACTTTAAATTGAAATCCAAGCTAGACAGACTAATATAAAGTGAAGTGAGCTCTTTCAAACATTTTGTCAAACACTAGTAGTGTCTTGGCATATAATGTAAAAGAGGAGAAATACCTGAGCAACACCAAGGTCACTGGCGTTAGCCATGAACAACTGTTAGTTGGTGACGAACTATGTTGGGCGACGGACGGACCAATGGTGGCGTAGTGAGCGACGAAATTACAAATGAAAATCGGGTTGTAATCTAGAGTATTCGATGTTTGCGAAATCGGCCAAGGAGGACAACAACAGCCTTAAGGTGGTGGACTGGTGGCAGTGGTGGTTTGCTTGGCTTTGGTTCTAGACACACGCGGGCTTAAGATGAAGTCGAAGATGAACTGAAGTGTTTGCAATTCTATCCCATGCGCATGAGTCAAGCCTGATTATGGTGTGTTTTCTGAGGTGGCACCCAACTATTGGAGGGTTGTTATTCCTTAAAAAACGGACAGATCGCTTAGAAGCGGCTCTGAATAAACAATTCAACTTTTTCAAATAACAAAATAAAAGTTATATTAAAAAATTATATTCTAACAATATTTTATTCAACTTTCAATTTTTATCTTATTTCATTTCTTCTCTTCTATGTAACCAAATGAGGCTAAGACTCAGAGTCTTTTTTTTTCTTTTTTCTTTTTTTGACAGATAAAAAATGACTCGAAGTAAGAGAGAAACGCACAAAATGGATTTCATATCATCTATTGAGAATTTAATGTTGCCTAGAGATTTACATAGGTATAATAAATTTGGGCAAGAACTCTTGGCCTGAAAATAATTGCTTGGACATGTATGTTGAATCAGTTGTAGTTATACATGGCAAACAACATAGCGAATAATTTCTATAGCATTTAATGACCATTCAGTGCTGTTTGAGTTTGAGTTTGTAAGCTTAAAAATTGTTTTTAACATACTAAAAGTTCTTTTAAAGAAAAAAATGGTAATTTAGCTTTTCAATTTAAAACTATAATATATATATATAAATTACTTTATTTCCTACTGCAATCCCAAACAGACCCTCAATGTTGTCTTTCCAAATGCAGACAAAAAACTTGAAATGGATATGAATTATTATCACTGAGAGACTTGGAGTGTCTTGATTATTTCACTTGTAAACTTGTAATTTGTTGGTTGAAAGAAGAGGGAATCATTAGTTACACCTTTGCTTGGCAGTGTCCCTTATAGTCATACATACCTCTTGTACTCCACGAGGGGGTAAAAGAGAGGTACTAAACTCAAAATACTCGCTTAGGAAAGAAATAGACAAGGAAATTGATACACATACAACTCTTTACGTGACTATATTTTGAATAAAAAGTATTTTTGAATGAAGAGTATTTTTGTATAATCATTTCAGTATCTATCGTTACTCAACAGAAAAAGCTTGTTGTCCAAATAAAAATTAAGGGAAGTGCAATTTGTGGAGTCAAGTTGACACAAACTAGTCAGGAAATGAAGCAGGAGAAATGAAAGTTACAGTCGTGAGTGCGCAAACGCAGTGCAATCACTTTGATAAATACGAAACCCATATAAAAACAAATTAATTTTTTAATAGTAGACTTTACCATTTTTAAAAGCGATTGCACGGTACTTGCATACTCCATGATTGTATGTAGCATTACTCAATGAAGCAGATAGCATAGTGCGGTTGAGCAACAACTTGAGTTTCTTATGTCACATTACTGCCATTTTCAGACCTTCCTCCATTTGTTTTTGTAACAAAATTTAAAGAAATATATTTAATATTATTCACTTTAATTCGCTTCCGGATATGGGATGAGAGAAAGGGAAGTGAGATCTTAGCCATCACAACTGTCAATGAGCATTCTAAACTATTATTTTATTTTATGCTTTGGACCATCATTAATTAAGATCAAATAAAAATAAATAAATAAAAGAAAAGAATGTTCCCGTTCATCCTATATATGTCATCATGTCATTCCTAATAGCACATATTAATGTGATATATTTTAAGTAGTGTTTGTTTTTATCAGTCGAGTAAATGGTATTTGTTTTAAATGTAACACATGAAAAATATGATTGAAGATGACAAAATCTAAAATGAAGAAAAGTATTACTCGAAAAAACTAGGATACGAGTTATTAGAATTATTATAAGGGTCAAATCTTGAACGTTTAAAATCTTAACAAAATTTAGGCTTTGCTCAGATGTTCTGAATTTCTCTGTGAATAGTAGTGAGTTAAGATGTTTAAATGAGTTTTGTGTCTTTCATTGAGATGTGTTTGCATATATGAAATAGGTTGAGATATTTTATGAGAAGTTAAAGAATAATAATAGATCCTATCAATAATTGGATTGTTGTTGTAATGATGGAATAATAATAATAAAAATATCATCAATGAACAATACTGAGTTAACATGAAAAAGGTGAAGTTATTTCAGATGAAATAAGTTGTATGTATTTAGATGGAAAGTATATTCATCTATATAAAACTAACTCAGCCTAGGATCGATGGGGGAGACGGAGGGATATTTCAGTTACATACTGAGCTCACAGCTCAACTCTCTGACCCACTACCTGTTTGATAATTCTCTATATCCAATGCATTACATCATTTTGTATTGAGTTTTGTACAATTTGTTGGTATGGCCAAGAAATCCTTGCGTCCGTACAAAAAAGATGAACTATTCATACTCCATCATTTTAACTCAACTTGGGAAAATTACAAAATATCCCCATTTTCGTCAAGCTTTTACCACTTTTTAGGGCATATTTTTGGCTACTTCTTTGCTTTTTTGAACCCTTTTGAAAACGTCATCGACCTACTTCTCACTGCTAACAGTTGAATGTTATCTTTTCTTAAGCTAATGTTCATGAATTTTTAAAAAAAAAAAAAAAAAAATCAATCACATGCAAAATGAAGAGGCTACCTAGAAAAAGAAGGAACAAAAAATAAAAAAATAAAAAAATCAATGATCACTAATTTGCATGCATGCCTATAAATACCATGCAATGTGGATGGCAATGCATCTTCATTCAAAGACATGGCTGTAGCCTCTGTCCTTAGCAGCTGGGTCTCCATGAACCCCATTTCCAATATCCTTCTACTAATTCTGGCCTTCTTCATTCCAGCTCATATGGCTCTTTCTTTAACTTTTGTCAAGATCCCATTGCCATTAGGTGTCACTGCTGCTGCATCCATTGCCTTTCCTACCGTCCTTCGTAAAGACTTCTATGTGAGTGTCCAAGATGGTCGAATTCTCAAATATCAAGCTGCCACTTCTAATTTCTCAGATTTTGCCTTCACTACAGGGAATAGGTTAGTATATATATGACAATTTCTTATTCACCCATCCTCTATTCAAGTAGATAAAAATCACAATAGTATGTATATATATATAGTAGGGTTCATTTCATTTGCCTATTTCTCTTATATTTGAGGCCTCAAGTAGTTCGGACAGAGTTGCGGGACTTCTACACATATATGCATACAAATTGAGATGGAATCTTACACAATAACCCATTCTATAGCTGATTACAGGCTCAAAAGAAATGCATATAATGACCAATATCATCAGCAAAGTATCAGAGCATTGACCTTAATTAGATATTGTTCTTTAATCTCTGTGTGTGTGTTTCTCTCAATTTGTCGTGTAATTTCATGTTGTAATTAATATGATTCAGGTCCAAGGCGGTATGTGATGGCCAAACTAGTGGAGACTTGGAACCCACTTGTGGGAGGCCATTAAGTTTAGAGTACAACCGTGCAACCAACCAGCTCTTTATTGCTGATGCATTCTATGGTATCTTGGTGGCTGGGACTGATGGAAGGCTGGCAACCCAGCTTGCTTCTGCCGTAAATGGTGTGCCCTTCCGGTTCATTAACGGTTTAAGCCTCCACCCTAAGATTGGAGATATTTACTTTACAGAATTCAGTGCTGTGTACCAGCTAAGGTGTTTTTTAATGCTACCCTTTATCTTTATTATCTCCAATCAAATTTGTTCAATTTCAAGTACTGTATTTTCTATATATGATGCAGGAATGTTGAACAGGCAGTTCAGAATAACGACAGAACAGGAAGTTTACTGAAATATGATATAAAGACAAAACAGGTAACTGTGTTGCTAAGGGGGCTTTCCGGAGCTGCCGGGGCTGCAGTCAGTGCAAATGGTAATTTTGTTCTGGTCTCAGAGCTTATGGGAGGAAGAATTCAGAGGTTTTGGCTTGAAGGTCCCCAGATTTATACTGCTGAAACTCTCGTAATCTTCCCAGGAAGGCCGAATAAGATAAGGAGCACAGCAGTGGGAGACTACTTTTGGGTAGCTGTGAATATATTTAAACCAGATTCACAAGAAACTGTGCCCACCAGGATAAGGATCAATCGAGATGGGAATATTATGGAAAAAGTGTCACTTGAAAATGAATATAACACCACGAGAATCACTGAAGTTGTGCAGTTTGCTGGGGCTAATTACTATGTAGCGTCTCGATATACCAACTTTGTTGGTCTCTATAAGTTTACCTAATGGCAGGACTTGAACAACCACTGGCAAACCCTATTGAATAAAAGTTTTTCAATTTTCATGCTATCTATTCTTCCATCTTTGACACTAAGTTGCATTTGGGTAGTGAGGTATTCTGACGAAATCTGTAAATAGTAATAAAAAAGTAATGATAAAATATTAAATAGAAGTGAATAGTAGTGAAAAGTACGTGGAAATTAATAATAAAATAATGAATAATAGTGAGGTATTTTGAGAATACGTATTCTCAATATCCAAACTAATAATAATTCTGTAGTTTATCACTACAAAATCCATTTAATGTAGAAGATGGGATATTCTAGACATTTAACAACTTGTCAAGATAATAGAAATTGATCAAAGCATCTCATGTTTTACGATTAAATGTATGTTATTCAATTCAAATGATGGAAAGGGTCTTGTTTGGAGGGAATGCAGTACAGGAAATCAAGTGAGTTTCCCCAAGCATATCACCAGGAAGAGTTGATACAAGATCATCAACCATGCAGTTTAAAAACACTAGGAATATTTAAAGCTTTATACTTATTTTAGTCTCATATTATGCCTCAAGCTTTTGTGTTTATCAAAATAAATTAGGAATGAAACAATTTTCTCCATAGCAACTGGTAGGCACTCAGCACAAACAAACTGAATCTATTGGCTAAAGTACTTCAGGGCATCCAATTTTCTCCATACCCATGCAAATTCTACGCAGTTTCACTTTTTGATTCATTTTGACAGATGATAGTTCTTCCCATCTCATCCGTCTAACAAATCTGACAGTTGGAGATATCCAATCATTAGCATGCACCATAAGGGCTGAGGAAATAGGAAAACTACAAATGATACCGGTTGAGGCCGGGAATAGGAGACATTCATTTATTATTCACTCACAGAAAACAGTAGTTTCAGTTCCAAATGAGACACATGGAAGAATTGATCAGCTAATGCTTTTAGATCACATCTATAAGCTGACTCACACAAGCAAAAATTCATCTAAACTTTCCTACGTTTATTTGAGTAGCAGCTCAGATAACTTAATCCATTACAATAACTTTAATCCTGTAGATTACTTCCAGAAAGGAAGGTTGAGAGATTGCTCTTTCAAGATTGTAAAAAGAAAATTTTGAAAAATAGCTATTTTCTTGTCCCTAAGGTGATCTGAAAGCTTCACCAGCATAGCGCACGCTTTCAAGCTCCTCTTCAATGCGGAGAAGCTGCAACCAAAAAGAAAATCCCAGAAACAATATCTCGTGATGAGTAACAATCATGATATTCAGTCGATAAGCAAAAAAAGAGCACAAGGACATTCTGGGAACATTGACGTCAATTCCAAAGATCCATGGGCTTCTTTTTGTAATCTATCAGGACTTATGAGAAACATCAGAAAGTATTACTCCATTTGTAATATTTAATATTAGTTGGTCATAAACTTATGCAATTGGGTTGAATTAGACCATACAATCAGACCAAGCTTTCAAAAGGTTATATGAAATATGAACAGAGAAGATAACTAAAGGTTACAATTTACCTGATTATACTTGGCCAACCGCTCACTTCGGCAAGGAGCTCCGGTTTTGATCTGTATGATTGAAGATGCAATGGTTAACTTTAAAGCAATAACATAGATATGAGTCATAGTAATGTTGAATAATCCAGCAATTAAAACCTGTCCGCTAGCCAAGCCAACAGAAAGATCAGCAATAAAGTTATCCTCGGTTTCACCACTACGGTGGCTGACCATGACACCCCAGCCTGCAGCTTTAGAGTCCAGTGCTGCTCGAACAGATTCAGTCACTGTACCAATCTGGTTAACCTGATATTGAATGGACAAAAGATGAGCTAAATGCAGCATAAACTAGCCTTTGTCCTCACAATGATGAGTCCAAGTAAATTTGTCTCGTTTGTTTTTGGAGATGAGATGAGATGAGATGAAATCTTTTAAGATATGTGTGAATAGTATTGAAATCTTTTGAGATAAGATGAGATATGTGTTTGTTTATAGAGATGAGATAAGATTAATTTGATTTTTTTTATAGTATTTATAGTGGTGGGACCCATGTGTAATTATGCTATTTTATTACATACAGAAAAGTTGAAAACGACGTGCAGGTGCTGCTGGAAGTGAATAGTGTGTAGGCTTTGGTGATAGTGAGAGATTTCGGTGTACGGTATGCGTTGGTGATATTTTTTTTTCTTTGTTTTGGTTTTTTATTTTACGCATCCTTTATTACTCAAAGTACGGCACCTTTATTTGTCAGATCCTTATTAATTAGTCAAGTACCGCATTATTTTATCAGTCAGGCGATGGAGATGAGCAGACGTTTTTGTTGGTAAGATGAGATAAACAGTGCAGAATACATTTGAGATCGAGTGAGATGAAAACTGTAGGTTCGAAACTATGTTTGTTTTGACAAAACTTTTCAAAGTACGAAAACTTATAAGATGTTTTTGAAGTTTTTGGTTTTAGTCCGCAAAACAAACCAGCCCAGTAATCACAAAAGTTGAAGATTGAATGGATTACAAAGGGAAACTGTAGAAAATGAGGGAAAGAATGACAGCTACCCGAAATCAGAAAGGAGTTTAACGGGAAAAAAATGAAAAATATAAAATTTATAGCTTCATTATGAGTGAATCAGCAAACTATAAAGAGGGGGGGAATTAAAGATGCTTGCCTTTAGAAGTAAACCATTGCAAGCCTTTTTCTGAATGGCTTCAGCTATTCTCTTTGGATTTGTAACCAACAAATCATCTCCTACAACTTGAATGTCAACAGAAGACTGTAGTGAAGCCCATGAGCTCCAATCATCTTGATCAAAGGGATCTTCAATTGATACAATTGGAAATTCTTTCACAAAATCCCTGTAGAGCTCACAAAGGCTCTGTGCTGAGTGCACGTGAGCTCCATCATTGGGTTGTTTCTTGAAGTCTAGATCATATTTCCCATCTTTAGTGAAAAACTCTGATGCGGCAACATCCATTCCAATTTTAATCTGTATTGTCATTCCAAAGCCACATGAGCAAAATCTACGTTTCAAACAGAATATAAGAAAAATCACTACCTCCTACCTTGCCAGTGTAACCAGCCTTTTCAATAGCATCCATTAGCAATACCAGTCCCTCTCTGTTATCCTGAACGTTGGGGGCAAATCCCCCTTCATCTCCAACATTGCAAGCATCTTGTCCATATTTGGCCTTAATAATTCCCTTCAATATATGATAAACTGCTTTCTCAAAAAGATAGACCAGTTACCATTTAGTTTTCTCATCATAGATGATGGGCATTTGGCTTAATTATATAACAAGCTAAGAACAAACTACATGTTCATAATGACAACGTAAGTCTTTAATTAGCGAAGACCCAAGCATTGCATAAAAAACTCAAACTCAATTGCAGTATGCATGGTATAATCATGCTCCATGTTGAATCACATCTAACAATCAGAGTTCCAACCAAAAAACAAGGCATGTGTATGGCTGTCAAAATAGAGCCAACAACGAATGTACCAACTCAAGGAAAGGCAACTGTGGCAAGAAGAGAATTAATTCACTTACCTTCACTACCCATGCGGAGTGCCTCTGCAAACGAGGTCGCACCTACTGGTAATATCATAAATTCTTGCATGGCCAGACTATTTCCAGCATGGCTGCCTCCATTTATCACATTAAAAGCTGGAACTGGCATAACAAGCTCCTTTGTTTCTGACAGTTCTTGGATGTGCTTGTATAAGGGCAACCCCTTTGCTCCTGCACCAGCTCTGCACACGCTTAGGGATACTCCCAATATAGCATTAGCACCTAATTTTGACTTGTTTGGAGTACCATCGATCTCAAGCATAATACCATCCACATCAGCTTGGTTCCTTGTTAACAGAGGAAAAAAATGTCAGAGCTATAACGTACAAACAAAAGAATTAACTTTCCATCTCTAACAAGTATATCTAAACATACATCAAGATCTACGAGAATCACTTAGCAAGAACAATAAAGTTGGCAAAAGCTAGGTGTCAACAGGCTGAGAAATGAGCACACCATACAAAGTAGCTCATTTCAGTCGTAGCCTGATTGAATGACAGTCCAGTTAGAGTGACTTAGTTCGTAACCACATGCTATTGAATTGAACTACAAGAACTTTCCATGGATTTTTTTTATTTTTATTTTTATTTTTATTGACTCCAAAACAAATTCCAAGCTTCAAGGAAAATTAATTCTTATTTAACCTACATTGAATCTTTTTCCAGTTAAAAGAAACATACTGTCTCCGCGAACTCCTTTCCACACAAACAAACACTAGGCTATTAAAAATGTGAGTAATATATCAATGACAGAGAAAAAAACATGTACCGGACATCGACGCCGACGAGCTTGGGGCCGAGGATTTGGTTGATGTTGTTGACGGCATTTTGGACACCTTTGCCTCCGTAAACGCTCTTATCCCCGTCTCGGAGCTCCAGAGCCTCGTAAATCCCTGTGGAGGCTCCACTGGGGACAGCCGATCGGTAGAGAGCATCGGTGATCAGATCGACCTCAACCGTCGGATTGCCCCGGCTATCAATGATCTGCCGCGCCTTGACCGACCTCACCGCATGCTCTCTCGAGGCCTTAACGACGGACGGCGCAACCGCGACGGAGCATTGAACAGTGAGGGGGCGGAGTTTGTTGGGCTTGAAGGGAGTGGAATTTTGAGGCTTTGGTAATGGCTTTGAGGGGATGAAGGGCTTTTGGAGGAGTTTGGTGGTGGTGGCCTGGGAAGCTAAAGCCATTTGTCTCTGTGTATTGTTGATGAAATGAAATCCCAACTGTCCAAGAGTCTTCGGGAGGGGAGAGGCAGTGTTTGGAGAGAAAGAAAGTTGATGGGTTTTTATTGGGAAAAGAGTGGGAAAGTCCGCCGAGGGGCGATGAAAGCCAGAAAGTGTGCTGTGTTTGACAGTTTGTGTGTTGTTGGGTGGTTGGAATTGGAAAGACAGAAGTAGACGTAGAGAATTAGGCCACGAGGGGGCAGAGGCTTATTTACAAAAGGGTAGGTGAGTCTTTGTGTGGGGTCCATTTCCTCGTTCCACGCAGTTGTGAGAATTTGTACACTATTTTCTTGAGAATTTCTAATTTTTCTTTCTGAATTGAGTGCATAGATGCAACATGCCGAATACAGCCAGACACACAATTGACAATAATTCCTGCGTTGAGATGAGTTATAAATAATAATATTTTATAAATTTCTTTAAGATAGATTTAATTTTTTTTAATTAAGAAGAGTTTAATTAAGTTAAAATATATGAAATAGGTTGAGATGGTAGAATAGATATTTAGGGCCTTCGAGGGATAAGCCCATGTGTTGGAAGGCTCAAGTTTGAGGTTTCAAGAATTGGGGTTAGTCTGCAAGCTTAGGGATTCAACCTACGAACACATGGAGGATAATGTAGTGAATAGATAATGTCTCCGTTTGATCAAGACAGTTATCCTACCAATTTATTCGAGGGTTATCCAAAATAGACTCTTAGGTCAGTCATTACCATCACCTTCATGCTCCTATAAATAATACCTAAAGGTAAAATATTTGGCATTCATTTATATGCTTATATTGAGACCACTTCTCTTTAACTTAGGCATCAGAGTCCCATTGGACACACCATGCCACCATCTCTTCTATTGTAGGTTATCGATGTAGTCAGTGGTGTGGAACATGTCCTTAACAGTGGCGTTGTCTATGGGGGATCTCTGCAGACTTCAACATGACTTTCACATGCCAACTACTACGCGATCCCAAGCAACCTATGACCAGGACATGAATACGACAAATATAGAAGTGAAGTTGGCATAAGTTGAAGAAAAGTTGAAAATGGCGACAACAATGGTTGACCAGCATGCGGAAGGAGAATGCAGAACTGAAATGAAAGAATGCTGCAACACCACCTGCCCAACACCAGCAGACCTAAGAGAATATTTTAGAGTGCTTCGCAAGTATAAGATGAAATTGAACCCAGCGAAGCGTGCTTTTGGGTAGACTCGGGAACATTTTTGGGCTTCATCGTCTCTAAAAGATGCATCGAGGCAAACGCTGAAAAGATTGGCGCCATCTTGAACATGAAGCTGCCATAGAACATCAACGATACACCACGGTTGGTAGGTAGAGTGGCAGCCTTAAATAGGTTTATTTTAAGATCCACAGACAAATGTCTCCCTTTGTTTAGGGTTCTACGAAAGATATACCCCTGGAATGAAGAATGCGATCGGACTTTCTAGGAGTTGAAGCAGTACTTATCCAACCCACTTCTGTTAAAGCAGCCCAATCAGGGAGACACCTTGTACGTATGTACACTTGGCGGTATCCCTCAACCCCATCTCCGCGATCCTAGTCAAAGAAAAGGAAGCAATACATGCACCAGTATATTACACAAGTGCGTATTGAGGAGTGTTGAGACCAGATACCGGCGAATGGAAATGTTTTGCATTGATGACAGCCGACAGGAGATTATAGCCATATTTCTAGGTTCACCCCATGAAGGTGTTAACGGAACACCCCTTAGGGAGAATACTGCAAAAACAAGACAGCTCAGGAAGATTGGTCGGATGGCCAATGGAACTCAGCGAATTTGACATTGATTACGTGCCCAGGAGCTCACTGAAGGGGCAGGATTTGGCAGATTTCATCGCCAAATTCATGGGATTCCAAGCGGAAGCTGAAGCTGCACCCCACCCTAGTGGGTATTCGTTGATGATTTGCCTATTAAGCGGGGGGGGGGGGGGGGAATAAGGATCTACATCGTGGGAGAAGGGGGACAATAGCACCACTACATGGCCACACTTACATTTGAAACCACCAATGATGAAGCCGAATACGAAGCCCTAATAGCTGGACTCTCAATCGCGAAAACTCTAGGTGCCGTGGAGATTGAAGCAAAGGCAAACTCCCAAATCGTGGTAAAACATGTAACCAAAGTGTAAGCCATGAACGGGCAAAAGCTAAAAAAGTATTGAAGCCAGGTGTTGGAGATCTGTGACCAACTTGCCTATTTTAGCCTCGAACAGATATCGATGGAGGATAACGCAGTAGCAAGCAGGCTAGCTAAAGTTGCCTCTGGGAGGGATGGGGTGGATTTACCTTGGTAGGTACAGAGGAGAGTGATAGAGATCCCTGTGATTGAAGTACAGGTAAACCAAGTAGGGCCTATGGAGCCAGAGTGGGCCAAGGCAATATCAGAGTACTTGGACACATGAAAACTCCTTGAGGAGAAAGAAACAACAAAAAAGATAAACAGGAATGCAACACAGTTTGTTAGGATTGATGGAATCCTGTACAAAAAAGGCATTGCCACCCCATTGTTAAGGTGCATCTCACCTGAGGAAGCCCAGTACGTCTTGGCGGAGATACACAAGGGGGTCTGCAACAACCATTCTTGTGGAAAGGCTTTGGCGAAGAAAGCTCTTAGGGCGGGATACTACTGGCCCAACGCCCTCAGAGACGCCAAATAGTTTGCGAATAAGTGCATCAGATGCCAGATCTATGCTCCCGTCCCACATTGTCCCCCCGAGAAATTATTTTCTATCACCTCCCCATGGTCGTTCGCTCAAGCCGTATATCAATAATGAAAAATGAGGCTAAACCAAGAGCCAACATTATAAAAGGAAATCACAAACGAAGGGTTATCATGACACCCATCCAAAGTATTATTTGAAACATAAAGAAAAAAGAAAAAAAAAAAAGAAAGAAAAAATCTTCATGAAGGTGGAGTCGCCAGAGGCTTCGAGGGCGAAGGCGCAGACAAGAAGGCTTGAGCATAGTATTATGCCCCAAAGCATCTATGAACTAGCATGAAACCTCATCATGTCTGAAGGCGTCGAAGTCCAACCACCTCAAGTTAGTCCGAGGATGTGCTAGCAGGTGACATCATAAGCGTGCCACGCCAGCCCCATATCCATATCCGAAGGCCCGATCCCCAATAGCCCTAGTGGCCGCCAGTTGTGGAGGCAAACAAACTAGTTCGCCCCTCGAAGCAACCAATTATGAGTCCACTTCCAGCAATCGTTTCTTCTGCTCCATCACTTTCGTATCTAAATGTAGCATTGATTGGTTCATTTTGTGTTGTTTGGCATCTACTACTTCCTTGTCCTTCTTGTAGGCAGTATACCTGCCACGAAGATCCTCGTAAGATCCCTTCATCTCTGACCGCTCAAGGTCAAATTGCCTACGAGCTTCCTCATACGATTCCTTCACTTCTGAAAGTTCAAGGGCAAGTTGCTTGCGAGCTTCCTCAAAAGAAGCCAACGCCTGGGTAGACCCCAAGCATCGTTGCTCGGCGGCAACCAACAACTGTTGAGAAGAGCTCAACTCTCCACTCACACAGGATAACTAGACACGAGCAGAGTCTTGTTTAGACTTTGCCAATTCCAAGGCAAAGCTGTTAGGCGTAATGATGGATTTGGCATGAAGTAGCTCACCGTAGAGCTTAGATGCTTTTTCGCAAAGGAGCTCGAGGTCGCTCTTCAGCGAGCGAATGTGCCAATCAGACTACTCCAAGTAGGACTCCACCTCAGTTTCTTGGTCTGTAGCCGACTCAGTTCCTTCTTAGCAAAAAATGCAAACATTCGCCTGGTACAAACTTCGTACTCCAAGTTGGTGTGATCATCCACACCCTGCAAGGCACAAGGACAAAATAAGGTATGGGGCATACATATAAAAGAAAGTGCAACTAAGCCAGCAATGTCATATGGAAGACAGAAACTTCCTTAAGCATTGAACCATTCCCGCTATTGCTCCATCCTGGGGAAGGGGGAGGGAAGGCCCCTCAACCCCTTCTGTTGTGGCTCGCCGCCCCTCCATATGTGGTCTCTTCAAAGAATGCATAAAAGGTGTAAAAAGGTGGTTGGAACTTTTCTCTCAGGCATGGATGTGCCCTAGTCCATGAGGGTGACAAACTCAAAGCTGTCGATGGGGCCGCCATCTCCTCTGTCTCCCCCTTCCACTCAACCCTCTCTAGATGACCCACCCCTTTCCCTAAGGGTTAAGGAATCTACGTCACCACCAAAGGAGGAGGGGAGAAGGGGAGGGAATGAGACTCTTTAATGGTATGTAGGTGGAGTCTCACCCCCCGAGACGGTCGTAGGGAGGGAGCTTAGATTCGAGCCTTGGTCCCCACATTCATCAAGGTTGCCCTTCATAGACAAAAAAGTCCACAACATAACTCTGGGTGCCTCCATCAGTAGGATTCACAGCTTTAGACGCCATAACCCCAACAACGGTCATAGAGAATGCGTCATATATGTCAGTCACAAACTCACCACCGCTTGGAGTTGAAGCTGAGGAGAGGAGAGAAGGGAACTCAAAGGGGGGGTACCCATGGAGTCTTACTGCTTGGGGATAGATCAAAGTCAAAGGCCATGGCCAAGTTGTTGAGGGCTTGGCCCATGAGCCCATTGAGGTTGCCAATCCTAGGAGACACAGGCGGCAACAAGTGCACAGGAGAAGCAGGGGGCTCCCCCCCCCTCCCCAAGGAGTCGTATTAGCACCATAATCAACGACCACCTCTAGCCCAACATTGTCAGCTACGCCCTCGACATCTTCAACAGGGCGATTAGCAGGTGCCTCGCCCTTAGTATGGCGAGAAAGCAAGTCTTTTCTTTGAAGGAGACGTCACAACCTTTAATTTACGACTCCTAACGTGGGAGCGGTCAGGCACAATGAGGAATCAATCAATGTTGGTAGGGGCCAAGAGCTTCTTAGTCCACGGGGCATCCTCATTATCTTTGGCCCAACTAAGGACTATGTCGACTCGAGAACGCTCTCAGTTGGTCAAATCTATAATAATCTTCTTGTCATCAGGAACCCTTCCCCAATTAGCCCGGATGGGAAAGTCTCGTACAGCCATTTCAGAAGTTGGGAATTCCCAGCCATGACCAAAAATAAGAAAGAATTTCTTTTGCCACTGTTTGGCATTCGAATGACGGCTTTCAAATGCCACCAAACGTTGTGAGCAAACATGAAAACTACAAATATTACATGGTAACCCTATCACAAAGTAGAAAGACAGGAATTCATGAGCAGTCAGGTCTGGATACATCTCCCCCAGAGGGTCCAAAACCATACGAAACGTCACACATGAACATAAAAGTACACACCAAGTGTGTGAATGAACTTGGGCAAGAGCTAATCCCAGGAAATCAAGGACATCGCAACCGGGGTAGTAGAATGGAAGGCACAAATCGTGCGTTAGGGCACAAATTGGAAGAACAACTCTCCACGCCCTCGGAGGGAAGAGTGAGAACCATGGCGTCGGATTGCGATACAAAGCCCTCAGCCTTGGAGCGCCACGTGAACCCCTCAAAGCAAGGTAGAGTTTGACCATCATAGAATTTGGGCATCGAGTTGGAGGAAACCCTTGGTGGGGTTTGGGCAAAAGCTCAGCTGAGAGCACAAGAAGAACCACGCTGAGTCATTGCTATGTAAATTGGAAGAAACAAGATCGAAAATGGTGAAGGGTTGCCAGCTTTTGAAATTTGAGAAGAGAAAAGGTTAAGGAAGGAATGGGACAAGAAGAGGAAGGGAAACAAGAAGAGGAAATGATGCAAGAAGATGAAAGAAGTGGAGCAGGAAAAAAAAGCAATGATAATGGGATTCTTAGGAAGGCGAAAGGGCGACAGTGCCGTCAACTATCATTTTTGAATAAAAGGAAAAATAAATAAATAAAAATGCAGGAACAATTACAAATGACATGGGCCACGTCCTTAACATAACAGGAAATTAAGTTTTCCAAAGCCCGCACCTTAGTTAGCATAGACCCTCAGCGGGGCAAAATGATTAATGATCCCAAGGGTCGTCCATCTATCCCAAACTAGCGGGGTAGAGAGAGCACAAATTGATAAATTTCCCACGTGCAGGCACGAAAGAAATTAGCAGGATAACTAGAATAGATATTCAGGGCCCCGGAGGGATAAGCCCATGTGTTGGAGGGCCCAAGTCCGAGGCTTCAAGAATTGGGGTTAGTTTGCAAGCCCAGGGATTCAACCTACGGATCCGTGGAGGATAATGTAGTGAATTGATAATGCCTCCGTTTGATCATGAAGGTTATCTTACCAATTTATGCGAGAGTTATCTAAGATAGACTCTAAGGTAAGTCATTCTCATCACCTTCATGCTCCTATAAATAACACTAAAAGGTAACGTATTTAGCATTCATACATATACTTATATTGAGACCATTTCTCTCTAACTTAGGCATCAGAGTCCTACTGGGCACACCGCGCCGCCATCTCCTCTGTTGTAGGTCATCCGTACAGTTGGTAGTGTGAAACATGTCCTTAACAGATGGGTTTAACTTTTTTAGGTTGAGAGGGGTTTAATTAGGTTAAAATGAAAAAGTAGTGGGTTCCATCAATGATTGATTTGAGATAAATTGAGATGAGTTGAGTTTGATTCAACAACCAAACACAGTTTAGAGTTATTATATTCTCAAGTCGATAACATATTATCTATATCAGTTAAATGATAAAGTTTAATTAATAAGATTCAAATTTTAAAATTTATGTTCCATATCAAATTATGATACGTAAACAGTATGTAATATAAAGACTTTAGAATAACAGTATTTGAACTTTTAAGTAAACCAAAATATTAAAATATAAAACATAAATTTTAGAATTTTTAATATTAATTATTCATAAGATTATCTCTAGCCACCACCAGCACCGCTATGTTCGTCACTGGGATTAGCATTGTGCAACCTGAGACCACTAGAATCCTACAACTCTGGTTGAAAATCGGCAAAATTCGGACAGCGGTCTGCAAATTCGGATGGAATCCCTTTGTTGGGTAGCTAATCTTTTAAAAATCTTTAGGGATTCATGTTTTAAAGGCCTATTTGGGAACATAATTGTTTTTAAATATTCTCAAATAATTTTATTATTATTCACAAAATATTCATTATTTTTTACTACTATTTTATTATTATTCACAAAATATTTAATTATTATTCACAAATTATTAAACTACTATTTACATATATTTTGATATGTTCTTAATATCCAAATGAGTCCTAAACATATTTTTTATAAATTCTTGTTTTTTTTTTTTTTTATGGGATATAAATTCTTGTTTTGCTTATACATGGATGAGTCTAATTATCGTGAAAATACTGACGGGATACTTTTTGCGGATGTAAAAGTGGTTTTCATACCACACCATATTTAAGATTAGTTCTTTTAGATTCTCATACCACATAATATTTTTTTAGGGCAGGGCAGTGGGCCCCCATAGCTTTGCCCGCTTGCTCAATCCACTCCTCCTGTCCGTATAATTTATTACTATATATAAAAACGAACTCATATGATTTCGACGTAACATTCTACCCATCAAAATAGATTATTATTGATAATAATTAAATAAAAAAAATAGAATTTTAAAATATTATATTTATGAAGCGGTAACTATAAAAAAAATATTTATAAAGCGATAATCCTTTTAAAAACAAACTTTCATTATAAACTATTGTAACTTTTAAATTTCATATTTTTTCTTACATATAAAGATATAAACCGATTTAAGACTCCACTCAAATATACCATTTCAACTTTTATATTGTTTCGTCAACCTTTATATTGTTTCATATGACTCCGATGCGGAATTCTACCCAGAAAAGTAGGTTATTGTTGGCAATAATTGGAATAAAAAATAGAATCTTGAAGTGTTATGTTTACGAAGTAATAATCATTTAAAAAGCAATTTTCATTATAAACTGTTGTAATTTTTAAGTTTCATTTATTTCTTTACATATAAAGATATAAACCGATTCTATACTCCACCCAAAGGCATCAATTCAACTTTTATATTATTTTGTCAAAATAAATCGCTCTATAAGCTATTTCGAATTTTTTCACTATAAAACCCTATCTCTCTCTAGATCTCTCTCCCTCATACATAATATACACAACAATCTGCACATTGCGCAGGTTATAGGCTTATATATATAATGCCTAGATCATACTAATCCGACTAATCATACGATGCAAACATTAGCTTTTAAGTGTGCTCGATCTTCCTCTACTTCAAGTTGAGATCTGGTGCCCCTGCCCGAAGTTCTTTTGCTTTGGCATGATGTTATTTCTAGGTCTTTCAGCAATCAGTCCTTCTAGTTGAATAAGATGGGGTGCAAGAAAAGAAAACCAACTTTTGGAGTTGGAAAGAATACGAAACAAAAGCACGCTGCGGGTCTGGGTAAGTTAGAGAACCTCTTTGACTGCCTCTTATAAATAGATCTGGGGTTGGCGAACCCTTTGCTCAAGGCCAAAGTAAAAAGAGGGTGCATACGTGTCTAATCTAGCCTAACAAATATAAATACCTCTAACCCTTTCTTTTGTCTCGTCTAATTTTCTCTTCCACCCACCGACCTCTCTTCTTTCTCCCTTCTCTTCTCATCTTCCATTTCCTCTCACTCTGGCACATCTCACTTGCCATACTTCTTGTTTATTTCTTCTTCTTCGTCCACCTATTCTCTTCTTCTCCTCCTTTCAGCCTGCTTCTTCTTCTCTACCCAAGGCTTGGTTGGGTCGCTATGACTCAAGATCATGGTCGCCACCATTAATTTGTAAGTTAAAGACAGGATTGCGACTGTGGGTTTACAAGCTTCATAACCAATGGTTGTGGTCATGTCTGTTGGGGTTATGAGCCAAGGGCGATGCCGTGCGTTTGTGGGGTTTATGAGCCACACATATTCCAATTTGAGGTTTCTTGTTGGTTTGTACTATTCTTTTTATATATATTTTTTTATTTTGTATGAAAAAATTGTTGTTGAACGAGGTGGTCGGACAGTGGCAATGTCAATCCACCCACCCGAAAAATAGATGCAGACGGTCAGAGATATGAGCAAGAATGGGTACGAGAGTCGATTTAGCCACCCCGCCCAGGCGGGAACTGGGAGTGAGAGGGACAGCCAGCCACCCACCCATATAGGGCAAGGTAGCAGCCCTAATATTTTGAATTAAGTCCTCGTTTGTTTTTTTTTTAGGCAGTTAAATCCTCTTGTTCAATTTCTGTTAGATTTTCTCACAACAACAAATCTCACCATAACATGTCAATCATTTTATTGAAGTATAATAAAGTACAGAAAAGAATCAAAAGATTATTTAAAAGATTAGAAAATGTTTTAAAAACCAAGAAATATCAGAAAACAAACAAGTTTTAAAAATATTAAAACAGAAATCTAATTGATGAATATATGGTATTAATGATATTTGGCATTCGCACCATAACATAAGTTTTTTATTTTTTATTTTTTATAGGAAAACATCAATATCATTCAAACAAAAGGGCATTACAAATTGTTCTCATGATCAAGCGCCGGAGATACATACATTGGGAAATGGTCCCACCTATGGAAAATGCTAAACGTCCCACTCCCAGCCCCCATTGGGAGTTATCGCTGGCATTTTTTTGTTTTTGTATTTTTTTTTATTTCGTGATTAAGAAAATATTTATTAATGATGTTGTGATTTTTTTATTTTTTTAAAAAATATTTAAAAGTATAAAAAAATACATGTAAAAAAAGACAATAAAGAAAAGAACAATTATACCTAACGGTAGCTCCCAGCGGGAGCTGGGAGCGGTGGACGTAGCATCATCCTTTCTATATTCACCACATTCTTAGCATATCTAGTCAATCAATGTGCAGCCTCATTTTTCATTCTGTGAACATCTTTGCACTTTTTGAAAGTTTTTCATCAATTGTTGTATTTCTTTCAATAAATTTTCTAGAGCTAAGAAATTCTCTCCAAATAGATGAAGATCATTAACAACTAATAAGCAATCACTTTCTAGAATTAGCTTTGAGATACCCCATTGAACACAAAACTGCAACCTCCTAAGCATAGCTAGAAGCTTCAATAGTTTCTGGATTTATCACCTCATTTTCCACTTTACAGCATGCTAGAATAACTTCACTTCATTCATTTCTGAGCACAGCACCCACTCCAGCTTTCTTTTGATAAAAAAACATAACATCATCCACATTCAGTTTCAAATATCGTAGTGGAGGGGGTTTCCAGTAGCACAGCAGCTTTGAGTCTTTATTCAGAGAGGGTTGCACCTCCTTAATTTGAGCTTTCTTTAAAGATAGAGTATATGCTCAATCACATGTCTTGGTTCCTAATACACATTTTCATAAGTAATTTCTTTTCCTTCTAAACCAAATCTCCATGCAATTGAAAAAAATTGGATAAATGTATTTAATTATAAAATTTGAATATTCAAAGAGTAGAACGTTCAAATTGAAAACTTAGAGAACTTCTTATGAACGTATAAATTCAAGGATTAAGAAAAGGACTTATACTAAACCCTTTTTTATTTTATGTCATGCTTTGGTCTAAAACTTGCCTAAAACTTCCTCAATTGAGCGGAGGTAGACCCAGTACGTTTATTGCCTCCTAATTTTATATTCAATGTAATCAGGAGGGAAGACAAGTTCCTCTTTGAGTTTGAGTTTGAAAGCTTAGCTTAAAGCCTTAAAATGTATTTTTAACTGTCTAAAAGCTCTTTTTCTTTTTCTTTTTTAAAAAATGATATGTTTGGTAAATTTAATAAAAGTGCTTTAGGCACCTTAAAATAGTTTAAAGTCCATTTAAAAAAAAAAACATTACATTGAAGTTTTTGTTGAAAAAACCAATATTATATTTTGGGGTGGTAATTCGTGTTCATGATCATATTTGCATTGTGTCAAGTCAAGGATATTCGATTATATAAATCAACTCAAACACGACCTATTAAGCTAAACAGGTCAGACTTTCAAACCCATGACCCCATATAGATAACGGGCAACATGACATAATCCATTTTAGTCCGTTTAATAATTAATTAGAAATAAATCAACACGACACATCACATTTCATTTTTTATAAATGGGTTGAATTAACCTGCATAATCCATTTGACCTATTTAATATAATTTCACATAAAATTTAAAATCTATATGTATTTTATAGTTGGTACCGACAATATAATTTTTTTTAAAGCATTTTTTACGTATTTAAAAAAACGAAAAAAACCACAATACTAAAATATAAACAAATATGAATCCTAAAAAATATATTGGTACAATTTTTCAGTAGAAATTGTCTATGGGAGTATCATTTCCTTTATTTTATTAGTAGTTACAATATCTCAAAAAAGAATACAATAAGTAGGGGTGAATTCGATCCGGTCCGGTCGGTCTATAGGAGTTTTTGGGACTGGACCAAACCCCTTCGGTTCAGTATTTTCCTACCTTGGACCGTACCGAACTCCCATATGGATCAAAACCATTTGGTCAGATTGAATATATTAAGAATTTGTATCTTGGATGCGTTTCTAATACTTATCTTTATGCTTTTCTAAATTGAATTACTTTAACAATTGGAAAATGATAGTATGACTACCAAATATGCCCATCAAATGTGCTAAGTACTTTTTTTTCTTTAATGGTTAAGGAAGTGACTATTAGTGAATTTATATATGTTTTTTTATTTTTTTCTTAATGGTTAAGGATGCTTAAAAAATGATTAAAGAAAAACAAAAAACTCATTTGTACTAGTGTGCACATTTGGTGGGCACATTTGATAATCAGCCTAACGTTGTCCTTAACCATTATATTTCCTTTGTTTTTTCATAATTCATTCTGCTGTCATCTCTACTTATGCGTAGAGAAGGCAAAATTCATGACTATCTTCCTCTTTACTTATGTGTACAATGTTATCTCTTTTGAGCCCAAGTGAAGCGATTTCTTAATTCATTTATATGTTCTTTTTCTCTTCGTTGAAAACTCATGAGATTTTCCTAAATTTTACTGTATTCATTTTTTGGATCTATTTATACATGCTACAATATTTTCTAGCACATTTGCAACATATTGCTTTAATCAAAAGAGAAATGCTCATTGTATTTAAGAAGAACGTATAAAAAACTTAATTATCCATGTGTTAGTTATTGAATGCTGAAAATTATGAAATTTGAAACTGAATTTTAAAAGAAAACTATTAAAATGAGTCTTGTATATATAATTGTAGGTACATATAACATTACTTTAAACAAAATATCCCACATATATGTTTTCCACAATAATTGCATTTGAATTTTCTAATTCAAGGATCCAATGTTGTGGCATGTTCCCAATTTGGATCCATTCATCAATCGAAACAAAAAAAAAAAAAAAATCTTTAGAAATGTAAAGGACGTGTTTCACACCACCAACCATACAGATAATCTGCAGTAGTGAAGTCAGTAACAGTAACAGTATAAGGATAAGTGTATATAAAATGAAGATGAATATGTTTGTTACCTTTAGTACGTTATTTATAGAAGGATGTGGTGTGATGGCGACTAACTCTAATCACCAGTTCTGTGTGCGCATCCTTCATGATCTCTTATTAAGTTGAAAAGATACCTCCTATTTTATAGGAGTTATCTTGCTCAAGATAATCGTATCCAACTGTGGCTCCAATCTCCTGCTCTTTGGGAGTTATTTGTCACATGGTTTTGGTTACAAGCCCCCTGGCCATGGGGCTCCTAACCCTAAGCATTGGGCTAACTTTCTTAGTCTTAGTGATGGGCTTAGTCTTAGTGATGGGCCCGAAGTCCAAGGGATCCAAATGTCCCCTCCAGTTACTCTACTAATTTCCTTTGTGTTGGCACATGAGAAATTAAACTTTTCTTTGTGCTGGCACATGAGAAATTAAACTTTTCTTTTACCCATTGCTTACCCCGCTAGTCTGTAAGCATTTGTTCGCACTTTTTCCTTTTTTGGCTATAATCCATGCTAGGTGGCATGCTTGAGCCTTCACCCTTTCTCTTTAGGGAAGACGTGGCTTGCGTCAGCCATAACTGTTCCCGCTAGATTAATAGTTTTCAAAAGAAATAGTAATTGTTGGCGTAGCCAACCTTTCAGATTCCGAAGAACCCTCATGATTACCTTCCCTGAGTTTGCCCACACGACATTTACTTCTCATGACCCCTCTCTTCGCATTTCTTTGTTCTTTCATCTTCCTCATATTTCTTTGCACTTATCTTTGTCTTCCTTGCATTTCTTCGCACTTCTTTCTGTCTTCCTTGCATTTCTTCTTCAAGATATTTACAATGGTTGGTCGTAGGAGTGGCAATATGTGATACGATCCGTTAACCCAACACGAACACGACACGATAAAAGCGGGTTAGGATTTAGCCTTAACGAGTTCGGGTCAAAACGGGTTGAGCCGTTAAGACACGATTGCTTAACAGGTTGATAACGGGTTAACTTGTTTTGACCTGTTATGACCTGTTAAGAAAGTTAAAATTACAATTATACCCTTATACCTAAAAATAAAATTGTTGAGATTTTAATTTCTATATATTTTATTGTTTGGATTATAATTTTGGACTTGTAGTTAGTTTTATATTTCTTTTTAGATGTTGTGATTTTTACATTTATATAAAATTATACTAAACTTAACTAGGTCAAATAGGTTAATTTTGAGTCTGTTCAATCAATTTACATAAACGGGTTGACACGACACGACCCGTTATGTTAACGGGTCGTGTTAGGGTTTGAGATTTTGACACGATAAGCTTAACGGGTCGGGTTAGAGTTGACCTATATAGTATAATATATATGTCTTAACACGACACGAATACGACCCGTTAACACGATTTGACACCCTTAGTTGGTCGCAGTTCTTCCAAGATTTCCCCCAAATCAAAGGGTGAATCCTCCCTTGCCTGTCACCCCGCTTCTTTCGACGAGTACTTGTGGCGTTCAGTTCTCAATGTGGAAGACCTCCTTGAACTAAAGGAGTTGTTTCGTATCCCCGAGTCAATGAATATGAACATTCCGGAAGGGGGGTGCGTCGACAAGGAGGGTTATGGTGGGGATGTAGCCCTAACGATTTGTGCCCTAACCCATGGGCTTTGTCTCCCTTTCATCCTCCAAGTGCGCAACGTTCTACACTTCCTAAAGCTCGCTCCTGCCTAGCTTCATAGTAAGGCGTGGCACGTGTTGATGTGCGCATGCGTAGTAGTTTTCCGTCGCGTCTTGGAGCCCCTCGAGGAGAAGTACCCCTACCTTAAAGCAAATGAATTACTTTCTTTCTACAGTGTGGTGTCCCTGGCAGGAAACATTTGCAGGTTCCGCCTGCGTGGACAACGCCTGATGGCTTTTGAAGGGCGTTATTCCAATACCAAACAATGGACCAATAAGTTTTTCTTCATTTTTGGTATTGGCTGGGAATTTCCTGCCGACAAAATGCATATAAGGGATTACCCCCTTTTTGCCAATTGGGGGCATGTCCCTGATGACAAAATTTTGTTGTTGGAGCTGATTGATAGTTAGCGTAACCGTGTGGACCTTGTCCATGAATGGGCGAAGGACCACAACCGTGATGGTCTGTGGTCGGATGACTTTCTTTCTTCTCCTAGTATCGATAGATTTTTGACTGTGCCGATTCGCGCTCATGTCAGGGGGCCAAGCTCAAATCAGTACCCCTTCCAATGAAAAGAAGCACTCCCCAAACCGGGGGGGCCTAAAATGAAGCACCCCCGTGGCGAGGGCACAAAGCCTGGTGGTGTTTCTGGTTCCCCTGCGAAGTTGGCACAGAGGGTGGATGCAGATGTAGCTGTTCCTAGGGAGGCTACGCCGGTGGCGTCCCCTGTTGAGGCTTCCTTGTTGGCAAGCCCAAGTCTTGAAAGCCTGGGTGCCTTGATGAAGCAGGCTATTGAGGATCTCGTTAGCCTATGACTTTCGACTCCCTTCGAGAGGTGACTCGGCGGATACTTCTCTTGAATTCCCATCAATTCTAGCTGTTGATCCCGCATCTTGTGCTGAGAGTGATTTGAATGATATATACGCCGCCTTTGCCTTGGGCGTGTCTGGGGAAGAGGTGTTTGATGTCCCCATCCCTACTACTTGTGGTCCTGTGACTGAAGTTGAAGGTGGCGGCACTGTCTCCCGTGTGGGGCAGGATTCTTCCCTGCACTCTCTCCCTACTTTAACTCCATGTGTTTAGCACCATTAGACTCTTTTTCATTTTTGGAGTAAAATACAACTGCAGAATTATTACAATAAATTCTCGGTGGCTTCACAATAGTGTCGACAATTCCAAATCTTGAGACAAAATTTCGCAACCATAAACCATGAATTGTGGCCTCAAAGCATGCCACAAATTCAACTTCCATTGTGGATGCATTGATAATCATCTGGTTTGCACTTTTTCATGAGATTGCTGCTTCAACCAACATATATACATAACCAAAAGTTGATTTTCTACTATTAACACATCCAGCAAAGTCTGAATCAGTGTAGCCAATCACCTCCAAATTATCAGACCTTTTAAAAAGTGAGCATATAATATTTTGTTCTTCTTAAGTACCCCATCACTTTCTTTGCATCTTTCCAATGATCAATTCCAGGATTACTTTGGTATTTGCCCAACATACCAACTGCAAAACTGATGTTTGGCCTGGTGCAAGCTTGTGCATACATCAAACTTCCTACAACAGAAGTATAAGGAATTCATTCCATCTGTTTATGTTCCCATTTATTGTGGACATTGCATTAGACTAAATTTATCCCCTTTCTGAATTGGGGCAACACTAGCTGAATAGTTCTCCATACTAAATCTCTCTAAGATTGTTTCAATATATTGCTTTTGAGACAATCCTAACAAACCACATGAACGATCCCAAAAAATTTCTATTCCAATCACGTAAGTTGCCTCACCCATATCTTTCATTTTAAAATTCTCAGAGAGGAATTTCTTGTTTACGTGCAACAAACCAAGATCACCACTGGCAAGCGATATGTCGTCAACATATAAAATAAAAAATATAAACTTTCTCCCACGAACCTTTAGGTATATACACTGATCAACAGTGTTTTCTTTAAATCCGAAAGAAATAATAGTATCATTGAATTTAGAATATCACTGTCTAGAAGCTTATTTAAGTCCATATATTGACTTATTTAATTTGCAAACAATGAATTATTTTCCCTTTATGGAGAAACCTTCTAGTTGATCCATAAAACTTTTCTTCTAAACTCTAATTCAAAAAACCAGTTTTCACATCCATTTGGTGTAACTCTAAATCAAAATGAGCAACCAAAGCCATAATGATTCTAAGTGAGTTCTTCTTGGATACAAGAGAGAAGTTCTCCTTATAATCAATACCTCATTTCTGAGTGAAACATTTGGCCACAAGTCTGGCTTTATATCGTTCAATATTGCCTTTAGAGTCGCATTTGGTCTTAAAAACCTATTTACAACCAACTGCTTTATATTTTTCAGGCAATTCAACAAATTCTTAGACTTTGTTTTGGTTCATTGATTTCAACTCATCATTCATGTAAATAAACCACATAATCATCAGAAATAGTAGGTCTTTGTTCTCTTCGAGACCTTCTTAATGTTAATTCTTGTGGTTCTTCCATAATTGGTTCATTGGTGATAATCTCATTGGAGAGTGAATGATCATTAATTTGTTGTTCAACGTTGTCAAATGATTCTATAACCGTAGGAACAACAACTTCTTTAGAAGTTATGGGTAGTGGGACTTCCACCCTAACTTCTTGGATATTTGTATTTTGTAATTGATCACTCCCACCAATTTCACCATTCTCAATGAATCTGCATTACCTGTTTCAATAATTTTCGTATTATGAGTAGGATAGTAAAACCTATACCCTTTGGATTTTATTGGATAGCCAATAAAGTAACCACTAATGGTTTTGAAATCCAATTTCTTTTTATGTGGATTATAAATCCTAACCTCCGCTGGGTAACCCCAAATGTGAAGGTGCCTTAAACTTGGTTTCCTTCCTGTCCACAGTTCAAAAGGAGTCTTTGAAACTGCTTTAGTAGGAACCCTATCCAATAAGTAAACAACAGTCTTGAGTGCTTCCATCCGTAATGAAATGAGTAAAGATCAATTACTTAACATACTCCTAACCATATTCATCAATGTACAATTACACCTTTCAGCCACTCCATTCTATTGAGGCGTACCTGACATAGTGTATTGTGCACATATATCATGTTTTTCTAGGAGTTTAGCAAATGCGCCAGGGTGTTGACCCAATTTATCATATTTTCTACAATATATTCACCACCTCTATCTGATATGTCAATTTTCACTTTTCTATCTAATTTCCTTTCAACCTTAACAATGTATACCTCTAGGGCATCCACTACTTGAGACTTTTCATTCAATAAATAGATATAACAAAAACGTGAAAAATCATTAATGAAGGTGATAAAATACTTTTTTTTACCAAAAGATGGTGAGTCAAATGGCTCGCAAATGTCCATATGGGCAATTTCAAGAAGTTCACCACTTCTTATGGCACCCTTCTTAGTGTGTTTGATTTTTTCTCCCTTAATACAATCCACACACACATCGAGATTAGTAAAATCTAGGTTTGGCAAAATCCCATCTTTTACGAATCTCTCCATTCTTTCTTTAGATATATGACCCAAACGTTTGTGCCGCAAGATAGAAGAATTTTTATTGATCAGGTTACGTTTAGTTTCAACATTATGATGTAGGGTTAGGAGGCTCTTAGAAAAATGACTATTAAGATTCAATTTATATAAACCATCACTTAAACTCCTAGAACCAACAAAAGAAGTTTTTAGACAAACTTAATCTTCTATTATAGAATGAAAAAGAATAACCTTCAAGGTTGAGTTTAGACATAGAAACCAAATTACGAGAAACTGAAGGAACATAAAGTGTCTGAAATAAATCTAGATAACAATTATTGTCTAGAAATAAACGATAACTAGGTAGCAGCCACTGGAACTTTGACTCCATTTCCTATGGCTATGGAACTTTTATTTGGGTTTAAAGTCTGGATTGTAAGGAAGCCCTGCATCGAATTAGAAACATGAATAGTGGAACCTAAGTCAATCCACCAAGTATTAGAAGGAACTTTAATAAGATTTGATTCGAAACATACATAAGCTAAAGGCTTACCTTTCTTTTTAAACCATGCCCTACGTTTGTGGCAATCTCTCTGAACATGACCAAACTTTTTACAGAAATGACACTTGATACTACTTTGTCCCCTCTCATGAGCCTCTATACCTTGAGGAGGCCCAGTGACCTTAGGTGGTTCTTTCCTTTTGCCCTACTTAGGCTTCTTCCACTTACTATTGGCTCTTTGACTTATCAGGTGAACTGAATAATGTTCTTGTTGCTTGAACCTTGCCTATTCTTGAACAAGCATACTGGCTAATTCATTTCCATTCCACTTATCCTTAATAGTGTTGTAGTGAATTTGAAATGGCCCATACTAAGGAGGCAGGGAGTTCAAAATAAATTGCATGAGAAAGAACTCATCCACATTCATCCCTCCCAAGAGCCTTTAATTTAGCAGCTAGATTTGACATTTCAAGGATGCGTTCATGCATCCCACGTGTACCATCAAACTTCATGTTAGTGAGTTCAGGCATCAATGTCCCAGCAAGAGACTTATCAGTTGAACGAAAATGTCCTCCCACAATTTTAAAGAATTCCTTAGCAGTGTCACATTCAGTAAGTGTTGACTTAATATTGTTCGCTATACTCATTCGCATGAACATAATGCTCAATCTATTTGATCTTTCCCAAGAATGATATAAAGTGTTTTGTTCCGCACTACTTTCCTCAGTAATAGTAGGCGGTTTCTCAGTCCGGAGTGTAAAATCAAGATCTAGTACACCCAGGTGAAACTGGATTTTTCAGACCAGTCTGAGAAATTTGTTCCATTAAGGATCGAAAAGATGAAGCATGCAAATGAAGCGAATCAGAAACTGAAACTATAATTAAATATATGCTCACAACATTAATGCTTTGAGTTTAGAAAAAAATAATAAACAAACAATAAGTAGTACTATTGCAACACATCTTTGGATGAAAATTACGGCATACAAAAATAAATTTTTTAAACTATTATGGTGATTCCCTTTAACTTATTAGAAATAATTAATAGTGGATTATGGATCCGGTAGGTCCGTTACCTTTGGATATTCGGTTCCCACTCTGAATTAAGGATACACATTAATTATTTTATCTTAGTTTATTAATCACTCGAAAAGTGTTGCGCCTCTGGCCCAAGCCAAAATATTCTCATGATTAAAATATATATATATTCGAAAAAATTTGCAAAGTCGTTTTCTTAATACTTGGTATATGAGTATTAAGATCCAAAACATACAGCTTGAAACCTATGACTTTCTAGTTGGGTCACTTTGGTGATCACCAAACTATTTCATAAAATAGATCTCAAGTCGAAATAATCACTTTGCAAAACAATCAGTCATCGATTACAACATGTAATTATTTACACTGTTTCATGTATGTGACAATTTCATATTCAAATAAATTATAGATATACAATTATAATATACCAGTACAATCAATGTCATTGATAAACATGAAACATATATTCCCACATTTTGTAAGTAACACATGGTTCATGGACTATAGTTCTATGCGTGTAGAACAAATTATATGCAACATTATCAATCAAATATTCAAATATAAAAAATAGACATCATGTTGAAAAAAAAAATGCACTATATAAAAAGAATGTGATTTGATCAATAAATGTCATCGGCATCATTAGAGTCCAAAACAAAATAGAAGTAGTGTATATAAGAGAATCTCATGGATAAAATAAAAACAACATATATATACCGAATATCATTCAATAGAATTAAAATCCCACTCATCTAGGAAGATAGTCACCGAATGGATAAGTACTACGTGATAATGTAAATAAATAAATAATAGGTTTATCTCTCTTAGTCCTTTTTCTAAAATGAAAAGTCACACACTAATGATAGAAGCAGTAGGTTTCTTTTTTTAATGGGGAGAGAGAGAGGAGTCTAAAAGTCATACACGTGTCATGTGGGACATTAAATATCTAACACTATAGTGTAGATAATCAATCAAACTCCCTTTAAAGTCGAGTACAAACATCATTACTATATCTTCCAAGGTATGGATAGTTCTTTTCAATTGACACTATAAGGGAAGTAACTTTTTTCAGTGATTATTTTCACTGGGAAAAGTCTTATAAATCACTGCCATTGAGTTTTCCCAACGATTTACATATCGTTGCATGTTCGCCAATATTATTCCTCCACATCTGATCTACCCCAACAGAAGTTAAAAATTGCTGCTAAAAGGTTATCTTTATCGGCGATTTTTTTACGCCGCAAATAGCAACTCAAACGTTGCAAATGCCCATTCGGTTTGCTCATTAAATCGTTGGGAAAACATATTTGTAGAGAATTTTTGTCGTCGCAAATATTAAAAAAATCGCCGCAAATGAATAAATCTATTCCAACGGCCTAATTAAATCGTTGGTAAAACTTTTTCCTGACGCTTACTTATCGTCACCAATTAAAATCGCCACAAAAATAAGTATTTTTGACGATTCTAATATCATCGGCAGAATATATTCCCAGCGGGTTATTGTCGTTGGAATTGAGTATCTGCTGCAAAAATTGAGTTTTTTTCGATGGATTGTAATCGCAGGAAAAAGTCCGTTGCAAAAATAAAATACTAGTGAAAGTGTATGGCTTTCATAGCCTAATTGAACACAAAAATTTGTTACAATACATTATAAATACACTAAGCAGAAAAGATTAAAAAGAGAAGTTCTTCTCAATATTAAAAAGAGTAGAAATAAGTATTAATATTCAATAAGCCTAGTCAATGAAGAAAAGAGAGTACCCAAAACCAATAAAAGAATGAAGCCAATTCAAATGAATTCTGCAAAGAGTTAAAACAAAGAACATGCAAATCAGTTTTGCTTTCCCGATTGAATGTTAGTCCATAGAAATTTAAGAAAGAACAAGAAAACAGATTTGCAACTATCTGCAGATGTATCATGCTTTTTCCAACTTGGAACAGAATAAAATGGATCAAGGACAACAATAAATACATGGGTTCTTAAACTAGAAAAGATCATCTGAAGGCCTTAGCTTTGCTCCTGTGAAGAATCCAGTTATACTGCATTCTCTAATGCCAATGTTGCAATAACATGTTGCAGCTTTGTGCCCACTGGAAGAACAAGCTACACACAAACATGTAGAACCAGATGACAAGACATTTACATGAGGGGAACTCAAAGCTATGTGATGTTGACTTTCATGCTTTTTTTTTTTTTTATTATTTGGGAATACACATCTATTATACCACTTTAGAATGTACACACGTATTCAATTAGCCTAGAAGTAACTGTGAAAGCTACAAATAAAAAATAAAAAAGAGAACTTACAGCAATAGGAATGATTGCTATCCAGCAATATTAGAGATTTGCACGACCACACCCATGGCAAGCCTTACGATAATTTCCTCATTCTCTTTATGGAAGCATGACCTAAAACCAAATTTATACTGTAATTTGAAGCAGAGTTAGTACAGGAATTTAATACACTTAGAGACTGTAGTTGATGCTAAAAAGAAAGAAGAAGAAGTATAAGTTGAAGAAAAACTCAAGAGACTAGAGGCTGCAAATTGCTACTGTAGAATTGTTGGTTGTTTCAGATGTGCTATGATGTAGGTGCTATTTTGACACTTCTAAAGATTGATTCTTATACAAAGGGTATGTTGAGTTTACTCAAGTATACAACAAAAGACTAGGACCTCAAAAAATTAAAGCATATATACAACAAAGGTTCTCCAGAAATACATACCAGCAGAACTCCCAAGTTATATTCTAGAGGTGCTTGGAACTCACGGAGACTCTATGGCATGAAATGTGGAGAAGTCAATACAACATAATTATTTAGGAAAATAAAAACAAACAGAATAAAAACAAAAAAGTGTATGAATTATGCAAATATTGAGAGTTAAATAAGAATTACAACGTTTCCTCTGTGCAATGAACTTCATTAAGATGTCGACACCAACATTATAATTAATAGGAGAAAAGATAGAAAGACGAGACACCAAAAATACATATAATGAAATTGTATGATGAATAGCATTACAAAGCAATCTCTATAAAACAATGCATGTATTTATTTATTTTTTGCACCCTGGTAGGAAAAGAGAGAAGAACAAAGAGGGGTTGGTGGTCACGCATGGCCAATAAGGAAATGACTAAATATCTAGAGCAACTTAGCATCAACCTAAACAGATCTGATCAACACGTATGTAACATCAGCCAATGAACTATAAGTTAGGCCTAAGTCTCATACCACCATTCCAAGAAAGTTACATTAATAAAGTTGAACTAAAAGTCCTGCTACTATATGTGTGGTTGCCTATCCTAGAAATGACATATTTCCTTAATCATTAATTCATATTTGGCCTACTACATGTTCAACCATTGTACATCTCACCAGAAAAGAAAAGAAAAGAAATTAATTAAAAGACTGTAATCTCATAGGCTTGTGTTAAACCTTGAGATTGGTAGAAATAATAATACTATAAACAATTATGGTACTTGTAATAAAAATTGAGCAGTAATAGCAATAGCAAATCATAACAGCGAGCAAGGTTTAAGTTACAACTGTGAATGCAAAACTCATGGTGACGCATATACTTATTGATTTTTATGCATTCACGAAAGGTTCTACCTTGAAAACTGTCAATGCAGCTAAATAGGCAGACGAAATTTCAAACAGGAAAGCAAGATTATGAAGACAGTTAAGTAATAGTAACTCATATAAGATATTATATACTCATACAGCATCAATCAAACCATAGTGTATGAATTATACAGCTCCAATTAAGAAAAAAAATCTTTGTTTTATAAAAATTAAAACAAAAGAGTACAAATTAAAACCTAGTTACACCTTACACCATTAATGGCTAGCATAATTCATGGTTTTCCAAACGTTGAATTAACAAGAATTTATCAGGACCTATCATTAAAACAAGAAAACATTCATATTAATAATGGGAAAATCTTATTCATATTTTCAAGTTCTAAAAAATAAAAATAAAATCTATCTTCATATATCCCTTCTGCCCCAAACTGGAAATTAGACATCAAGTTCATCAGCACTCACCAAATCTAGGTTCAAAGCCATAATTGAAAAATGCATGATATCAACAACCCATATACAAACTAGCAACCACACAGATATTTCTATAGTAAGGTACAAAACACAAAACCCAATCTCCAAATGGAACTTAACCAAGAAATCAAGCAAAGATAAAAGGAATGAAAAGAACCCATATGTGAAAACCGAAGGCAATATCAAGGGTGGTCGTGATGGTTGCTTGGCGTTGAGTGGTGGCTCGGGAGGAGCACGGTGGCGCTGAGGAGAGCTGGTGGTCGTGGGTTGTGAACAGAGTAAAGGAGAGAGGGAGGACCTCGGGCTGTTGGGCTAGGCGTGGAGGAGAAGGGAGCTTTGATGGAGAACAGGCAACAACGTCGATGTGTGGGTGGTGGCGAATGGGGTGATGCTAGATTCAAGGAGGCAAGAGATCGGAGGGGGGTTGGGGGAGAAGGAGGGGGTGGCCGTTGAGGTGAGGTGGCGGTGGGGTGGTGGGAACATTGGCGGTGGGTTGTACGCGACGGCGTGGTTTGTGCGAGAGAGAGAGAGAGAGAGAGAGAGAGAGAGAAGAGAGAGGGGAGGGGGGAGATGACTGGAGGGAAAAGAAGGAAATCCGCGGCTATTTAATTTTAATAGCTTTTTTCGGCGAGTTAATATCGCCTCAACTTATGAAAACCTCGCTGCAACTGATGAAAAGGTTTTGTACAGTTTTCATAAATAAACAAAAATTATATTTCCATCGTTTTTTCATCGCCACTAATAAGATTTAAGTGGACGCAAAACATTTTACGGCGATGATTTTCGCCGCAACAAGCATCTATTGTGGTGATTTTTCATTCGACGTAAAGAAAATGCCTCTAATAGTTGACAATTGTTTTTGCAAAAGAAAAAATTCGCCGTAAAAGCTTTAAAAGTCGTTGCAAAAAACCTTAATAGGGAATTCTCATAAGCATTTTCAAACTTCATGCTAAAATTTAGCGGCGAAATTGAAATCTCCACAAATACTATTTATTTGCGGTGATTTTAAAATCACTGGAAATAGCATATTTTCTTGTAGTGTGATCATTGATCGATCCGTGTGTTGTTAGATGCGCTAAACTTCAACTTTGTTCCCATGACTTTCTGAAGGGTCAACCAGGAGAATGATACGTATGTAGCTTAATTAGTAGTCTCTCTGACTTTCGCACTAAAAAGTTCCAAGTCTCAAGGTGCGGAGATATTCCTCCCTTTAACCTATTTATAGAGAGCATCTATATATATAAATATATATAAATATATATATATATATCTGTGTGTGTGTGTACTCATTTCAGTCATTTGTGCATATATGTCCATGCATGCATGCATATACGTTATTACGTCTGTGGTCACTCTATGTTCTTAGTAACACAATTGATTAGCGTGCACAAGGTCCACATGCTGTCAAATGTTGTGTGGATGTGGCATAAAATATCAAGCGAGGTCATCTATGAAGCCAATCGCTCGACTTATAGGACCAATCCTCACTCTAGTAGGAGATGCATGGGTAATAAGCACTCCAAAGAACATGTTGTCTTTAGAGATGACTCTCGACTCACATTGGATCTTATTGAAAATCCATAATGCCAAGTTGGTTTAATTAAAATCCCCTGCAAATTGTACGAGAAAATTAGATGAGTTTTGTTAAAGGTGGACTAGATAAATATTTGTAATGATAATGATTTGCAACATCATGAAAAAAGGAAAATGCTACTCTGCGGCCCCCACTATTATCGCTCTGGTTGACCTATGGACGTGCCACGTTGCATGCCACGTCGTTAAGTTATTAAAAACAATAAACCTAACCCACGCATGGACAAAGGAAAAGTGAAACCCAGCACCCTCTTTTCTCTTCTCTTCTGGTAGAAAGGAAACCCAGCACAACTCTCTCTCTCTCTCTCTCTCTCTCTCTCTCTCTCTAGATGACCTTCAATGGCTGACGTGAATGTTGGGCGACGAAGAGAACAACCCCAACGGATAGAATGCTTGGCGACGTGAGGGAGGGAGGGAGGCGATATGAGGAGCCAGGAGGGAAAAAGATTTTCGTCCGAAATGGCGCCGAAAATGGGTTCGGTGATGTGAGGAAAGGAGGGATCACGCAAGGGGATGTCTCTGTCTAACGGCCACGCCCAGGAGGCCTGCTAGCAACGCTCTAAGAAAAGGGATTAGAGAGCTTTGCTAGACTAAATTCTTTTACTCATTGGTGGTGCGCTCTATCCTAGTCACCATTTGGGGTAGGAGTCAAACTGATGGAATCTTCGTCATCAGAGAGTGTACCTTAATTTGTTCATCCGTAGGTGCAATACTCATAGATGCATTGGTCATTTGCAGAAACTAGTATATGCAATAATGGACCCTTCCACAGGGACTGTGAAAAGAAATCGAAGAAATATACATCATTCCTTTTCTTGGTTTACTTAGCATTTTCCATGCAATAATAATGCACTCTATGTACAATACTGTTTGCAAATCTTCTATCTCATCTGTGCATTTCACATTTGTACGTAGAACACCTGCACCATCTTGGGGTAGAAGGGTCCTGTACAGGCACATTTCTTCAACCTTGTCAAATATTATAATAATGTCCTAGCTACTACCCTTACCAGTTTCGCAAAATGATTTATCAAAAGATAATGTTACTATGTTCCCTAATTTATATCATACGCTTTGCTCTCTTAACGTAATACCACATTATGATACACGTGCCTTATTAAAAAATTAAATATATAAAATAGTAAAGAAAATCTAGGATTTTAATTTTCCTCGTTTTATATTTTTGGGTGTCATTTTACTTTAAATATATATTTTGAATATATCTTCTAATTTTTTTAATAAACTCCATGGTATCATATTATAGCTCCATGTTAAGGGACAAAATGAGTGGTATATACTATAAATTAAGAGGCGTAATAGCATTTTTCTTTATCAAAACCTCATGCTCGGTAGGTTTGTGCAGAAATATAATGGGCTCGGCCCGCCCACGTGACCCGATCCGGACCATTAAGTTAAAGTTGGGTTGATCTTAAAATCGGGTTCAACATCATCAATCCGATAAAATGACGAGCGAAGCTGAGCGCACTCTCAAAAGATCTTTTAAAATACATCTAAAGTCTAAATATGTTTTTTTTTTTCGTCAAAAAATCAGACTCAATACGCCATGTAAAACTCCTCTATTTTACATCTATCTACCGTGAAACTTGCTACATGTAATGGGATGCTAATTATAATTATTTTATTATTGTAAAATGGTTATATTACTTATTATTTTACGCCATACACTATATATATTTTATTTTATTTTATTATTTTATTAATGTTAAACTAATTGAATTGTTCTACTTATCATCCATACACTATATATTTATTATAGACAAAAAGAAAAAAATTAAAAGAAGTGTGATGTGTGGATTGCTAAGTAGAATTATTCTATTTACAATACACTATCAAATTTTATTTTTTCTATTTTACATATTAATATTTACAATAAAATAATTCTACTTAGCATCCTATACACCACACATTACACATCTTTTAATTTTTTTTTCTATAACAAGTATATGTCGTATGAATGATTAATAAAATAATTCAATTAGTTTAGCAACAAAAAAATTAAAAATTAAAAATTAAAAAATTAAAATATATATAGTGTTTGGTGGGGATGAATACGATAAACTAAAGTTTTGAATTTATACCGTATCAACTAGTACAGTCGAAATATATCGTTTTTGTGAAGTAGCAAGTACAGAGAAGAATATAGTTTTGTATTGGTCAGAATTTTAACCGTTTCAGCCCGTACCAACCTTTACTTTTTTTTTTCATTTATTTAAACTGTATATTTATTTTTTGACCTCTCAATTCAGATCAAATAATGTATAATTTATATATAAATAAATTATTATTTTAAAATATAATTTATATATATAAACTATTTCAAAATGTTATCCGAAACGATATGGGTAACGAAATATCTTCACTTAAACCGTCGGATACGGTATTCAAAAATTGCGATAAACCCTTTGTTAATATATTCTAATCATTGGAATGCTCCTAATAGCAAAGAAGAGAGGCAAACCATAGTGAATTCGTGAGTTGCTCTGAGGGCCCCGATCGTTTTAAGCTTATCCTCCTCTAACCCTAGCCGCCCCCTCCCCCTTCCCTCCTCCCCACACCTCTTTGACGTTGATTTCGACATTTCGTTTCGTTGGTCTCTTCCGCTGATTCAGTGTAAGATATTGAAGAATTGGAACTTGGAGTCGAAATAGTATAAAATCCCCAATTGCTAGGTTAATTCTATTAACCTGCGAAAAAAGATTCTTTTTAGAAGAACCCAAAAACCAAAACAAGCTTCGACAAAGAGACTATTCCACAACTTTGCAGCTAAGGCTGCGTATATGTTTATATATTGATTAACTGAGTTTCTATGTTCATTTATCTTACACAGTTTCCTTGTTTCTTTTGAAGGTTCTGATTACGAATAAAGTTTTCAAGTGTAAGTTTTGAGGTCTCATTATGGCGACCAGTAAGTATTTCTGTGCTTCTTTCTGTTATTCATAGATAACAAAATATGAACTTTTCGTCTTAGTATTTATTTAATGGTTAAAATATTTGGAAACATAGTATTTTATTTACTTATTACAATCAGGGGGAGAATGAATTGAATTGAATACATAAATACATAATTACAGGGCTTCAGTTTGAGAACTCATCCGATTTGGGTGTATTTTCTAAGCTCACCAACGCCTACTGTTTGGTTGCTATTGGTGGTTCTGAGAATTTCTACAGGTTTTCTGTACTCTCTATCTTTTTATTAATCTCTGTTTCCAATTGTTTTGCTTTCTGAATTTAAACTGATACGGTTGCGTTTGCCATTGAAGTGCATTTGAGACTGAGTTAGCAGATGCAATCCCTGTGGTTAAGACCTCCATTGGCGGCACTCGCATTATTGGACGCCTTTGTGCAGGTACTAGTAACCCTCTTTCAACCGACTCGCTTTTTCATGCAATACATTGTATTCTTGATTTTACCCCCTTTTTTTCACGGCATCATACTGCCGTTGTACAAAAAAGGGTTTAATACAAAAAAAAGTCACTGAATTTGACCAGATTATCTTTTTTATCTCCTTTGATTTCCAATTTTATCATTTGCTTCTTGGGTTTGTATTTTTTTCAATAAGAACAATCTGCTAGGTTGTTGTTAAATAATTTAGTGGAATCTAATGTGGTATGCCACATGCCAAAAACGACATAATAAAAAATAAACATAATTTAGAAAATAAACATATGCAAAAAACATAAAATTATTTTAAAAGTAAAAAAAAAAGGGAACAAAACTACAAAGAAACTTTATAAAACTGAATTTTAAAATTCAATTCAAAAATTGAAAAATAAGTTGCCATGGGTGTCCTTGTGACCAACA
>QEOT01003625.1:8364-19740 GCA_003123785.1 Pterocarya stenoptera | reverse complement strand
AACCCCCCCCCCAAAAAAAAAAAAAAAAATTCATATTTTGTATGCAATGGTTCAAATAAATTATCGTACACTATTTGTCTATGACGTAACACATTTTCCTCCCTTTTCGCCGATTGTTGATTCTTCACTATGTTCAAAATCCGTCTCATATAATAATATGGATAATGATAGCCACATTTCTTTTATGAGTAATGCTACTCATCATTTTAACTTCCATCATCCTCCCATCATCTTATGATATGATATTACATGATTGGAGATTATTTATTATATTTCACTTGTGAACCAATTATGTAATGCCACATCATGGGATGATGGGAGGATGATGGAAGTTGGGATGATGAGTAGATTTTTCCTTCTTTTATTACTGTTTTACTATTCAGTTATTTTTTCTTCTCCTGCTCTTTGAATCTGGATTGAAAATTTGAAAATAAATGAAATTCTTGCTTTTTTTAGAAGAAAATAAATTCAATCAACCAACGTAATCATGTAATTTAATTTTATAAAACTTGACTTTCTAGTTATATATAAACATTTTTCATTGAAGTCATATATAAAATTGAATTTATAAAATTGAAAATTTGGAAGGGCAATTTTCTATGTTTATAGATTTTCTTGTGAAAAGGGATGGGTGTATTATATATTTTCCTTTAATAATTTAAGCAATGGCATTGGCATTTTTAAGCAATTAGAATCCCGTAAAGAAGAACCGTTTCCCACGTGCCCCCGATCTCACAGACTATAAAAGAAAGCAGTTATCATAACGACGAAACAAACCCATATATGCAACCAATTACAAAGCTTGTTTTTCGCTGGCCATCTCTTTCTCTGTCTCTCTGTAACCAACTTCTCTGCGAATTTCCATCCAAAATTCGAAATAGGGAAGCCCGGGCTCGAACCCATTCTGATCATCTTGATTCTGAATCTGAATCCGGGGTTCGATCTATATGATGTTTCGTATTAGCAACATAGTGGTGGGACTCCTCAACTGTTGCACCCTACTAATCGGCCTCGTCGCAATCACCACCTCCATATTCTTCCATTTCTCTGGTGATGCCACCGAATGCCAGCGAGTTGTACAAAACCCTCTCCTCATCCTCGGCCTCGTCATCTTCATCCTCTCTTTCCTCGGATTTGTCGGCGCCTGCTTCAGGCTCAACTCTTTCATTTACGTCTACTTGTTCTTCATGTTCCTCATCATCATTGGGCTCATCTTCTTCACGGTGTTCACGCTATTGGTGACGAACAGAGGGGTGGGCTATGCAGTGTCAGGACATGGGCATAAGGAGTATCGGCTGGCGGACTTCACCCACTGGCTGCAACGCTACGTGCTGAACACCAACCACTGGGATAAGATTAGGAGTTGTATAATTGATGCCAGGATTTGCCAAATACTTGAAGGCGACACCCATCGAAAGACATCGTTTGGGTCTTACATAAAAAAAATGTCTCCAATACAGGTACTTGATTTCTGTAAACTTTCCAAGGTTATAAGATTATGATTTATTTTCTTTCTTCTTTTTCTTATATCAGGATTGTTTTTGCAAACATATATGTTTTCCATCACATCATATCTATCAAAAACTCTATGTGCAAAAGTTCCACTAATGTGATTGGCTGTGTTATTTTTTTTAATATAAAATAACTGCTTTAGTCAATCACATCAGTAAAGTGCGTAAGAAATACACAAAAATAACTATATGTAGTAAAACTCGGTCTCCTCTCCAACAAGTTACAACCTTTTTGTGTAGTTATTACAGTCTTTGATCTTGTTCTAAACATGTTGAATATGGATGTTCTTTTCTCATTTTTTTTCCCCAGTCCGGTTGCTGCAAGCCGCCATTATATTGTGGATTCATATACAAAAACGCAACTTTCTGGGAAATACCAAAATCTGGGCCACTCGTGCCAGACAGTGATTGCACGACATGGGGCAATCATGAGGAGAAGCTATGTTACAATTGCAAGTCATGCAAGGTGGGAGTGCTAGACAACATTAGGAAGGAGTGGAGGTATTTGGCTATTTTCAACAGTTGTGTCCTCATCTTCATCATCCTCATCTATTGCATCGGTTGTTGCGCCACCAAACGTAATGAGCGCTCGAAACTTAACTACATTAGATATAGAGGACAGCCTTGATGCATATTATATGCACGCACTGGCTGCATGCTGATCTTGTATTGTTAGTGCTTAGAATACAGATGCTTATTTATTTTTTGATATTTCACGTTTATAATACGTGTCCACACGTTGAAGTTCTTCAGGTTATTGCTCTATAGAGATGATTTTATTGTATATATGTTTAGGCTTTTACATGTGCTTTTGATTAAGATTTTGAAATTCAAAAAAGAGACAGAGAGAAGGTTTTTTTATGGAGCTAGAAAGGCATCTTTTGGAGGGGTCAGTTGATTAATCTTATAATAACTAAATATATTTTTAATATTTTTATATGTTTTTTTTTTTTTTTACATTATACTAATATAAAAATGATATTATAAACGCAATTTAAGCTTTAAAAGAGATTGTCGATTTTAAAACTTTTTGCTCATTATCGAAGCAATTTCTAACCTTTTTGAGGATTATAATTTATGGGAGGGTGGCCAATACAAGAGGATGATGATTTCACCATTAGGCATACAAGGGAAAGGAGGAGGAGGGGCGAGGCACAGGGACGAGGGGCAAGGGAAGGAAAAAAAAGAGAGAGAAGAAAAAAAAAAGAAAAAAAGAGATGTCGGTGAGGAGGAAAAAGAGAGAAAAAAAGAGGACACGTTGCACAATTAGTATGTGTAATATCTTTGTAGGATCCCTTTGTATCTCTAGCAACCCTCTCTTTCTAATGGTAGCGACAGGTGAGTTGCCTTGAGTCTTGACATAGAATTGTATCACACTGAGATATACGTACAGGTGGGGTTTGAAGGTTTGGTGGGTTGGGTCAAGGTGCCAGCGGCTGCTAGAGGTAGCCCCAGGTTGGTTTTGGTTTAGAGAGAGAGAGAAAGATTGTGGAAATAAGAAAAAAACAGTAGATAACTCTCCATGTTCCATAAACATAAAAATGCTTTCAGAATTGTTCTTGTTTGGGACTTTCAGAAAACGCCATGAAAGTGAATGGTGATGATTATGCCATAGACGACATTTTACTTGAGAAAGGTACAACTAAGAAAAAGGAAAAAGTAAACGACCAGTGATGTTAGGAGTTCAAGCGTCCAAGTTGGGTGTAATATAACTGATGGAATATTGGGGACCAGGAGAGAACCACATATCCAGCCAGTCACAAGAGCACCAAATCTGTACATGGAGCAAGTAAACAAACATTATGTAACTAAAAGCAAATGAAAGAGATATCAGCTGAAATTGCTCCTTCGTTACCATTCATATGGATACGTACCCAATGATGAAGGCCCTGGCCAAGCTCTTTGTTTTCTCATTGAGGAAATATATGCATGCTGCTAAAGATACTGCGACCTGCATCAAAAGAGATTTTCATTTTACTTCATCAATATAGTGCTTATGGAGGGGGAAAATAGGTACATAACAGCAAAAAGTGTTCAGAAACATGAATTTTGGAACGAGTACAGGGAAAGACCATGGCCATCCTAGTGCCATGGGGAAAGGTGCGAAGGATTAGAGATTCAATTTTTGCTACTTATCCTGAAAAATAAGTACAATAAAAGGATATCTCAAGGCAAACAATTAAAAATGGATAAAGAAAATTGTTTATAATATCTCAAGATAGCAGTATATTTAGTACAGTGAGGTTGATCCGAGAGCATTGTGGTGTGTGCAACAAAGCCACCCTGCATAATCGACTTGCCGCAAGTTCGAACCATGCTCGCTCATGACAGGAACTGCATTATATTCAATCTAAGCTCTCTTCACATTATTGTACAGTACCAGGTTGCACCTAACTAGCCTTTACCTTGTTATTGCTCTATTTCAATTCCAGACTCGCATAATTCTGAAACTAGCCTTAGTAATTAAAGATCCTCATAATCTATAGCCTTTGATCCTTCATTATGGGAAACCTTGACCTAAAGATGTCCCATTTCCAGTGCAAATTCTCAGCAAGATGGCTGTGCAAGATCTACTCATTCGATCAGAATGATTTTTTTTTTTAATTATCTTTTAAAAACATAAAAGAAAAAAGAAAAGAATGGTCAGCTTACACTCTCTTCATAGGGCTGTAATTGAGCCGAAGTTGAAACAAATATTGAAACAATAACTGTTTGAACTCAGCTGCACTCTCTACATAGGGCTGTAATTGAGCCCAAATTGAAACAAATATTGAAACAATAACTGTTTGAACTCAGCTAACAGTTTGAGCTTGACTTCCGAGTTAAATTCAGTATTTTTCCCTTGGCCAAAAAGAGTATTTACTCTTACCTAAGGGAGGAAAGAACAATAAAATCAATGAGAGCCTCAAAAGAGTACAAGCAGCAAAGTACTAAGAACTGAATGGTGATTTTTGAGCTGAAACCAAAAACAGATAAAAGGAAAGGGGGTGACAAGGGAATATGTGAGGAGGAGGACTCTGGTTTTGCTGGCCAGAAAAGAATCAGATCGGAGCTTGGCTACATTGAGATGGGAGTGACGGAGGCTAGCCGCATTGGGTGAGACGAGAATGGACAAAACTCTTAATCCGAACTTAACTTTAACTGCACCGTCCTGATTTGATTCTAACTATTCAAAATAACTAACTGAAAAAACCAAATATTAATAACCTAAACAAACTAACACTCAATTTTTTCCCATGTATCCACATCAAATTGTGCTCTAATGCATAGTACAGACATAATAGGACGGAAAACAATGCTCCTACTTATAAGATAACGTTTTGAAATCCATTGAAAACCAAGTAAAAAGATGGAACAAACCTGGAAAGCAGGTCCACCTTCAGCAGAATTCATAATACTCCAGCCACCCATAAATGCAAATAGGAACAATCTTCTAAATATAACATCAGTTGGAGGAAGTTCCACAAAATTGAGCAAATTCTTAACCCAAGGTGGAGATTCTTCCACTTTCTTCTTCAACTTGCTCTTCAAATTAATTTTTGTTTTCTTCCTATGTTGATAGCTAGCCATCAGTATTTTCTCGAATGCAGCTTCTATTGATTCCTCACTTCTCTCATGACCAGCATACTGTTGCAAGAGAAAATTGCGTGATCCCCAAATTTCCTCCTCAGAGGCATCACGGCTAACACCAAGGCGTTTATAAGGATCCCACACTCTCAATCGAGAAAATTTCTGGACATTACCTACAGGAGAATAGAGACATGAAATTTAACATAATTGCATATCGAATAATAGCTGTGGATTTTTTATGCAAAATGATCAACGATACAACATCCAGATAACATGCCCCGTAAAAACTACAATTTTCAATTTGCAGAAATATGATTCTTTTGGGCTTACAAAAGTGTCAACCGCTACATTCCGAAGAGACTAAGAGTTCCATATAACATCAAACTGATACCCTTCATTGCTAAGAAAGGAACTCTCAAGTTAGACACATTACACCACATTATGCCCTGTTTTTCTTCCTACGAACTGGGCACACAGCCCATGTACATCCTGTCGCGCTAAGGTTATGTACAGGATAATTCATAGTTTCCATGACCGGAATATTTTCTCGGGAAAACATCCACTTAAAAAAAATTATATGAGTGAAATAACATTTTATTGATAGGAGTAAATAGGCATAGCCCAAGTACACAGGAGGTATACAAACAGCATCCACTCAAAATTATTTTCCACGGAACAAAAAGCGTTTACTAGAAAAACATCTCATTAAAAGGAAAAGAAAAACAGAAAAAAAGGTACCTTCGTGTGGTGTATCCACAGCACATCTAGGGCCTTTAAAATTGGCGCAATACGTTTTCCGATTCTTCGCATTTCCATGGAAGAAACTACACGAGAAAAAAATTAACACAACAAAAATAAAAATTCGAAGTAGTAGATAGTAATGATTGATATTTATTTCACTAATATACACAAGGAAACCAAAAAATTAAAAAAACGGAACTATTATTATGAAAAAAAAATCAGGGTTCAATTGGATTTTTCCCGTTGAAAGAGGGAAATAGAGACTTACTGCTTTGTGGGGAGGAAGGAAGTGGAGAGGCTAGAGGGTCTAGAGAGCAAGAGGGAAGCCATAATTGATGTAGCAACTGTGCAGAGAGAAACCCTAATTCGAGGACGCCATGGATTTTCTTTCCTAGGTCCAACACCGCCTTCTGGTAGCTGGCGATGCAAGAAGAAGATTAGCTCGGAGGATTTTATGTTTTTAAGCAGCGTTCCTGAACCGGACCGGACCGGCAGGATTGACAAGTTAGACCGGTCAATCATCAGTGGTTAAATAAATTAATAATGATAATTTGGTTAATTCAATGTTAGAAAATGGGAGTTTTAAAGCTATGTTTGGACGTAAAAATCACTTTAATTTATTTTAAATCAATTATTGATAGTATGTATTATTTTTTTAACTTCTTATAAAAAGTTAAACCCATTTCAACTTACTTCATACATTCAAATATATATCTCACATTATTTGTTTTCGCAAATGAGACAAGATGAGATGAGTTAAGATTAAAGTTAAAAGTTGAATAAAATATTATTATAATATATATTTTTTAATATTATTTTTGTTTCAAAATTTGAAAAAAGTTGAATTATTTATTTTTTTGTGAAATTTTAAAAAAGTTGTAATTATGAAATGAGATGAATTGTGAAGAGTTGTAAAAACAAACACATCTCAATAGGATTCACAAAACATTACTATTTACAAATAAAACTCAAATCATCAAGAATCACCTAACATCCAAACGCAGCCTTAAAGTGCTATTAGATATATACTATAAGTTATAGCATAAACTGCCATTTTCATTCAAAAATTAAAATGAAAAGGTAAATCAAACTAATTTATGGGAAATGACTTATTCTATCCTAAAGTTTGCAAGTCTCGTGAACTTCTTTTAAAAAAATGAGTAAATTTAAGATTCGAAAGAAAAAATCAATTTTAATAGTAATTTTCATTATTTTTCAAAGAGAGTGTGTGAGACTATACATCATATGACTCTATGTCAGATTCTCACATTACTCAATATTTATTATATTAGTGAAGGGAAATTATTTGTATAATCTTAGAATGCGTAAGTCTAGTGCATTTCCTTTAAAAAAAGTTGGCAAATTTGAAAACCAAATGAAAAATCGATTTTTTTAATAATGGACAACACGTTTTTTAAGAGAATTTGTAGGACTTGCACATCTTAAGAATATATCTAGCATTACTTATTAGTGAAATATCAACAAACAACTTATATAATAAATTTCTAGTAAGTTTAACGTTTTTCGAATTCAAATATTGTATCAACGGAGGCATTAACGAAACCAGAATTATAACTTTGGAGGGGTTCAATATTTTTATGCTAGAATAAATAGTTCAGTTAAATTTTTTTAGGAATAAACTAAACTTTGGATTTTCTAAATAATATATAACAATAAATTATATTAAATAGTTTTAAATATCGCATGAATTACAAACTTATACGAACAAAGTTCGGAGGCTTTGGTCCCCGAATGGAGGGAATACAAACTTTACTCCATAGGTTTAATTTAATGTAGAAAAGATAAGTTAAATCAATATTTATTATTTATATTTACTCTATTTTAATAAGTGGTTAACTAACTGTGAATAGTAATTTTTATTTTTTTCCGTTAACTTTTTTTATTTTTCTGTTAAGTCTTGTTTTACCAAAAGACGCTTAAAACTCTTGACCATTTGACGTGTAGCTCATTTGTAGAATTTAATAAATAATCATGTTTTATCAAGATGTCCTTAAAATCCTTGACCATTTGACGCGTAACTCCCTTGTAGAATTTAATGAAGGATTATGTTTTACCAAAAGACCTTTAATATTAAATTAATAATATTTTATTATTATACAGAGAGTAAATAGATAATCTATATAGATGCAGACCAATACTCATACTTTACTAAAGTTTAGATTTTTTTTTTAATCTTGATTTTTTGTCTTTCTTTAACTTTGTATTTTCTTTTCTCAGACAAATAAGTTACTGACCTTTTTACCTTTTTTTATTTTATTTAAATCATTATGTCAGGTGTAACCCGGGACTAACACACATGGGGTCGTTCTCTAGTGTGTGTATATATATATATATATATATATTGAAATAAAACTTCAATTCATTGACTTTCAAACAATACAAGATTTATCAGAAATAAGGAAAGGAATGACCTCAACAGGTCCCTCCTCCATCTATACATGCTCAATATCTAAAGATTATGCTAACTTAGCAGCTGCATGGGCATGAGCTTTGCTCCCTTCTCTGCCCGTGAATGATAAAACCAACGTGAATGAGAAGACATAATAAACTTGATATCCTCAATTATTTGCCCAGTCCAAGAGAAATTAGTAGAAATACATTAACAGTATCCACCACTGACTTTGCATCCCCTTCCAGTTGCACCTGCCTAAAACCCAATTCATCACAAAGGATAACAGCTTACAACAGTGCCAAACTCTCAGTAACATTAGCAGATCTGACAGCAGACTTAGGAGGAGCAAGCACCACTTGAACTTCACCCCGATTATACGTTTTATTCATATTCAACTTAAATTGCGTTTGGATATTGAGCTAAGCTAAGATGAGTTGAGTTTAGTGAGTTGAGATGATGAAGTAAGTTTTGTGAGACCCACCTAAAATGAGTTTAGATGTGTTTGGATATTAAGATTGAACTTAGATATGTTAATAAAAAGTTGAAAAAGGTATAGGTTCCACCAATAATTGAATAAATAATTTATAAAATATTTTAGTAATAAATAATAAAAATCAACGTAACTCTCGTCAATGCATGTAAAAAATAATCTCTCACTATTTTTTGTATGCAAATTTTTTCTTACTCAAAATTTCTAAAAACAATTAAAAAAAGTATTTTTATTTTAACCAAGTCGTGGAGAAGAGTAATAATATTTTAATTAAAATTATATTTTATTTTAATTACAGGACATTTGGAGAAGAAGAAGGACGAGAGAGAGAGAGAGATATATATATATATATGTGTTTCTATCATCACTAAAGATGAGAAAGAGAGAGAGAAGTTAGGAATGAGGTTTGTTAGTGACATATTCCACTATGGACCAGTATAAGCCTGGTTGAGGTTTGTTTGTCTAAGATAAGTTTATGTGTTTGGATGTTAGGATATGTCTAAAACAGAAACCAACTGAAATGAATTGAGCTCATTCGAGGATCCTAAGGAAGCTTTAATGGACATACTACCCTTTCGATCTCTCTTTCTCCTACGTATGGCATGCACCGTCCCAAATGCCACCAATATATTGTCGGTTATTAAACGACCAACTACAAATGCACTTACAGCATTTGGAAGACAGCAGATGTGATTTCTTCACCAGTAAAATCCCGAAGCAAATCTTCAGTCATTGAACTATCTACCCGAGGTTGAATAAAACCCAACACTGTATCCATACTTTTGTGTGCCGGTGAAGAAAATAAATATGGAAATAAATCAGTTGAAGGGTTTTTCGTGTAAAACATTTTGGTGTCTTTTTTGTGAGTTGCTTTATTTTTTTTATTCCATTTGTGGGTTTATTTTTAATTAAATTTTTAATTATTTACATAAACAATAAAGAATGGTAAAAAAATATTCCACTCTTTATTTGGTGTCCACCCAATCACTTTTCATCTTAGAATTTGTCATATTTAATCGCACTAATTACATACAATATTTTAAATATTTTATAACTTAAATATTAAAATAGAATATAAAAAATTCTATAAATCACATTATACTCTCATCCTAAGTTAGTAGCAAATCTCTTACCCATTGAAATTTTAAAAAAATAATTAAAAAAAAATGTGGTATATGGAGATGATGAGTAGTAAAGCTCTTACCCATTAATCTTAAAGTCTTCTTTTAAAACAATAAAAAGATAATCAAAGCCTATTAAAAAAATCATATTTTAAAAGGTGAAATAAAAGAGTATGTTTTGGGTAAAAGATTATTGAAAGAGTGGTGTTACTCTGCAGATAACCGCTTATTATGCCTTCAAATATTTTTAAATATGTTTAAATATTTTTAAAAAATATAAAAACTACAAATCCACTAATAGTTATTTCTTTCATCATTGAGAAAAAAAAAATTAAATACATAACTGTCAATGGAGAGAAATTGAAAATGCGACGCGGACGAGCAAACAGAAATTGCAGCCTGCAGGGGTCGATTTGCATGGGCGCGAAAACCTTTCTACGCTTTCTGCCAATCAGGTGGCACTTTGCCGCGCTTATTTTCTGTTCTTTTTTCGCGCATAAAGTGCTGATCTTTACTCTTTTCTTTCTTCCTCAACCACACCTCGATTGTTCTGAGCTCTGATACCAGCAAAATGCAGAGTTGTAGCAGTACCAATCTTCTGAACAATACCTCGGCAGCACCTGAGACGATCGCAATCAACGAAGACATCGTTACAGAGATCCTCATCCGTGTCCCTGTAAAGCCTCTTCTTCGCTTCAAATGCGTCTCCAAGCGTTGGCTCTCCCTCATCTCCGACCCTCGCTTCTGTCGCCGCCACCACCATCACCACCATCGCCTCCACCGTACTTCTCTCTCCGGCATCTTTCTCAGTAGAAGAACCCCATCGCATTTCCAGTTCGTCCCCCTTGGTGAGACCCGCACCAGGCCTCCCTTCACATCTCTCGATTTCATCACTGCCCGCGACCCCACTACTTCTTCAGGTATCAAGATTTCGCATTCTTGCAATGGATTGCTCTTGTGCCGTAGCGTCAACAAGGCATTGGCAGACCAATGCCATTGTTACTACGTGTGTAATCCCGTCACCAGGCAATTCTCAACGCTTCCTCGTCTGAGTTCCGAGGGACCCATCATGATATTTGGTCTTTCCTTGGCTTTTGAGCCAACCGAATCGCCTTATTACCATGTGGTCTGTGTTCGGAGCAGTGACGTCTCAGATTATTTTTACCAACTTGAGGTGTACTCATCCGAGACCCATGCTTGGAGGCCTCGCATCTCGCCGTTCGTCGCGCAGTCCGACATGTTGTTCGACAACGGTGTGTTCTGGAACGGGGGGATTCATTGGCTTAGTCCCTCGGGAGCTGGATTGTGTTTTGATATTGAAGAGGAGATCCTCGGAGTAATGCCGAGTGCTCCGGTTTCGGAAGGGTGCGCCGATAGGAGGCCTGGATATTTTGGAGCGTCCGGCGGCCATTTGCATCTGGTTGAGGCCTATGGCTCTGGGACGACCCGATTCAAAATCTTTGAAATGGAGAGAGACTACACTAGGTGGTTCGTCAAGTACGAGGTTGATCTTGGTGCACTCGTTGTTGA
>QEOT01003623.1:100334-122579 GCA_003123785.1 Pterocarya stenoptera | reverse complement strand
TACTTTATTATACATAATAAATTATAATTATGATTATGCAGTAGTTTTACTTAAATTATTTAGTTGAATGTACACAACCATAATTAGATGGGTTATTCATTTGCAACGATGCGTTGGTGCGATTGATGGGACCATGATCGACGACATTGTACCTGAAGAGGTACGTAGGGCATTTCGCAACCGGTATAGGCGAGTTGCCCAAAAAGCCTTATGTGTATGTGACTTAGATATGAAGTTCACATTTCTGTACACTAGTTAGGAGGGAACCGCGCATGATGCACGCATATTCATTGATGCATTGAGTTAGGCCTGCAACCAATTTCCATGGCCTTTGGATAGTAAACATCTAATATTATTCAATTGTTTTTATTAAAAAAAGTATTATTTTTATATGTATTTTGCTACATCTCTGGGAATGGTTGATAAGTAATTGATTTTTTTTGTTGTTAATGGATTAACAGATCATTACTATCTAGTCGATTCGGCGTTCCCATGTACTCGGGGATTTATGCTTCTCTATCCCAGAGAAAGATATCATCGAAGGGACCGTCAGGGTTAGCGGAGATTTAGGGGGTATAAGGATTATTTTAATTATCATCATTCAACCATTCGTAACGTAATAAAATATACATTTGGGGTCTTGAAAGTACGGTTTAGAATTTTAAGACTCATGTCCGCATATTCAGTTGGGAGGCAAGGGCTCCTGATCATTGCATACTGTACATTACACAATTTTATTAGAATGACAATGCCGAACAACTTCTTGTTCGACTATTGGAGAACTGTGTAGCTCAATTCAAGTGGTCAAGTGGTTGGTGACGCCGTAACTTCAGCTTGTCATCCTGACATGACATTGGAATTAGCCTAAGCTATGGCTGCAATTTGGGATGATATTGCCATTTCTATGTGGGTAGCCATGTGCGGTTATTGAATGGTAATTGAATGGTAAATTGTTCATGATGACATGAATATCATAAATATTGTGATTGTAAGGGTGTAGTTTGAGTATTCGTAATTTTTAAAATTTCCAAGTACATTTTGAAGAGATGAAATTTATGTAATATTTCTCCTCAAATTTTGATGATATACAAGGAGTATAATTTTATTTTACAATGGGTGTTGTGATAGATTGCTTATTTTTGAAATTCTATACGCAAATTTATTGGGCGTGATTATTGCTCAATACGTAATTTTTATAATAATAAAAACCAATAAAATAAACTGATTTTATAGATATTAATATTTCATAATTATTTAACAATGTTGTAGATAAAAAATATTTTTATTGATACTTTTTATAGAATTTGATTTTATAAACATATTGTCATCTTGTGTATATTATTATGAATTATACTATAAAAAGAAATTGGCCATTTTCCATTTATAAATATATTTATAAATAAAACAAAATCATTATAAATACTATACAATTATTTGTGGGATCCACATCAATCTTCTCTCCAATAACTTATAACCATTTCATCTCACTTCCAATCTAAACACATAATTTTCAAAAACCATATCATTTACAAATCTCACTATTATTCATAAACCATTTCAACTAAATTCATATCAACTCACAAATCTTATTAGTATTCACAAACTATCTCAACTTATCTCGGATTATAGGTTGTGGCATAAGGATTCTTTCACAAAATTGTACCTCCCCAGTAAAAAGATATAAAGATCTCAAATTTGAACTATCTGATAATTCCAGCAAAAGACGATCTTTCCTAAGTAGTACTATTTTTGCAGCCGAAAAAACTCCGATAAATATTTGAATTAATTCTATTTTGTTATTGTCTATATGATGCAAGAGTAAAGCACCAGTAATATCCAGCATATGTGAGAAATTCAAAATTAGCATTGCAAAAGATAAACTACTAAACTACCGTTCATCTTGATATGCGCACTATAAAACAACAAAATGCTGTAAGACCTATACTAAACTACTTTAAGTTTCATCTGCATGCTTGATTAAAATATGACTGTTAAAATGATTCAAAAGTAGGTAATTTTATATAATTTGAACGTACAGATTTCAATGGAAGGTATACATTGAAACTAATTGGTAGTTTAGGGTGCACTTTAGACTTTATAACTTTCCGATGTAATTACTCCAAAAAGTAATATAAAATTAGAACTGAATAAAATCTCCATCAAGAGAACAAAAGGAAAAGGCAGTTATCCCATCAATGTATTTGCTATACTTATGGTTTAATAACATAGTGGAATTCCAAGCTTTCATGAGTGGCAGAAGGGAGAGCAGTTGGCATTCGATATGCTAACATGAATTATAGTTATACATGAATTCAAATACAACAAATACTAAGACCTTGTATTGCATGCCATTCTAATATATGGGTGATAAGGCAGCTGACACACTTTAAAATTTTCTTCTTTCTATGTTTACAAGGCAAATTGTGAGCGTGCGTATAATAAACTACATTGCTACAAACAGAGATACATTCTTTTACTGAAAAATCCATATACAGAAAACGAGGTACCTCATAGAACTTCAACATGCTATTTTCCTTACCAGTAAAGAAAAGGTGTCAAGGTAGAACTGACCTAAGCGATCATCTTCCACAGAGGATATTAGAAAACCTTGGACTATGATCCTGCAACGCATGAGTTGCCTGGTGGCTGCAAAAAACTGGGCGAAGACATTGTTGAGGCTCATGAAAACTAATAAACACAAAGTGACCTCAGAACACAGGTATATAAACAGCCCCAAAGGTTTCATCATGTACACATGTACACTTGTGAAATAATTAATACAAGAAAAAGATTGCATATATCCCATAATGTACAAGATGCCATCATTGCTCTAATACTCATGTTAGAAAAATGTGTCAGTCGATGCTACAGTCATTTCAACCAAAAATGTCGAGTCAATATCTGAAATCAGACAAGGCACCTGGGTTTCTCATAACTGCTGTTAAACCCTTTAATGTATTACATATCTCTGCTGTTCTAGGCTGCACTTGATTATCCGATACAAAAGCAAGTATTTGATTTCTGAGTTCTATCCAGCTGCAGCCTGTATGCTTCTCTGCTCTACTCTTTTTCATTGATAGCCTGACTCTCTCAACCTCCTCCCAACGACCAGCCTCAGCATGCATATGTGACAAGAGCACATAATTTGAAGTTTTATAAGGTTCAAGTTCTAAGAGCTTCTCAGCAGCAAGTCTACCGAGTTCTAGATTCTGGTGTACCCGGGAAGCTCCTAGGAGTGAACCCCATATTCCAGAATTGGCATTGATCTTCATTCCTCTCACCAAGTTAAAGGCCTCTTCTAGTCTTCCTGCTCGGCCAAGCAAGTCTACCACGCATGCATAGTGCTCAGCCAAAGGTTCAACACCGTATACTTCAGTCATGCTTTTGAACAATTCCAAACCACAATCGACGAGGCCAGCATGACTACATGCAGACAAGACTCCAACAAAGGTGGCTTGGTCAGGAACTGGTCCATTAACCAGCATCTCTTCAAACAGCTTGACAGCCTTTTGGCCATACCCATTCAAAGCAAACCCAGCAATCAAGGAATTCCAAGAAACAACATCGACAAAATCCATATCTCTGAAGAAAATCTCAGCAGCAAAGATCCTTCCGCTTTTAGCATACATGGTGATCAGAGCATTACTGACAAATAAATCATTCACAAAACCATTTTTTACAACCATATTGTGAAGTTGCTTCCCAACTTGCAAAGCTGCAAGATTGGCACATGCACTTAGTCCACATGCAAAAGTTGATTGATCCTGTTTTATTCCTTCCTTCTCCATCAACGTGTAACTCTTTAGTGCATCCAAATATAACCCATTTTGGGTGAAACCTGTAATGAGAGAATTCCAAGAAACAATATTCCTTTCACCCATCTCCTTGAATATTTTAAATGCTTCATCCATTTGTCCAACTTGAGCATAACCAACAATCATAATATTCCATGAAACCATGTCCTTATTATCCATTTTTCTAAAAATACACAGAGCATCATCCATTCTCCCACACTGAACATAGCCTTTAATCATCGTGTTCCAGCAAACAGTATCGCAGGTGTCAATCTGACTGAATATTTGACTAGCTTCAGCTATCATTCTATTTTGTACATATCCAGATATCATTGCGGTTTGGGCTGCTATGTTTTTGTAAGGCATTCGGTCAAGATATTCCCTTGCTTCACCAATCTTACCAACACGAACAAACCCATTAACCATCGTAGTCCATGACACAGAATCCCTCTCTGGCATTTCCTTAAATAGCTTAGTAGCCTCATCAATTTGGCAGTTTTGAACATATGCTGCAATCATTGCATTCCAAGAGACGACATTTTTACATGGCATCTGATCAAAAAGTCTCCTAGCCTCAACAAGCTTACCATTTCGTGCAAACCCACAGAGCATTGTAACCCATGAAACCATATTCGGGTCTGGAATCTTTTCAAACAACTGCCAAGCAGAGTTCAAATCACCCACCTGAACAAACCCATCCAAAATCAAATTCCATGAAACCACATTCTTCTCATCCATTTCCTCAAAAAACTGCAATGCCAAATGCATCTCTGCATTCTGGGTATAGCCAGCTAGCATTGAATTCCATGAAACTAAATCCCTAACTGGCATTTCATCAAGCAATTTCTTGGCATCATCAAACTGCCTGTTCTTCGCGTAACCAGCAATCATAGCATTCCAACAAACCGTGTCTTGCTTATCAGGAAGCAAATCAAACAATTTTCTGGCCTTTTCAAGCTCCTTATTACGTGTATGGCAAGTTATCATTAAAGACCAGGAAAAGAGGTCTCTTTTAGGCATTTTATCAAATAGCTCAGAGGCTTCTTCAACATTACCACTATGCAAATACCCGGCTATCATAGAGTTCCATGAAATCAAGTTTCTATGAGACATTTCATCGAACAATCGGCGTGCGTCACTAGTTCTGCCGTTCTTGCAATAAGCAGATATCATGGAGTTGTAGCTAACAACATTCTTTTGTGGCATCTGTGAGAAAACTTTAATGGCTTCTTCAATCCGGCCCGATTTCCCGAATCGGGTAATCTTCAGATTCTGCTTAAACACATGGCTTTCTTTTTCACCTATCAATCTGAGCCTCATAGATCCTCGCGGTTTTAATATACAACCCTTGGGTAGTCGCAGAAAAATTCGGCCTCATGCAAAACTAATGTTCGCTAGTTGAATTTGGTAGACGCGAGACGCTAAAGGCGTACAACGTACGATTAGCTGTTACTTCCTACTTGTTCGGGTTTATAATGTTTCTTTGCATATGAAAAAGTCTATTTATTATCTCAACTTTTATCATCTTATGATGTGATTAGATGATAGATTCACAAGTAAAATATAATAAATAATTTTCAATTATCTAATAAATCATTATAGAATAATGAGAGGATAATAGAAATTGAGATGATGAGTAGTATTACTCATGCATACACAAACTCGGCATCTTCATTTGGTTTTCACCTCTTAAAATTCTATCTCATTGTATCAAACTTTTGAAATTAATAAATTTATAAATATATCTTATTAATTCATATATTACATTTTCATATTCGTTAATCTTTTACTTATATATATAGAAAATAGTTCTTATCCTCTTATGCCTATAAAATAGTATTTTGATGATCATTTGTACCAAAAAAAAAAAAAAATTGAAGTGAATAATATTGAGCTCATGAAAAGCTAATTTTATATTGCAAAGTTTTAATTCTCTTGCTATGCCTTTTCAGTTTTACAATATGTTATTAGCATGAGACTTTAGCTAACCGTCATGCTCTTTTGATATTTGGTAAGATATTTACGTAACATTTCTCAACCATTATAATTTTCTCTTCTATAAATAATGATATCTACTAATTATGATATAAATCATTTTATAAAATCTTAATATGATCTATGTGATATTATATAAAGTATAATATTATCATATCAATGTGATGAATACTCTTTTTAGTCTGATTTTTAAATCTTTATTTCTCATTCAATGCTTAATATATCTGTTATAAATAATGTAAAATCTTATAAAACTCGAGTTTGTTGCCCTCGATGTTTCTAACAATAACTGATAACAATTATTTATCATGGATCCTTGATACTGAGATTCATCTATCTTAAAAATATTATTAAGGAAGTAAATAAGCATCCTTGCAAGATCACTCTAAAGTACCTCGTAATAAAATATCCATAGATTCAACGAGATAATTTAAGGGAGAGATTAGAGTACTATTAGAGCGTAATCTTCCTAAAAGCTCATTATAATTGGATGCACATGAAATTGCAATATTATTAATGAAGAAACAAGCATCTGATCATATCTTTGTGCATAAAAGGTACCAATTCGATATAGAACATATATTCGACCGTGCAAAGGTCATTCTGGGAGACAATTTCGGTGTTGTGTGAAACTTTGATATTTGAATGAAGTTTTTGATGGAATATTGGGTATATCTTGTTGTGGTGAAGTGTTAACATCTTAATATGAAAGTTAGGTTTGGATTTGTTGCATGTTAATAATTTTTATAAAGAGTTTTGTATGATTTTGGAAAGTTGAAAACTGGAAGTATAAAAATAGTTTCTGTTTTGGTGAAGTTGAAATCTTTTATTATAGAAACATGGTCCAATGGTCTTGATATTCACATAGAATGTTCTTAAGGCTTTTATATATGTTTTATAAATTTATTTTTGGAGAATATTAGTTTTGATGGAATAATATTTATACATGCAAACATTTGTTTAGGACCCAATCTAGAGGCTTTCGGGTTTGTGTTAAGTTTTAATGAAACTTTTGCCTTGTGATTCTAGAATTAATGCTTAGATCAATTTTAGAACTTTAATATGAGGTATATGGTATTAGTTTTTGAAGATTTTTTTTTAATGAAAATCAAGGATCTAGTGTCTTTATTTCAAGTCAAAAGCATAAGGTACACGGTTTTGAAGTTAGTGTCAAGCCTATTGTTTGGTGAGGGGTTTTGTGATATTGGTTATTTGTTCAAGTATGTTATCACTTAGGTTTGATTTGTAAATATGTTAAGAATGTGTCTATGGACTTTTGGAGTCCTTGGAGTTGATTAGAAAAGCATTAGACAAAGAACATCAAGGGTTGGTCCTTTTAGACCTAAAACTTGGTATTTTGGCATTTTTATTGATATTGTGATTTTTACGAAATGTATTTATCGATGTCTTAGAATGATTCTAGAACCTTGGATATTATTTTCAGAAGTTGGTGAAATTGGTTTAATTTAAGCATGAAAGTGTGTTTGAATGACAAGTATGCAACAAAGTGTTGATTTTTGCCCTAGATTGGTTCAACCATAGTAAAGTTCTCCTAGTTATGATTTGCTTTAAATTTGTCTGATTTGATATTTAGATTTAGAACAAAGCATTTGGAGTTAGTATGCAAAATCCTTATTTTGGAGGCAAATTTGTAATTTCCCACATGTAGAGGGGTTACTTTGCCATTTAGCCCTAAGTTAGTGAGTCTTTATGTTGTATGACGTTTACTGAGATATTCTAACCTTAAGAATTATCTCATTTCAGTCAACACTTTTTCACGCTACGCTTATGCTTTACACGAAAAATTTGTAAGTTAGCTTCTGATTTACTCTCGGGATATCTATGTATGTGCGGTGGTAAGAGTGCCATTTTTATATTTATGTCACTATGCTTATTGAAGTTGCTATGATATACCATGCCATGTCATCAGTTATTTGTTACACATTTAACTGTTTCACGTTTATCTGTTACATGTCATGAATGTCGTGTCATTGTTACATGCCACGAATGCCATGCCATTTGTTACATGAATGTCATTACTGTAACACATCTATCTGTTACATGTCACGAATGCCATATCATCATGCCTGTTACATGTTTATCTATTACGTCATCGATTACATACTTATCAATTACACGCCATGGATACATGTCATGAGTCACACAAGTCCATCAATAAATGTTTTCTTAGTCAGTGATGCATGGGATACTCGTGGCGTAATCACTATGATTGTTCGAGTATTTCCATTGATAATTCATATAAGTACTTATGGTGTAATCATTCTGATTGTTAGAGTACCTCTACGACAATGCTCATGGTGTAATCATTGTGATTGTTAGGGTATCTTCATTAAAATACTCATGGCATAATCATTCTCAGTCTGAGTATCTCTAAAGAAATATGTTAGAAGGAATCATTTTGATTTTTCACCTATTCCTAACGAAAAAAACTTGGCAAAATCATTCTAATTGTCAAGTTCAATTCATGTCAAGTATTTTAAGTTCATATTCAATTCATGTCAAGCCACATTATGTTCATACGTTCATTTCTGTTCATGTCAAGTTATGTCACGTTCAGTTTAGGTCAGTTCAGTCAAGGCATGTACGTCCATGTTTCAGTCAGTTATTTTTAGTCAAGCTCATGTCATGCTATTTTCCACATCATGTCATGCATATTCATGTCACAATGCATGTATGCCATTTTAAGGTCATGCATGCATATGTATATTGCTAGTATCTTGGTAGATTATTTGCTGAGATTTGTAAATAAATCTCACTTGGTGTCCCAACTACCATTTCCCCTGGAATGGTAGACGATGTGTCAGGATCTAGAGAACCCACTCTCGAAGGACTGGACGAGGCTGACTAATCCATAGAGAGATGACAAAAAATTGATAACTATGGTTATTCACTTTTTGGACGTGATTTTTGGAGATTATATTCGAGCTGCATGAGTAGCTCAGCAATTTAGTACAATAGATTTTATTCCAAAAGTCTTTACGGAGCGTTGCCTTTAATACTCTTTATGTTACAGACCTATTGGACAAGTTTGTAAGCTTTTGGATATCAGTTACCATGTGAATTTTATGAAGAATATTTTTATTTTAGGATACATTACTTCTGGTATATAGTATTTCTCAAAAAAAAAAAAAAATATCCACTACAAATATTGCATACTCTTAGATACAAGCTTGTTATACTGCATTCTTAATTGTCATGAACGGAGGTAGGTAACCTAATGTTGCATGTCCCGATACTTTAAAGTCTCTCTGATCCCAAATGAATCTGAGGGTGTCATAGGGTGATATCAAAGCAATATGTCTCTAGGTTAAACCCACGTGTCCCTAGGAATTGTACTAGAGTATAGGATTAAGATTTTAGTCTTTTATTAAGCTTGAATTTTCCTAACTATAAGACTTAGTACGTGAAGTTGATACACATAAATATATGTTTCAAAAAGTAACACATGACACATGGTAGAACACCCAGAAACCTTGGTGGAGATAACAACCAAGAAGATCATAATACTCCAATGGACGGACGGCAAGGATTAGTTGAGATTGTACATTTGCTGACTGACGTGCTCAGACAACAACAACAATAGCAAGTGCACGTGCCTAGACCGAGAGTTAGGGATTCTTCCTAAGAAATGTTTATGGTCCACCGTTACCCAAACTTTGTCAATAACAAAGGGCTCTTGAGGGCAGACAAATGAATGATCGATCTCGATAGGACATTCGAGATCTGTGGTTGCACTAAAGACCAAAAAGTATTTTCTGCTAGATATTTGCTTTAAGGAGAAGCCGACATATGGTGGGATACGCGGATGCATCTTTTAACAAGGGAGTTGGGATAGTTGCCTTAATTTGGGGAAGATTTCGGGAGGAGTTCGATAATCGATTCTTCTCGAAATCAATGAAGTAACAGAAGGCGTAGGAGTTTGCGTCTCTAATACAAGGCAGCATCTATGTGGAATAGTACGCTGCCAAATTCATGGAATTATGGAGGTTTGCACCTCACCTAATTTCTAGTGAGAAGATGCAAGCCCAGAAGTTTCAAGGAGGCTTGCAATCAATGATCCGCAGCCAGGTGACTTGTTTCCAGATCGAAAACTACCAAGAGTTGGTTAATGTAGCCACTATTTCATAAGCAGAGCAGAAGGGTTTGACCATCCAGATTATTTCAGAACGAAAGAGGACTTCATCGCAAGCTACTAAAGAAAGTCCGGAAAAGGAGAAGATGTATACTGGACCAAATAAGAATAGGCATCAAGACTGGGAGCTCAATGCCGACCACATACCCAATATGTGGGATGTGTGGTAAAAACCATGGAGGCAAGTGCAAACTTACTTTAGGACTCTGTTTTGGGTGTGGCCAACACAACCACATGATAAAAACTTATCACAAAAGAGCTTGGAGAAATGGGATGGTTCCAAATAGGGATTTCAAACCAAAGCCACGGCCTTTAGTGCCAGCTCAAGTGTATGTAATCACTCCTAGAGAGGTTGATGCTGACACACCAAGAACAAAAGGAGCAAACGTCATTTCTAGTATTTTTTTTAAGACCTATGTATTGTTAAGCTTAATTAAGATTGATTAAATTGCAATTAATGGTATTATTGCATTATTGTTATTATGGGGTAATGTCAAGCTGTTGAGATTTGTAGCTTGTACGTTGTTATCTAAGTCATGTATGAGTTTTTTATGTTATCACGACCCCAAGTGCATAAGAGTCTGTCATGAAATATTTCGAGTCAAGCATGAAACATTTATCAAGTTAAATTGCATTACGGTCAAGGAGATATGATCTGTTGGGTATTAAGGTGAAGGCACATGAGCTGCCAGGTACTAAGACAAAGGGTGTACATCTACCATAATATGAAGGGTACTTAGTGTGAAGGTGTGCAAGCTGCTTGAGTACTCATATTCTTAGTTAAAATGCATGAATTCAGTTTACACGAGCAAGCATGCCATGTTCATGTCAAGTCAAGTTATTTTCAGTCATGTCACGTTCATGTCAAGTCATGCCACGTTTAGTTCAAGTCAAGTCATGTCATGTTCATATATAGCCATGTTAATTTCAAGTCAAGTCATGCATGTTCAAGTTTATATCATGATGTATACATGTCATATTACTGTCATGCATGCCAATTCATACTGTTGGTAGCTTAGGAGTTTTACTTGCTGAGATTTTGTAAATCTCACTGTGGTGGTCTCAACTACCCTTCCTCTAAAATGGTAGGAGCTGGGTCAGGGCCCGATGGAGCACTGTGCCCCAGATTGGATGACGTTGAGTAGATTGGTGACAAGCCTCTAAAAATTAATGGGTATGATACTTCAGTTTTTTTAATATAATTTTGGCTCTGATAACCGAGCTGTGTGAGTGGCTTGACATATAGATAAATATCTTTTAGCCTGTAACTAAGGAGTTCCAACTCCAGTACAACGTCTGTTTAGTTTGAAGACTGATTGGACTAATGATGTTACTTTTGAGTATGCTTATATGAATGAAACATAAGGATGTTTTGGGATCAATGTTCTGGTACATCGTGTATTGCTTAGAGAAAAAAAACTATCAGCTACGAATATTGCATATTGTTAGATGAATATTAGGTGCACTATATGTTTTACTGTCATTAATGGGGTATGTGACATTGTGTTGTATGTCCCAACACTTCAAGCTCAGTAAGATCTCAAGTGGAGCTTGCCAGTGTCACAATTAGCCATGAATCTAAAATAAATCAACAAGTAAATGGCTAGTTAGATCCATAATATAATAACCAATAATAAATAATCCACAAGCTTGTTCATAAAACTAGCACAATTTCCACTTACATTGATCAATAAATGTTAACAATCATTGGAGTATGTTTCTCTCTTTTTCTTTATCTCTTTGTTTTCCTTGCTCGTTGGCGCTTCACTCACTTTTTCCTTTCTTTCCTCACCCACTATAACTAGTGCTCTAATTTCTTTCCACATCCACTTTTCGCCTTTTACTCTCACTTGCGCTCTCTTTTCTTTCACTACTCGCTTCTCGCCTTCTACTCTCACCTTTTACTTTTTCACTACTCATAAGTTACCAATGGTCCCCCTATTTATAGTGCTAGGAGTCTTACTACTGAAGTAAGAGTAAAGTCTGTTAGCAATCTTGTCCACTGTTATTCTGGTGCCTAGTTTGACACCCTAGGTTTAGGCAGCATTTCGGCCATGTTTTTAGTTATTCTCTCTAGACTCATCTCTTCACGTGCTCCATCAGCCTTAGCATATAGAGCCCCCTATGTCTACATACAGCAAACACTTAGGTGACATGACAACTCTTTAGTTCCGAGCAAGAATGCTTTGTAATGTTGGTCAGTATGCTCAACATTTCAATTGGAGGTAATGTTGGGTTGGTCCTGGTTGGCTAGGTTTCGGCTGGTGTAGGAATGTGCAATTGCTTGGTTCACAGTTGTTCCAAGATGACTCACAACATAGAGAGATATGGCATGATAAGGACAAGCTGGACTTCACCAGTCAACACCGAAACACGAAATGGCAACATGAGAGAAGAAACATAGTCATGAATGGCTGGGAAGAGTTGCATTGAGGGAAGAAGAAGGGTAGAGAGCTCACTGTGATCTTGGCTTTTGTTGGATGTAGGTCTTCAACATGCAATAGTAACAACGTGGCTAGTTCTAAGGTGGGGCAAAGACTTTATAGAGATGGTTGGCTTGTGGTGCAGCGAACCGGCTTTGTCTGCAACTTCTATGCACCTTGCAATGGTGCTGGTGGCCCTTTGTTGTGATGGTGATGTTAAAAAATAGTGTAGAGAGAGGCAATGTTGGTGAGGAAAATAGACGGATAGAGAGAGGGAGATATGAAGAAATAGAGGAAGGAGACTCACCTGGTTATTGGTGCAATTGATAGAGTTTGTGGAAGAAACTAGTGGCGTAACGTGATGTGACGCCCCCAACCTCCACTTGGGATGGAAGAAAGATTTAGAGCATCGAGACATGTAATACAAGGCTACATACCTCCGTTCATGATATTTAATATGCAATGTATCTAACAGTATGCAATAACCGCAGCGGAATAAGGGTGACTAAATAAAATTTATGCCAGAATAAGCTAAAACATCCCAATGTCATTCATAACCATCATAAGTTCAAAACACAAGGTAGCATAATCTTAGTATAATTATTTTTTATAAGAAGTCTCCATAGTGAAATCAACTGCTTCATGTGTTCCAATGCATGAAGGGTTAGAGCTATAAACATCAAAATGAGGTCCAATCTTTTGTCGAGATCCGGCTCATCTTCAATCAATCGGATCCACTGGTCCATCTAGTCTGTCGATGTCGGGTCCTGACACAACTTCTATCATTCCGAGTTGAATGATAATGGGTTCACAAGGAGTGAGATTTAATTGAAATCTCAGTAAGTTAGACATCCAACGTGCACAAAGATAAATTATGTATGGTGAATGATAAATATGAAATGTATGCGATGCAGAAAAATCAGTGTATGTCCCCGTCAAGATTCCTTAGAAAAACTTGAGACACATTTTCTTATAGAGAACAATTTTTACTTCAACTTTTAAAAACATATAGTTCATCATAACATTTCATCAATATTAGCAATTCACATTTAATCATAACATTAACATCATAACGTATGGTATCGTCACAGTTCCCCATATGCACTGTGAGTACCTGCTGGTGACCGTAGTATACTCACATTGAAACTACGTTGCTGCAGACTCGTTCTCAATGCATTGGTAACATAATATAATATCATCATAACATGTATACCCATCAGCCTTAGGTGTCATTACCCTTGGCTTTGCTTTGGCATTCTTTTAAAAGAACGTATTCGAAGCCCGTTGATTTTTTTCGTCAACTCAGGGGTTACCAATCCATTTTTACTCACTCTAGAGTGGACATAGGAGTTCCAATAGGATAATTCTCCATCCTAGCCTTTGGGGTATCGACAAAATTTTTTTTCATGTTATGTTTGAAAAATATAGTTAATGACGTGTATATGTAGCAAACTTTCATGTGAAAATAACATTTATATACAATATGCTAAAAATGGTGAAATGTCACATGTCATGTACTGTATGGATCATATAACATGATGTTTCATTCTCAAAATGACAATTATAACATGAATGTGATAAATCATGAATAACTTATCAAGGTGTAAGTTAGATGCCAACTTACAAACTGCTCGAGTTTGGAAAAATGTAGCGGTAGTAATCAAAGTTGTACTAAGTTAAGATTTGAACTACTATGGAAGATTTTTATAATCAATAGGTTTCAAAAATGGATACTTGCAAAAAATACACTTAAATTTTTAAAAATTGCCACTAAGGCCCTAATTTTTCACTATTTGTAAACTAACTCTAAATTTAACCAAACTTCATAAACCGTATAATTTCCATACTCTAAAACCATGGATACCCTTATAATTCTAAAAATCAAAGTGGAACTAGTCCAAATACACTCAACCTATGGCGTGAACTCTAGTTGATGCGTAAGTTTAGATTTAAGCATGGTAGCCTTCTCTAAACTCAATAAAAAAATCACTTCAACATTTAGAAGTAACACATAACATGCAAACTAAATCTAGGATAAGAAAACTTACAAAACATGTCAGCGTTCTCTGTGGTGGTTACCGGTGAGGAGAGAACCTCGGTTTGCTAAGAGGGTTTACGGGGCTCTGCTGAGGGCTAGTTTGTTTTAAGGAAGGTGGTAGGGCTTTTATTTTCAACATGGGGGCTTGCTGTGAGAAAGGATTTGGCTGCAAGGGTGCTGCTTGTTTGATGAAGAGAATATCGTAAGGGGAAAGGAACGATTTATGGGTGGGTTTTTGGAGCGTGAATTTGCTACCAAATAGGAAACTATTCAAACTTGGAAACCAACAGAAGAATACACGGGGTGTTGATAGGGGAAGAAACCCAATCAAATAAAATCACTATTTTAAAATTGATATGTTAAAATATTTACTAAAATAATATTTATTTTTATTATTATAAAAATAATAATTCTAAACCCTAATTTAGGACCTGTATGTTACAATCTCACCCCCTTAATAGAAATCTTGTCCTCGGGATGTAATGTGTACTCAAATCCCTTTCAGCACGTTCAAAGGTCCTAAATATCTCGGACTCTACTTGCTCTTCTTTTTAATCTCTTGATTCTCTTTATAGATGCCACCTTCAAGAATACTTTGGCAATTCTAGGGAAACTGGTGTGCTACTAACCCTAACAAAACTTCTTCTCAAGGGAAACACTAGATATGAAAGATTCCATAGTTAAAACCAATCTTTATTAAAAATACTAAGAAAATCCAAAAGAGAGCTTACGAAAGCACTTATTAAAACCAACCAAGTCTCACGTGCTTAATAAATAGCTTATAAAAATAAATTACTCATAAAACGAGCATGTCATAAAATAATGCCTTGGCCTTTGCCTCCTCTCCCTCATACAAATCTTGTCCTCTAGCTTCATCCTCACAAAGATCATCACCTGCTACCACATCATCAGTAGTAAGAGCAAACACTCTAACTGGTGTTGTAGTCTCTGCCCACTTCCTTCCGTGAAACTAATGCATTCTTTTTCGAACAATCTCGAGCCATATGGCTGGGCTCTCCACATTTGAAGCAAGCATTCTGCCCTGTAAACAGTTTCCCTGATGCATCCTTCTGCATGTCTTGCAAACTGGGTAGGATTGACTACCGTGAGATGGCCTTGGACAATTGTTCAAAGTAGGCTTTTTATTGAGGTAAGGCTCTTGTAGTGTCTGTTGGCATTTCTTCTAGTTGAATAGCTCTGTGTTCCTCCTCATGTCTTCTTCCACCAGAGTGCCTTAAGTAACCAAGTGAGTGAAATTACAGATCCTGAGTGGTAAAATATGACTTCGAATCCTTAGATGTAGTCCCCACTCAAACTTCTCTACTTTCCTCGCTTCATTCCGAATTAGGTAACTTGTGAAACGTGACAGTGCCACAAATGTTGTAGCATAGCACTCTACAGTCATAGTTCCCTGTACTAGATCAAGAAATTGTCTAGCTTTTGCTTCCCAAAGTGCTGGGGAAAAGAATTGGTCTAAAAATGCTAGCTTGAAGCAATCCCAAGTGATAAGTACTCCTTCGCCGAGTTTGAGTTATAGTAATTCCCGTGTAGAAGACCACCACTCATCTGCCAGTACATAGGTAGCATACTCCACTTTTTGCTCGTCAATATAGAAAAGAGCCCTGAAGATCTTCTCCATCCTTTTAATCCAGCTTTTAGCATCGAGTGCTTCTGACTTGCTATCAAAGGTCGGAGGATGTTGATGTGTAAACTGATTTAGAGTGCAACCGACCCTAGGAGTCTTGGCTCCTATGCTATGACCATCGGCAAAATGCTGGAGGAGTCTGGCAACAGTAGTAGCCAAAATCTCAGGCTCGCTTGGTTGTGGTTCTGCGGACCCTTCAGAGTGCGCATTGCTTCTAGTAGTCGGTCCCATTCTTAATAATATAGTTCATATAGATGAGCAAATAATAGCACAAATATTTCATCCATTATACAATCAATCAAGAACATGGCAATAAGCACCATACATAATAGTAAATAACTTCTGTTGAACTTCAAGTTGGCTAGGAGTCATCCTAGGTATTTCCTATCCTATAACTCTTTCCTAAAAAAGTCTATAGAATCTCTCAACCTGGCTCTACTACCAATTTGTAACACCCATTCCTATAGGTCAAGAATATCACAAACATTCATAATATAATGCCCGGTGAAGAGATTCGAAGTCATGAAAATACTTCATTTATTGAATCATCAAACTAACTTAACAAAATAGTCTTTGATAACATAAAACTTAAAACATAATGAAAAGGCATAAACTAGTTCTATGTGAAACCAACACTGCTTAATTGTCTAGATCATATACTAAGTCTCTGGAAATTGATTCGACTCTTGGTACTCCTGCTCTGTATCCATGAAATCATCATCTAGGACATTAAAACACAAAAAATAGAAACAAACAAATGAGTCGAAGACTCAATAATAGCACGTCATATTGTAAACTTAACTTAGTTTAATATTAGGCTTAATTTTGAAAACTTACATATATCGTAACACATTCACATAACATATATATCATTCATTAGTAACATAAGCATAATCATACATAATCATGGCAATACATGTAACGTGGATGCATGAATGACTGACTCCATGCATTTCCTAACAATCATACATGACTTGTTTATCTTGTTTTTCACTTATTTAGTGGCAATCATTACATGTGTGTATCAGTCCAATTGTCATCGACCGTCTATAACATATCACAACATAGGGTAAACCATGCTTGTGTTTGTGACACTGTATAACTTATCATAACATGTAGTGAAATACGTTTAGGTCCGTGTTATCACTTAACATATGGTGAACCATGCTTGAGTTCGTGACACCGTCTAACATATTATAACATGTAGTAAAAGACGCTTGGATCCGTGTTATCACATATCATATGGTGAACCACGTTTGAGTTAGTGGCACCGCATAACATACCTGTGGTGGAGCACGCTTGGGTCCGTATCACCTCAAAACATCATATCTTTCATGTGGTGGATCATGCTTGAGTCCGTGGTTTGCACATCCACCCATAACATAAGACCAATTTTAAAGTTGACTTATCATTCATGTATTTTCTTACTAACTTTCATAATGCATGAGAACATGTTTGACTTCATGAATTTACTTCACATGGCATACTCTTGTGCATGTCATAATGTTATACATGGCATATTAATATGAGTCTTATACCACATAGCATAACATAGGCATGGCATAACATGATTTAACATTACATGAACATTACAAGGCATACATGGTTTAAATATTACATGAACATTACATGGCATACATGTGATTTTCATAACATCTCATCCATCTAACAACAATCCATATCAGCATAGCATGCATAGGCTCATTTACAAGCACATCATCATAATTCACAGAGGCTTGTGAAAAGAGACCTAAGCTTGACCTAGCTCGTAGGCTCTTTTTATAATTCATGGTTTATAAAAAGATTAATACTTAATAACATAATTTAACTCTTAAGTATGTTTTGGAAAAATAAGGTTTTTGGACTAATATAACTAGGCCCAAACTAATTTTAAACACAAGTCCCATTTAAAACTAAGCCTAGCCCTAACAAGACTCAGCCTAATAAAAAGGGCGTTTTGGGAAAACATCGTAAATGGGCATGGGCATTTTGGAAGGCTGAAAACAACAATAAAATAAAAGAAGTACAGAGGCTACGGAAGAGGAACATTGTGGGATGATGGGATTTGGGACTCACCGAGAGAGAAGGAGAGATGCGGCGGTGGAGGTGAGTCTAGTTTGACGGCGGTAACTAGAGGATTCCTCAGAATATGGTGGTGCGACATGGGGAGAGAGTTCAGAGAGAGAGAAACTGTCAAACCAAAAGTAACAAAGAAAGAGGAGAGTGGCGGATGATCGTGAGCTTACTAGAATAATGGGGATCCGACGAAACTTGGCTAGCTAGCAGTTCTGGGTTACCCCGTGGTGGTCCGGCATCCTCTGAGGTCGAAGGTGGGCGGCGGTAACAACACACACAACTGTTAGTTAATAACGATGGATAGAGAAAAGACAAAGAGATATGGGTCAATCCACACGGTGGAGGAAGGAGGGCTTACCGTTGGTGCTCTCTGTGGTGGTTTTCGATGAGGAGAGAACCTCGGTTTGCTAAGAGGGTCTACGGGGCTTTGCGGAGGGCTGGTTTGCTGTAAGGAAGGCGACTTTCAACTTAGCGTATCGGCTACCACGTTAGCCTTGCCAGGGTGATACTTGATTTTTCACATTGGTAGTTGCTAGTCTTTCCAACCACCTCCTCTGCCTCATATTTAAATTTTGTTGACTAAATAAGTACTTGAGACTTTTGTGGTTAGTGTAGATTTCGCAAGTTGCACCATACAAGTAGTGCATCCAAATCTTCAAGGCAAAAACTATGGCAGCTAGCTCCAGTTGTCGTGAAGCATAGGTGACAACCCACTCACCATGCATGAGTACACATCCAAGTCCTGATTTGGACTCGTCACTGAATACTACAGAAGGCTTATGGGGTTTAGGCAGGGCTAGTACTGGTGCAGTTGTGTGCCTTTTCTTGAGTTCCAAGAAACTCTGCTCACACTTTTTTGTCCAAATATACTTAATGTTTTTCTTAGTTAGGGCAATAAAGGGTCTTGATAGTTTGAAGAATCCTTCCACAAATTTTCGATAGTAACCAACTAACCCCAGGAAACTCCGAATCTCATGCACACTAGTTGGACAGTCCCAATTTACCATAGCTTCGACTTTGCTGGGGTCAACTGCTACTCCTTGGCTCGATATTACGTGCCCTAAGAATTTTACCTCATTGAGCCAGAATTCACATTTGCTAAATGTGGCGTGCCACTTATGTGCTTTTAGCCTTTCCAAAGCCAAATGGAGATGCTCTTTATGCTTTTCCTCGCTCCTAGAGTAAATTAATATGTCATCAATGATATGACAACAAAGTATCCAGGTATGGTCTGAGTACTCTGTTGATCATATCTATGAATGTGGTAGAGGCATTGGTTAGACCAAAGGGAATTACTAAGAATTTGTAGTGTCCGTATCTAGTTCAAAATGCCGTTTTAGGGATATCATGTTCTCTAATCTTGAGTTGATGATAACTAGACCTTAAGTCTATCTTTGAGAAGACTTTCTCATTGCAATTGATCTAATAGGTCATCGATATGCGGTAATGGATACTTGTTCTTAACCGTTACTTTGCTCAATTCCCTATAATCAATGTACATCCTCAAAGACACATCCTTCTTCTCTACAAACAGAACTTGCGCACCCCAAGGAGATGAACTAGGTCGAATGAATCCCTTTTCCAGCAGTTCTTCTATTTGCTCCTTTAGTTCCTTCAGTTCTAAAGGGGCCATACGATGAGGTGCCTTATGGACAAGGGTTGTAGCAGGTTCTAGCTCTAGCTCTATAATGAATTTTGTTTCTCTATCGGGAGGTAATCCAAGTAGATCGTTAGTGAAAACCTCAGGATAATCTTCAACTATAGATATCCCCTAAATCTCCTTACTACTACCATAATCTTTAACTATGAATTCCAGGTAGGTCGTGGCACCACTAGCGATGCACTTTCTTGCTTGTAAAGCTGAAATTAGAGAGGGGGTAGCCTTCACAGTCCCTTTTGTGTAACGAATTGTCCATCTTTGGGTGATTCGAAAATAATCTCCTTGTTCCGGCAATCTATTCTAGCAAAATTTGGATAACCAGCCCATCCTTAGTATAATGTCAAATCTTAATAGGTTGAAAATGATTAAGTCGACTTCCATCAATCTACCTTCTAGGCTTAGTTGGCAGTTTTTCAATATGCAGGTACAGGTGATCGTGTTTTCATTAGGAATTGACACCACTATAGCTTGAGGTAACGTCTACGTCGGCAGGTTACACGTGTGTGGCAAACATCACTGACATAAAATACCTCGTAGCGCGATCTTACCTAAGGTGTAATCAACTATCGTATATTCGTATAGCGCGATCTTACCTAGGGTGTAATCAACTACCAACTACTTATCAGCTAATTCAAAAAACCAATTACAAAAGAGGGGTACTTAAAGAAAAATACCAGTGATGACTCCCGCCTCTTCATCTTCAGGAATCTCCTTGTTTATCTCACCAGCAGTGATAGCGTACACACGAGCTTGGGTAGGCGGCCTCTGATTGGGCCGATTGTTAGGAGCGTTCCTTCCACCTGTGCATTCTGAGGGCACTCCCGTATAACATGTCTTGACCAACCGCATCAGAAGCATACTCCTAAACCCACTCGACATTCTCCACTGTTATTCTTTCTGCACTTTTTACAAGTAGTAGGTGGGGCTGTCATAATGACTTTGCCCTTGTTGGCTCCCTGTATAATCCTACTTTTGGCATTATTCCCTCCTGTAGAGAAAGAAAAGTCCTTTTATGTTCTAGGTTAATCTAGGCTGCCACGCTTCGTTATTCCCCTTCTATTATCGTGGCCATATTAACTAACTCTTGAAAATTATTGATGCGAAACCTAGCTACGTAATTGTGAATCCGGGGTTGCAGTCCTCCTTGGAACTTATGGGCCTGCATCTTTTCCGTTGCAATCAGATGTGGAGTGAACCTTCCAAACTCCAGGAATTTCGCAGCATTTGTTCGATTGTGAAATTGCCTTGCACCAAAGTGGCAAACTCTTGAGCCTTCTGAGTCTTCATTGATTCAGGGAAGAATCGATTTTCGAACTCCTCTTTGAACCTATCCCAAGTTAAAGCAGTTATATTGCTCAATTCCTTTATTAGCAGTTGCCTCTTGGTATTCCACCCAAATACTGGCTTCTACCTGAAGCAGATGCCCTGCGTACTGTACTTTCTGCTCTTCCGTACACCAATCTCGAAGGTCCTGTTGAGATCTAGTAGCCACTTGTTGGCTTTCATGGGTCCTTCGATTCCCATGAAACTAGGGTTTCTGTATATTAGAAATTTCTCATACGAGCAACCTCGGCTCTCCTGCGTTTCAACATGCAGGTGTGGCTGTTTTTGGTTTTGCCTTATGATTGTCTCTTGTTGCTACTTCATGGTTTTCGTCGTTGGGAAAATTGCGTTCACCAAATCATGTCCTCCATCCAAACAACGGTTCTATTCCTGACTAGCATGGGACCATTTAGGATTTCTTTCCCTTCTCTCACAGTCCATTCTACTTTAGTCTTCAAATCCTGTGAGGCATGTGTATCAGATCCAATTCCCACTGCAAGATTCAAGCCTATCCAATCTAAAGGTTAAAACCTATACTCTAGCATATCATTCCTGAGGACATGTGAGTTTACCCAGTGACGTAGTTGCTCTGACACAACTTCTATCATTCAGATAGTGGGTCTACAAGGGGTGAGATTTACTTGAAATTTCAGTAAGTTAAAAAACCAATGTGCACAAAGATAAATTATGCATGATGAATGATAAATATGAAATGCATGAGATGTAAAAAACTTAGTGTACGTCTCCCATTCAGATTCAGCATTTTTGGAAAAACTTGAGACACACATTTCTTACATAGAACATTTTTCACTTCAACTTTTAAAAACATATAGTTCATCATAACGTTTCATCAATATTAGAAATTCGCATTTAATCATAACATTAATATCATAACGTATGGTATCATCATAGTTCCTCATATGCACTGTGAGTATTTGCTAGTGACCACAGTACAACTCACGTTGAAACTACGTTGTTTGTAGACTCATTATCAATGCATTGGTAACGTAACATAACATCATCATAACATCATAATATATACACACACCAGCTTTAGGTATCATAACACTTGACTTCACTTTGGTATTCTTTAAAAAGAACTCATTCGAAACCTATTGGCTGTTTTTCGTCAACTCAA
>QEOT01003623.1:67519-86719 GCA_003123785.1 Pterocarya stenoptera | reverse complement strand
AACTCCCCCACATCCTCCCACAATATTTCTCCAAAATGCATTACTCTCATTATGATACCTCCAAAGCCATTTCCAAGAAGAGCTTTGTTGAAAAGTCTTAAACTTCGCACTCCCAAACCTCCACAAGACACTGAGAGACAAACTTTATTCCAACTCACCAAATGAAACTTTGTTTCCTCCCCATTACCATCCCACAGAAAATTCAAATAAATCCTCTCTATGCTTTTAGCAGCCCCAGCTAGTAAAGGAAAGAGAGAGGAAATAAGTAGAAAAATGAATTATTTATTTTATTTTGTGTGAGAATTTAGGAAAATTGTAATGATTAGATGAGATGAGATAAGAATGGTTATGAAAACAAACGAGACCTTAACATTTACAAAGAAGAGAGAGAGCATTACAGTTAGAATCTAATACCATCACATGAAATAAAGTCAAAAAGTTGACAGACGAGACATAAAATGAAAGAAAATGAGAAACTCATCAAAATTTAGATATCACTGCTTTCATGAGCATCAATTTCAAGGAAGCTAACCTTTGCAAAAGTAGCAGCTAGATCATCCACGTCAGACAAAGATCCGAAACCTACAACCTGAAATGAAAAGTAAGTAAATTGAACAACATACTAGTTTTCAGACCCAGCGAATAGAATTGTTGAAAATACAACATAACTCCACTAAACTTGTAGTTTCGAAAGATAGAGAGAGTGAGTACAGATTTTCTAATGAGTCCACTATCTCCTTGATAAAATTGTTCAGTTTTTAAAACTTCCTTAAAAATCCAGAACCAAACCAACATCTAGAAACTGACCAATTTTCAAACAGTCAATTATTTCAACATCTAATAGACACAAAGTATGAAACTATGAGAGAAGTTGGTGTTCACAGACGTGAACAGGTCTTTTGTTTATTTATTTTTCGATAAGTAAACAAATTTTATTAATCCAACAACTGTCAATTACAAACTAAGAATGCCCTATCTACATAGGCGCATTAGAAACTAAGAAATCATGTAAGTCCATGCCATTAAAGTCCACGGCAATGGCCCAAGTACAAAGAGTCCTAAAAAATAAAACTTTTAGCTCCGCCATAGATCTCTCTTTGTCTTCAAACGTGCTCTCATTGCGCTCCTGCCACAAGCACCACATAATGCAGATAGGGATTATCTTCCAAACCGCTTTGATCTGATGCACACCTTGAATAGATGTCCAGCAAGCCAATATATCCAAACCACTTTGTTTATTTAGTGGATTCATTTATACTTCCTGTGTGCCGTGATAACATCCCTTCTCATCATTAATTAAATCTAATCTTATTAATAAAAAAAATAAAGTTGTATTACCCTAAAAAACTCTGCATGTGAATAACCAAACCTTCAAAGATTCTATCAATCAAAGAAGCATGTTAAAACGGTCAGATTTAGATAAAGAAGTTCAACCTCTTTCACTGGGATACCAACACCATAGCTTTTTTTTTTTTTTTTTTGAAACTGATGCTCAATTGGATACCATTTTCCACTTCAAGACTTCTTCATGATAAACATGATACAAGTCTTTTACCTCAAGGTTGGGGAAGCCTCTTCACTCTCCTTCAGCTGATTCAGAAGCTATATATCATCTATTGGAAGGAGCTACAGAAGCTCTCTCGAGAGGTGAGGTATAGGAGTGAGGGAACAAACTCAAACTCCTAGGTCTCCCTGGAATCCTTGAAAAGCATAGCATAAACATAAGGGAGTTACCCATGGATTAACAACAAGGAATAGCGAAGGTGGATGCTTGTTGACTTTTTCAACTCCTCAAGTTGAAACATCAATGGAGTCTCAACTCTCAAAAACTATTGTTGTTGGCCTAAATGGATGAATCAAAAACCAAAACCAAGGAGCGCTATTGGCTGTGCAGGAAAAGCCCATATGAAAAGATTGAGCAGACCCGTGTACTTGGGCTTTTGCCTATTCCTACGATCAATAAAATCTTATTTACCGATCAAGAAAAAGATTGAGCAGAATCCAGGTATAGGTGATTAGGATGTGTGAAGCAACAAGGGCTAAGGTGAAATGACAACGTTGATGAGGAACTGAGATGGAGGTCCCAGAGGGATTGGACAGTTTCTTAGATATGCATTGTATGAGTTTTGCATATGCATAAACATGGGGATAATCAAAATAGGATTATATATAGTTGAGATGCTAGGTTGAAAGACATAGAAAGGGACAACTATAGAAAAGGAAAGTATATACCAGACCTATTGACATATTTTTTATATCCCGATTGAGTGAATGAAATATGTAAGGAGATTGTGATATCCCAAATTGTGCTAAGTCCCATCTTGAATGGGTAAATTGTAAACACATTACATAAACACTGCGTCCTGCATCAGATTTGTATTAAGTGAAAATTTACATGGATAATGGTAACTTCAACTGGATCTTTTGGGTGTGACACATAAGTGTTTAGCACTTTCCCTAGGTCATGACACTAATTCGAGATACATTTGATTACAACCACAGGGCATTTTTTTTATTGGCATCGGGTGGTCCAAGAACAACATCCCAACTAATCCCGGGGGTGCACAGGCCCCCGGCAAAGAGTTTCCCCTAGAGATTGGTTGCACCCAAGGGGATTTGAACCTTAGACCTGGGGGGAGCATACCCCCAAGCCCAAGGCCTTTACCACTTGAGCCAACCCCTAGGGGTTACAACCACAAGGCATACATAATGGAAATCATAATTGTAGCATGCAATGAAATATAAATTCAAACATTTTTCAACATGCAAGGTAAGTTTAAACATCTTTTTAACCTATAAAAAAAAAAGGAAAAAAAAGTTTAACACTTTTCGAAGACAGCAGAAGTCTTACTTCTTCTCTATCAAACAAATGATACTCATCGTCAGCAGGTCCAAATGCAGGACCATTATCTCGATTGTCTTCTAAACCCCTCAAATCCACTTCTTCCACAGCATTATGACCAAAAAACTCATATTGCGATGCATCAAAGAGTGCATTGCCTACATGACCAAAAAAAAAAAAACAGTTGTGAAAGAAAATCAGATCAGCAATAAGTCTTACTTCAGCTTCAATCCATCTGAAATTAGCATCCACTTTCAGGTACCAATCTGTAACATAGAATGTTGCACGCCAGAAAAGGAAGAAGCCAAAAAGTTATATGTTTCACACTAACTATTTTCATTCTTCATCTTTTTTTTTTATAAGTAAAAATATTGTATATATCAAAAGGAGAAACCAAGTACACTGAATGTATACAAGAAAACACCTTGCCCAAAATGACCCAAAAAGCCCCTAATAGCAGTTTCATATATCCCAATTGGTAAGATTTTAGCAAATAATCCATTAATCTCCCCCATCGTTTAGGACAAACACTTGAACAACATGGAGAGATATAACTTTATGCAACCCTAAACTAAACCAAACTTCAATTCAAACGTGAAACTGATACACAGAAACTCTTTAAACGGGACTTGATTTGCGACATAAATCATATCTTGAACTTAAACGTATATATTGTCGAAGACAATAAGCAAATTCGCATAATTTAGGTATAAGATAATTTTGTTGGTAGCCAAGAGGAATCAAGAAAATAAATGGGGATTAAGAATGTTCGTTAAAGCTTCATCTTCCTAGAACAAAAATGATAGAACAAAGAATCTTTCTTTTCTTATGCTGGTATCCTAACAAGCAATTTAGAACCAAAAAAAAACCTTAGAAATTGAAGCACATAAAAAGAAAGAGCATCTTTATTTATCTTTTTTAACACAAAAACAGAGAAGAGAAAGAGGAAAAAGTAAGAATCTTGAAATTCGACCTGAGGAATCTTCAGCGACGTCCTTGAAGGCTTTGCCGTCGGATCTCTCCATATTCACAGAACCAACCTCCAAAGATGCGAGCAATCGCGACGACAGACAAAAAGGGAAAGCTACGTAGACTCAGTTGGGTGCATTGTAATAGAGAAGAAAATTGGGTTCTAGGGTGTTCGTGAATTAGGCGGTGAGACGGGGCAACGGCAAGGGCGTGTGCGTGTAGAATATAAGTCTATTTTGGGAATTGAGAGAATTTTAGGCTACGAGAACCCCTCTCACACAGACGGAGAGAGAGAGAGAGAGAGAGAGAGAGAGGGGTATATTATAAGCATAATGGTTAAGTTAGGTCATTCTGCAGCTCAAGAAGGCGACGACGACTTTCGCATCATCCTCCTACGTTTCAGACAGGCTGATGCGAGAGAAGGACGGAGAGATTTTCTACTATTTGAATTTATTCGGAGTTGTAATAAACCTATAACGGGCCACCATGTAAGTAAGCACTTATTGCATATCAACGTCATTGGATTGAAAACCAAACAAAACGTACCACCGACCGGAACTGAAATTTTGACCCGACCCGATATGAAACGGGCTGGCCTAGGTTGGAAAACAAAAACCCTTATGGCTGTTAGTGTCATTGAGGGGTATCAAATCGTGTTAATGAGTCCTGTTTGTATCATGCCAATACATATATATTATATTATATGGGTCAACCTTAATCTTACCCATTAAATTTACTATATTAAAATCTTAAACCTTAACACGACCTATTAACATAACGGATCGTGTCGTATCAATCCGTTTTGATCCGTTTATGTAAATGGGTTGAATAGATCCGAAATTAACCCTTTTGATCAAGTTAAGTTTAGTATAATTTTATATAAATATTAAAATCACAATATCTATAAAAAAATATATAACTAATTACAAATCTAAAATTACAATCTAAACAATAAATATTGAAATTAAAATCTCATCAATTTTATTTTTAAGTATAAGGGTATAATTGTAACTTTAATTTTTTTAATGGGTCAAAACGGGTTGACCCGTTATCAACCTGTTAAGCAATTGTGTCTTGACGGGTAAACCCATTTTGACCCAAACCTATTAAGGCTAAACCCTAACCCGCTTTTATCGTGTCGTGTTTGTGTTCGTGTTCGTGTTAGGTTAACGGATCGTGTTACATATTACCACCCTTATGCTTATAAGACTTGACCCAAATCACTTAGGGTGGGTTTGGATAGATAAAACATTTCATCTCATCTTATTTCATCATTACAACTTTCTTAATTTCTTATATAAAAATATAATAAAAAAATTCAAAATTTTCAAATTCTAAAATAAAAATTATATTAAAAAATTATATTTTATAATATTTTATTTAACTTTCAATAAAAATATCTTATCTTATCTTATCTATTAGGGTGTTGAAACCGATCTTATAGTCAAGGAGTGTACTCCAAGTCTCCAACATATCTCTTGGATCAAGATCTTCTTTTAGGTAATTCTCTCTCTCTTCATGAATGTTAAATTAGGGACATGACATCTTAATAAATGAATAAAATTCGAAATTTATACAGCTAGGAAATACACGTGCAAGAATTATTGGCGCAGGAGTATTATCTAAAATCATGTGGCGCTTCGGTGATGTGGCAATTTGACGGCATAACATGCAATATGGCGTATAAGAATATTAATATTGGTTTCTCTCTCTATATATATATATAATCACATTTTTTAGAGATTAATTTTGCATATTAAAAAAAATCCCACACATATTTGGGTTAAATAATAATAAAACTTTATTATTTTATTATTATTTATTTTTTTCCTAAATTTTTTTATATATATTTTACAATTAGCACCACTACAAATTCTATTATTTAGTATTCACCAGAATTAGTTGGTGGAGAGATTGAGGGGAGGAGAGAGAAAAAATAATAAAATAAGATTTGAAGAGTGAATAGTGCATATTCAAATTTGTGAAAACAATATTCATAGCTATGCAAATTTTTTACTATACATAATCTAATGCAGTCTAATTTAAGATCATATTATACAAATATAAATGGAAAGGAAATATACAAAGTGTTAAAACCAAACTTTCTTGATCCAAAAATAATATTCTTGATCATAAAATAAGATGATGACTTTTAGTAAATATTTCTATGAGAAATAAATCCATCTAAATAAATAGAGTTTTTCGCATAAAATAAAATGATGAATATTAAATAATATTCTTAAAGAAATAAAATCATTTAAATAAAATGATTTTCTAAAACTATATTAGGTTTGGTTTAATAACACTAAAAATATCCCATTTAAATCATTTTGGACCTTTAAAAATATTTAGAAGATTTTAAATACATGGCTAATAAAAAACCATCTGCTAAATTTAAAAACAAAGATTTAAGATTTAAGACTTTTAGGCGAGGCTCATGACCAACCTGAGAGGAAAAGAGCGGATGGTCACAATCTCTGATCCTTATAAAAATTCCATCCTCGAAATTTGCTCATACTTGAAACGCCCTCAAATTCTGCTTGGGGTTTGACGGATTCTTAAATGTTGAGACATACAACACAAAGTTATCTGCCCTTGTTCATGACAAATAAAGATGCAATACACCTAGTATGCATATAAAAATATGAAATATTTGCGGCAGATAATTTTTTTCTTGAGTAATACTATACACGAGATATAACATATCTAAAATTAACATAATCATACTTCATAAACATATAAGAATTGATATCCAAAAGTTACAGTACTTATCCAAAATGTTTGTAAAGTCATTAATACTGGAGACGGGGCTCCTTATGTACATAATAAAACTAACATAATAAAGACTAGGCTAGCCTAAGGAGTAGCTCACTCTACTCGGCCAGGTAGCCATAATTCCTATCCATAATCCTATCAAAAAACTGGAGCATCGACATGATGAGCTCCTAGTGGCTGCATTGCGGTCTAGTTGACCTCATCCAGATGATCCTCCGCGGGTCCTTCTACTCTTAACACATAGTTTACCATTCGAGGGGAATATTAATTATAACTACCAAGTGATATTGGATTATAAATTTCAGCAAGTTAACAACCAACTTACTACCAGTTTATAGGTGCATGCATGATAGTAAAAGACATGAATGTTGACGTGAACATAAATGAACATGACATGACTTAGCAAACAACATGACATGTGCTGACATAACTTGAACTAACATTAACTTGATGTGAGCTGGACTTGAACTGTATTAAACATGATGTGAACTGAAACTGAACGTGAATTGAACATAAACTTGGAATCTTGTTCCATAAATAAACTGGTTAATTAAACACAACACGTGCTTCATTAAAAATATGTGACTAAACATAAACATGACATGACTTGACTCAATTGACTCTTAACATAAACTGAAAATGACATGAATGAAACGTGAAACTGAAAATGCTTCATATGAACTGAATGTGAAACTGAACATGAAGTTGAACTCTGACAATCAGAACCGCCAAATGTTTTGTTAGGACTAGGTGAACAATCAGAATGATTCCGCCCAGCGTATTTCGTCAGAGATACTCAGACAATAAGAATAATTACGCTATGAGTATTTTAATAGAGATACCCTAACAATCAGAATAATTACGTCAGGAGTAACTAGTAATAACTTCAATGAAAATACTCTAACAATCAGAATATTTACACCATGAGCATTTTAGTAGAGGTATTCTAACAATCATAATGATTACGCTAGGAATATTTTGGGTGAATTATCAATGGAGATACTTGGACAATCATAGTGATTACGCCAAGAGTATCCATGCACGACTAATTGGAAAAATATTTCTTGATGGGCTCCTAAGACTCATGACATGGTGTAACGTGACGTGATATGTTCATGTCACTAATGACATGGCATAACATGGTGTGTAATAGTTAAACATGGCATGACATGACATAACATGTAATAGATAATTATATACTTGAAAATAAAACATGTATGTAGAAACATAACAAACATGAATAATGGTTTCTTACCACCATTCATATACAAGTATTCTGAAAGTAAGTTAGACATTAACTTACAGTGATTGCAGTGTGATGTAAACTAGCGCAAAATAACGTGAACTGAAAGGAGATGTTTCTAAGAGTTAAAAACTCCTCATTAATAAACTTAGAAACATAAAATCCCTAACTCAAAATAAAATGAACAGTTGACCCCTTTTACCCCTCTATTGGTAGGAAAATGACCATGTTATTTCTAAATTAAGAATTTTGCATCCTAACTTCAAAACTCACCAAAATTTCTATTCCTCATGTAGATTTTATCCTAATTCCAAATATGAAATCAGGAAAAATTTAAAATACAACACAACTATGTGAGCTATGCCTAGGCGGAACATCATAGGGCTAAAAACCTTGATTTTTATTGCAATTCTATTCAGCTTCAAATCACATATTCAAACTAATTTATGCAACATCTAAAGATCATATCCAATGTTTTAAAAGCATGCTAAGACCATAAAACATACACTTCAAAAAAAAATCTTAAACTCCTTTTGACAAGAAAATGCTTAAACACAAAATCTTAAGCAACTCTTTGATGCATTAGGGACTATTCCCCTTTCCAATAACTCCAAAGACTTAGAAAGTCTATAAACATACTCTTAACATGTTCATAAGTCAATCCTAAGATATAGCATGATTGAACAAACAAATCAAAGACCACAAAAATCACAAAACATCATCCAATACAATTGGCTTGCATACTAACTTCAAAACCGAGTACTACTCATTTTGATTTTAGATCAAATCACTAGATCTGAGTTTTCATTAAATAAATCCTCAAGAATAAAAGCATATACCTTATATTCAATTTCTAAACTTGATTTAAATATTAAATCTAATATCATATAACAAAAATCCATAAAAACACAAAACAAACCCGTGAGCCTCAAGTTTGTGTCTTAACCAAGTACCATGTGTTCTTGACTTAGATAACACACTCCAAAACTGAAATATTCAATCACAAAACCTCAAAGAACAAAATTTCATATTGTGTAATCAAGTCCTAAACATGATCTTATCATAAAATCCAAAAATCATATGGCAAAACTTCATAAAAACTTCAAGATATCCAAAAGCTTCAATATCTAGCCATATCTTAGCCTTTGCATGCATAACAATTTATCTCATCAAGATTGAGACCATTATTCTCCAAATACAATTTCCTAAAAAATAGATCAAAGTCCTAAGAACTACATATGTGAATATCAATACTACAGGATCATGCTTCCATAACAAAAGATCAAGACTTACTCAAAATAGAAACTGTTTTTACACCTCCAATTTTCAACTTTATATAATCATGCAAAACTCTTAGTAGAAACTCTTAACATGCAACAAATCTAGATCCAATTTTCATTTTAGCATTTTAGCTCTAAACCATAAAAATACCGGACCAAGATCTTGCCAAAAACTTCATCAAACAAATCAAAGTTTCATACAATATCTGGACTTTTACTTAGTATGATCTTTTCATGCTTAAACAGACTTTTCACTAATCAAACCTCTATGAAAAATTGCAAAAATACACCAATGAAAACTAGACTCAAAGAGGAAAAACTTATATGAAGGTAGTTTTGTTACAAAGTTTTCAAAAAATTCAAGTAAGATTATCCAGAAAAATTGTATGAAATCTCCTCTAAAGTTCTCTCCAAGAAAGTAAAGTGAAAGTGACAAAATCATGAAGAACGAGCCAGTGAAGACTTATGTAGGGCTAGAGGGCTGATTGGGGATGTGAGGGAACCATTTGATGGTCGTTTTAGTCAAAACTATGAGCAAAACTGTGGTCAACAATATATGGTTTTCAGCCAAGGAAGCTTCCACGTGAAGGGTGGTGGTGAGGTGGTTGTTTGACCTCCCATCAGCCACTACTTGGGGCTGACATGGGCATTGAGAGTACACTCATGGTAGTGAGAAAACTTAATCAAGAAGTCTTGCTTAGGTGGAGCTTTTCAGTAGGCCTTAATGGGCCTAAACCAATTGGGCCTCATTTAGTATTTCAATGGGGTTTGGTTTGGGGTTATAGTTTTTCTCAAACTCAAATTTAATTTTTCTTGACCCAATGAAATTAACAAGGTATTAAAGAATAAATAAGAGTGTAATAATATGAATTTGAATTGTTAATAGCATGTGAAAGTGATTTAATTAAGTGATTAAACACTAAGTTAAAGTTGACCAACACTTAGGGTTTAGGGTAACCATTTGGAGTTTGGGGAAACCTTTTAGGGCTTCCATTTTCACCAAGGTTTTGGGATTTCAATCGGATCCCAAATATTTAGGGTTTCACTAGAGTTGAAACCTTCTTTGGTTTGGCACAAAAATGAAAGTTGGATGGAATAGTGTTTGACTTAGGTGGCATGATCACAATCCTTAATTTTCCTTTCTTTCCTTCATTTTTACATCTCATGGTTCCTCTTAGTGCAAAGTGTCCTATCCTATTCACCAAGTGTGGCTAAGATCTTGCCAAGTGTCCAAATAAAACTTTTCTAGACTGATTTGAAAAATTCACACTGTGGTTTGAAAACGATTAAACTGAGTGCTAACATAAGTATTACTGTACACTCTGAAAAAGGCAAAACTAACTTTGCACCATAAAATATTTCATACATTGGTACCATCATTCATTCAGTCATAACCATTATGTAGCTTCATATATTAAAACCTTCATTCCTTTCTTTTATTCATTTCACTCATCAATCAATATCATTTCATAAAACATCATTTCATAGCATAAGCATAAACATCATCATTTAAACATCATTTCATAACCTCAATCATAAATACCATCATTTTATTTCATGGAACATAAAGACAATAGTACTACATATAACATCCATTTCACATGCATACAACTATTCTTGAGATACATAAAAAGAGGCTACCAAAGAAGGCCATTATATACATATACCTTAAAACATTAACACCTCAGCATACTTTCATAAAACATGATTCCATTTCGAAGAAAATATTTCATTTTCATTTTCATATCATTTAGAAAACTCTAAAAGATTATGAACATAATACTTATCTAGACTTCATGCTATTTTCATTTCATGTAGTCCATTCATATGCTTGTCAGAATGCAACCTACATGCATCCATAACTTAACGTCACTTCCATTTCAAGTGCATAAGCAACTTAAACTTAGAATTTACATAAAACTACTTTTGACTTATATTTCCTTCACTTAGACCCATTCAAGTTACACTTTCAACACATGAATTTCAACTTCACGGCCTTATATCTTGAAGTCAATCTCCATGTTTCACTTTAAAGGCTAAGGTACAATCTTATCAACTCCATCATTCCCTTCTTCCATTCATGCATAATTTAACCAACACTTTGTAATAATCCAAACCAAGCATAATACATAACTTTAAATCAACTTTAATGCTTAAACATTGTATATTCCTGCATAAGATAGATTACACATTACATATAGTAAATCTATCCAATAGATATATCCAACCAATTTACGCATGTACCCTACCTTTTATCAACTAAAATCAACATTCAGTTCACTAAAACATCCACTTGTTTTTACAAGTTTCATACACACCAACACTGACATCCAACTCAATTTAAGAAAGGGAAAGAAGAGCTTAATAAAGAAGAGTTGTTGCTTGACGCCTTTGTTGAGGTTTGTTAATGCTTCTATAAGGAACCTTGAGGAATGCGGCCAATCAAGGCTTAGGGAAGTCAAACTTGAAAGGTGAAGGGATGGAACAGATCATGAAGTAGAAATTGAAAGGAACTTCAAGAAACCAAGGTTGGAAGATGTTGCTGCCACCTACAATTTGGGTTGGTTCTATGCCTACTTAAAGCTTAAATGGTAGCTGAATGGTGCCTTTACAAAGTACCTAGGGTAGAGCATCTAACTATTATTTAAGAAAAGGGAATTTGAGTGGTGAAGCATTTGCCTAAAACATAAATCTATCTAAGATCCAAATGCATAGTCATTTGCTAAAGGAGCTAGGTTGAGCTCACATACTATTGTTTTGAATGATTTACAATCTAGCATTGGGGATTGATCAAACGAAAAAGGAAACTGATGAGAGAAACGAAATGAAGTTGATTTGCTACAATAAAACAAACCCAAACTACAAAAACAACAAGTATATTGTAGTTTAATCTCACATGGATAGTCAACAGTTTGGGCCAATTTCTTGTTCTAAACATTCAATTCTTCAAGTAAACACCCAATTGCATAAATAGAAGCTATAGGTGAAAAAGAGTTGGAGATAAAACACTATATAAACAGTCAACATGGTAAAATCGAAGAGGGCGAATAATCTGCTGCAATATCCCCCAATAGGCCCTGCAACAGATGCATTATAGTCCATTAGCTAGGCACTCAAGTTATCACAAAACGCTAGCAAGAGTAAAAAAAAGAGTTTTACTAGCTTGGATTAAAATCCTCAATGCAGAAATACATTTTGGAATGTTACGTTTGCCAGAGGTAGAACCCCTACACCCCGTGGGACTTCTTCAGCCAGTTCCCATTCCTGAAGCACCATGGCACAATATTAACATGGATTTTGTGGAGGGGCTTTTAATCTCACAGGGCAAAAGTGTTATCTTGGTTATGGTTGATTGCCTCACCCAAGTTTGCACACTTTGTTCCCCTCCACCACCCGTACACAACTAGCACAGTGGCCACCCATTTTCTGGATAGCATTGTCAAATTTCATGAGATGCCAAAACCATTGTAAGCAACCAAGATGTGGTCTTCACCTCGAGTTTTTGGCCTGAATTATTTCGATTATTGGGGACAAAATTGAATCTCAGCATTGCCTACCATCCACAAACGGATGGACAGTAAGGCCATCAACCAAATTTTGAAGGGTTACCTACAGCGATTCAAAGGTGAGAAGCCCAAAGAATAGAGCAATTGGCTAATATTAGTCAAATACTGGTACAATACTAGTGAGCATGCATCAACACACACAACATCGTTCAAAGTCCTATATAGGTTTTCCCCTCCACGCCTCATCCAGTACACACTAGGCACCACCAAAATCCAAGAAATCAAAGATACCCTCCAAACCAGAGAAGAAATACTAAAGATTTTGAAAGATAATCTCAAAGAATCATAAGAACGAATGAAAACATTTGCGGATTTGAAGAAAAGGGAAGGGAACTTTGAACTAGGTGAATGGGTTTGCCTACACTTGAAGCTCTATCGAAAACTCTCAGAACGTACACAATAAAATAAAAAATTGGCCCCTCGATTTTTTGACCCATTTCAAATTAAAGCTAAGGTGGGTAAGGTGGCATACTGTCTCATCTTACCATTGGAGACCAAGATACACTTAATTTTTCACGTTTCTTGCCTCAAGAAACACTTTGGCACCGCAACCTTTCCTCAGCCCCAACTCCCTCAAAGGAATGCTGACAGTTCGATTCACACTACCTTTAAAAAGATCCAATAATGGTGACTCAAATGTCGTAGCAATTGAGCGGTCACTTAAGTCCTAGTTCAATGGGTCGGCGTGAGCAAGGAAGAAGCATCTTGGATGAACTTGGCTGAATTTAGGGCAACATTTGGGAACCTTGTGGACAAGTTTCTTGAAGGGGGGACTTTGTCATGTCCATCACACAAGAAGAGCCATCTCACAGGCTTAAGGGGCAACATGTAAGGCCTCCCTTGTCTAAAGAGGTTTCGGAAGCAACATGTCTAAGGGTTGTGGTTTGACTTGATCAACCTAGACCACAACCCATCAGCGCATGCTTATCCTTTATTGGTCCATGTATTATTTAGTGGATTATAAACATTAGTGATAGTGGACTTTTGTCCTGGTCCATAAGGATGGGCTTAGTGACCCACGAAGTATGTTATGTTTGTTATTTTGCTTGTTTGTTATTTTATTTCCAGTTTAGTGGGTTAAGTAATTGGGTACTAGTTAGATAATGGATGTTTAGTTATCTTAGTATTATTGTCTTTAAATATTTCAGTTATTTTAATGAAATGCATTTGAAGCATTTGATCAATTGCCTTAGTGCATTGTGTGGAGATTTGGTCCCTCGAAGTGCCAGAATATTGTTCTTTATCAAGTTAGACACATAATAGTTTGGTATTCGGAGCCAGATCTGCTTCCATGGTAGATGAGACTTAATTTTCACAGCTTGCAAAGGTTGTTACTTTGTTAAAAATTGAAAATGCTAATTTGAAAGATGCCTAAAGACGACAGCAGACTCTTCTAGAGGAACTCATCCAATAAGTTGGTAATCTTGCCAAAGATTATACAACCCTTTTGCATACCTTCACCACCTTGGACTACAAACACACTCAGATCCACAATACTGACCCTAACAATAGTACCCATTCGAAATTACCCCATCAATATATAAATCTAGTTTTTAAACCGGTGCGTTTAAGGATTAAGTGATGTAGTGCTTTTTTGGGGTTAGACTGAACTTTCCCCATTTTGAGGAAAGTAATCTTTTTAGGTGGATTTTATTCCATCAAACACCTTCCAACCAAAGGCTTTTAATGACCTCTTACCATAAGGAAGGTGAGGCATTGGTATGGTACCAATATGTTGTGGATTGTAAAAGTTTCAATTGATGAGATTCTTTTGTGAATGTCCTATAGATGAGGTTTGAACCAACAACATATGATGACCCTATGAAGGCTCTAACTCATCTTAAACAAACATTTTATGTTACTGCCTAAAAGGCTTAGTTTGAAGGTTTGTCCAATAGATTGAAGGGTATGTCAGAAAGGCACAAACCTCCTACTTGATCTTTGCTAATCGAAAAGCTGCATTAGGGTTAATTGGATTAAATGATTATATTTGTTTACCTATACGAATGCTCAATCCTATCAACCTTAATGCAGCTTTGGAATTAGTAAAGATCCAAGAGGAGTACTTAATTTCATCTAGGAGAACATGGAGAAGTGGGGAAGGGTTTGTTAAGAAGGGATCTTCTAAGGTAGGTGGAGAAGGAAGAAGGGAGCAAAAACCCAATGTTCCAGTTAAGAAAATTTTTACTTCACAAATGGATGAGAAGAGAAGGAATGGGCTTTGCTATCATTATGAAGAAAAATGAAACCCAGCACGTGTGTAAAAACCCAAAATTTTTCCTCTTGTAAGTTGAGGATTCAAGAGTGGAAGGACTAGAAAATGTGGTTGATGAAAGGGTTATTAACTTAGAAGAGAGACTACGAGAAGAGGAGGAAAATTTGGAGACATCCATCCATGTTATCTCATAGTGTCCTAACAACAATGCCATGAGATTTCTTGGGAGAATTGGTGCTTGTTCAGTGGAGATTTTGGTGGAATCAGGAAGCACTCATAACTTCATGAATCCACTAGTGGTTCAGGCAGCTAAATTGAGAATCCAAAATTATTCTAGTTTATAAGTAAGAGTGACTATTGGTAATAAGGTGTTGAGCAAGGGAAGATGTGAATAAGTGGTTAGTTCCAAGACTTAAAATTTTTAGTTTATTTCCATGTGTTGACTGTCGCGCCCCCGCCCGAGGGGGGGCTATGACATTGTACTTGGGATTTAGTGGCTGAAAACTTTAGGTCCCATTAACTAGGACTTTATTAAGGATAGGTTTGGGAGGTGAGATGAGAATTTTATGTTTTGTTTTAAAGTTTAAAATATTATTTTTTAATTTTGAGATTTGAAAAAGTTAAATTGGGATTTGAAAAAGTTGTATTAAAATTTGAAAAAGTTGAATTGTTTATTATATTTTATATGAAGATTTGAAAAAGTTGTAATGATGAGATAAGATGAGATGAGAATTTTGTGTGAGATTTGTTTTCCAAACCTATCCTAAGATGTCTATGAGTTTTGTGGTAGGGCAGGCAAGTGTGACTCTGTAGGGATTAGGTACTAAAAGTGTAGAAGTGCATATTGGGCGAAAGTGCTTGAAGTCTTCTTTTTGTGAGGAAGCTGAGTTGGTTATTGCAAGTAGTAGAATGGATCATGAGGAACAAGAGGTTCTCCAATGAGAACTTTCGACCACCAAATCACATTGAAATAGGGAACTTCTCCTGTGTCAGTCAGACCATTAGGTACCCACATTACCAAACAACAGAAATTGAAAAAATTGTTTAAAACTTGCTGAAGCTTGGAGTAGTGAGGCCTAGCCAAATTCCCTTTTCTTCACTAGTTTTGTTAGTGAAAAAAGTAAATGGAAGCTAGAGAATGTGTGGACTACCGAACATTAAATCGAGAAACCATTAAGGACAAATTTCCTATATCTATCATTGATGGGTTGCTTGGTGAGCTGTTTGGAGCAAGGATGTTTTCCAAGTTGGACTTGAGGTTAGGCTATCATCAAATATGTGTGAAGGAAGAGGATATTCAAAAGACAGCATTCAGAACTCATGAGGATCACTATGAGTTCTTAGTAATACACTTTGGCCTTACTAACGCCCCTGCTACATTTCAAAGGTTAATGAATCATGTATTCAAACTCTTTCTAAGGAGATTTGTATTAATCTTCTTTGATGACATCTTGATTTTTGTTGAGCATGTGGTGCCTTTGAAATCTGTGTTGGAGGTATTGAGGCAGCATAGTTTGTATGCTAAGATGTCTAAGAGCTCATTTGGCAACACAACTGTTATCAAGTATTATCATATATTCTCAGATATTTCTTATCCAAACATCATTCAAATACAAAATATTTTCAATTTCAAATCTTCAACTTTTTTCATCTAATCATTACCTAATTATTTCAAAACAATACTACATTTTCAAATCTAAAAAAATATTGAAATGATTTTTTAACTTTATAATATTTTTATCCAACTTTTCTCAATCTGTAACAACTTGAAAGAAATTTGATAGAGAGAATTTATTTAGACCTTAGAAATGTCATGTTCTCGAATCGAGTGATTGATTAGGTTTTAATTCGTTAGAATATTCAAATCCCGATCCACTATGGTAATGAAATTGACTTTTTATTTAATTAAGGCACTTGAAGTATAATTTCACGAAAGGAGTTGCACCATTAGACTCGTATGAATATTTAATATTTTATGGTGCAATATAAAGTTTCCAAGTTGTTTTGGTGAATAGTAATCGTTCAAGAGAACGCCACAAGGCATTTGTTTCAAATAGCTGTCAAATCTCTATATAGGATGTCCAAATCCACTTAAATACTAGGAAAGTTTTTTGGACACATGGCATAGTCTTAACCATCCACATGGAAAGCCATTGAACACTTGTCAAGAGGAGTACCAATGTGTATGTGATGGAGTGTGAATTAAGCATTATCATCATGTCTCTTAAACCATTCACTATTCCATCCAACCAATACTATTTGAACAACCAAAAGAGGGTTTAACCCTAATGAAACCCTAAAAATTTGAGGAAAATCAAAAAACTAAATCTTTAGGGTAACCAAAACCCCAAAAGTTTTCCAAAACCCAAATACCACTTAGTTTGATCATGTGATTCTCACTACGTTTAAATCACTTTTATAAGCAACCAACTACTGAGGTACACTTTCTTACACCCTCATCCACTCTCTTACACCTTAGTAAATTTATTTGACCAAAAAAATTAGTTTTGAACCAAACTCTAACCAAAATCCCAATGAAGCCCCAAATGGAGTGCATTTGGTTAGCCTCCCTTAGTCCCACTGAAACTAGCTTGTTTCACCTTACACAGGTTTACCACCTCTTACAAGGCCATACCTAGGCTGCCATTCCATCTCACTTTTAGCCCTAAATAGTTCCCCTTTGGCAAGTCAAACAAGCAACCAGACCCCTCTTTTTCACCCACTTAGCAGCCCATCAAGCCCTCATTTCCATCAACTTTTCCTTTTCCTTTTCCTTTTTACAAGTTACCTTCACCTTAAAGGTCATTCACTCAACCACCAAGTCATCCTATCCTATACACCCCATGCCCTCTAAATTTCCTCCACACTTGGTTCACTTTTTCCTTCCATTTCCAAGAGAGAAACCAAGAGGCTAGAGAGAACAAAATCTAGACAACTTTGTTTCCCTAGTTCCATACCCTTTGTAAGTATTTTCTTTGGCTCAAATATCTTCTATTTTTTTTAGTAAAGAGTCTAGTTTACTTGGGTGTTTGTTGGTTAATTTTTCTTGAAAATTCGTTGGATGAAAATTGGTGTTGATGGTGGAAGGGTTTGGCTTGGATGATTGTTGATGAGTCTTAGGAGTTTTGTGTTATTTTGATGCAAATTTTTGTAGATCTTGATTTGATGAAATGTTTACATGCTTTTTATACAAGTTATAGTTTGATTCAAAGCGTGCTTGTGATTTTAGCCTTATGATCTTGATTCTATGCTTTTGATTTATGATCATATTGTTCTTAAAGCTTATATATATGGATTAGGAATGAGTTTTGAAGATTTAAAACTTAGATCTTTGTTCGATTGTTTATGAACATGCAAGAGTTTCATTTTAAGTACCATATAGAGGCTCTCAGGTTTGATGGCTATTTTGATGGATTATTTGCTATGACATGTTGTATTTGATGTTTTTTTTTTTTTTTTTTTAAAAGTTGATCTCGTTCCATTCATGAAAGACAACATACAAAGTTAACTTAAAAAAGTCAATTACAAACGTTAATAGCTTCTCAGCACACTTTCGCGACTGTCATGGCCTAGTCCAAATGGCAATCTCTACAGATTGAAGTCTGAGAGATAGCATCCCTCTATTTAAGATAGAAGTAACAGTAACCCAACAAACAAACCTCCATACCCGACTAATCGGGATATGGAGTTGGAAGCCCCATCATCGCCGTCTACGTGGAGGGAGGACACAAAATCCATTTGGACCTAGGTTCGAATGGCGTTACATTTTTGGATTTTTATTTTCTAGAAAGTAAAGACAAGACATAAAATAAATTACATTGTGAAAATACTGTAAAGCGAAAAATCAGTGCACAAAAAGGCTGTTGGAGGGAAAACCGACGATCCAACTTGGAAGATCTAGAGATGCCAGTTCGGGAACGATCGTGAGTTGCAGCGGTAGAAAGTTCCTTGGTGGCGCATGAGGGTCAAGCACAGGCGAACTCCGAAATCTTCGACCCGCGCGTAAGGGCTACGCGCCACTCCTGTGGAGGTCGCATTTGGAGGTTTTGCAGATCGGCAGCAGGGCAACCTCCTGGTGGGGCGCATGTTGTTTGTTGGGTGCCAGAAGGTCTCGAACAGCGATTCCCCCTTTGGCTGGCCTGAAAAAATACAGAAAGTAAAACTACAACTACACTAGGAAGGAAATGTAGAGGGGAAAGGAAAAGGGGGGAGGGGGGAGGAGCCTCAGCTCCCACCCCCTCTGGCCGATCTTAATGGTGGGAGAGTTTAGGGAGAGAGATTTCGAGAGAGTTCTCGAGGGGTTATAGTGT
>QEOT01003623.1:49668-60791 GCA_003123785.1 Pterocarya stenoptera | reverse complement strand
GCAAACACTTGAGCCAGTCTCAATATTCTACGTTGATTATTTCCCTATATCACATGTTGTCTCCCAATATTAATGGGCATTCCCTGATAAAGTGTCCGGTCTTACAGCATCGAAAACACAACCCCACCTCCCTTCTGCACTCACCTACGTGTGTACGATTACAAAACTTACAGAGGTCATTTGGTTCCTAGATCCATACTAGAGGAAGGTCCTTGTGGGGTAGTTCTCTTTCTCGTAGAAGTTCTACAATTCTCTTGAGGCTCTGCTGGAATATTGTGGCCTTATCTACCAACTTTGAGAAACTTTAGATCTGAAAACCCACCACTACTTCATATATCTTGTTATTCAACCCCTCTTTGAACTTTCGGGTCTTCCTTTCCTTATCATGGATCAGATATGAAGCAAAACGTGACAACTCAATGAATCTGGCAGCATACTGGTGTACTGTCATGGTTCCCTGTACTAAGTTGGTAAACTCTCTGGCCCTAGCGTCTCTGATCGATTTGGGAAAGAAATGGTCAAAGAAGATCTGCTTGAAGTGGGTCCAGCTAGCTACTCCTCTCCCATCAGCTTCTTTGATGGTTCTTTCTAAAATCCACTATCGCTTCGCCTCACCAGTTAGCTTGAAGGTGGCGTGTGACATCTTCTATTCATCTGTGCAGTTCAAGACTCGAAGTATCTCCTCGATATCTTATACCCAATCCTTTGCCAGGGTTGGCTTGCCTCTCCCATCAAAAGAATGAGGGTGCATCTGGGTGAACGGTTCCACGGTGCAGCCTCTTTCATTATCCTTGTGGTTGTGACCTGGAGGATTTTGCGTGAGTTCCTCTATTAACTGTTGCACCGCTGCTCGCAGTACTTCAGAAGCACTCGAATTTGCTTTTCCTTCATTATTAGTTGCGTTCAACTCCAAAATGTTTCGTACTCAACGACGAGGTGGCATCTTGAGAACTTGGATTCTTAATAAATGTTTCAAAATATAGAGTTCATATAACATGTGCAACTAGTTGTAATCATAAAGCAAAAATATATATATACTACTTCAAAATTGTAAAAGTACCAAAAACAAATGTACATGCAAACGTAGTAATAATATACCTCCAGAATCTAACCTTCCTTCCAAAATTAAACCTTCAATCTTATCAAATCATTTTGTAAAGTCTATAGAATGAGCCCACATAATTTAAAACCTCAATCGTCATAAAATCAGCTCATAAAAACTGCAAAATGTAACACCTCAAATTTCATAAGACATCTTTCCTAAAGTTTGCAGATTCTAAAACCTCAAATGCCAACAAGATTAATCCTTGCAATCTGCATATTTCTAGACATCAAATTTGAAAAATTATTTCCTAAAGTCTGCCGGAAACACAAAACCTCATATAGTCTGTAGAACCTCAAACTTAAAGCTTTGATACCAACTGTAACACTCCCTTCCTGGATGGGTCAGAGAGTTAGCTCATGTCACTTAAAATCATCTCCATTAACAAGTTTAAAATAACCCAGAGTCTCCATAAAATATTAACCTACTTGTTCAACACAAAAGAAGTACCTCAATAGCATACATTAAAATTTTAACAAAGACTAAAAAATATCCATGACTCAAAATACCAAAGTAACATAAAATATCAACACTACCAAAAAGACTCTCCAAAAAGTTCTTATACCCTAAGGCACTTAATCTTCTACGATCATCAAAACTTTCTAGTACTCCCTATTCCTGACTTCCAGCTGATGCATCAAAATTTTCTGAAAAATGTTGTAGAGATAAGGGGTGAGTTATCAACAACTCAGTAAGCAGAAAATATATACTAGTGTGTAAACATAAGCATTTACAGAATTCAAAATGCAGAACAAATTATTTTTATTTTTAGAATGCAGAATCAGAACATGTTGTCAAAAATATCAGAGTGAAGGTTCAAAAAATATTCTTATTCAAAATTCATTTGGCACAACATAACTGAAACATCATATCAGATCAGAGTTCCATGTTTAAGGCTCGTGGTAGGGTTGTGCAAACTCTGACGGCCAACCGAGCAGAAACATAATGTGAATCTTCTCTTTATTATTCTCGGAGTCCCGAGTGTGCACATAGGAAAGATCACGCATAAAACCACTTTGTTTCCAAAGTGGGTACACTAGAAACAGAAATTTTGGTACTAACCAGAACAGAAGCCACAGTTTTACACTCGTGGTAAGGTTAGAACGGAACAAAAACATAATGCCATGCCAGTTGTTTCAGAAATCACATCATATCATATCAGAGTGCAGAACATGTTAAGAACAAAACAGAATCAGATCACAAAAATATAATTTATGCACAAAATTTCATATTTGTTGTCTTTTGCACAGTTTAGAAATAAAATGCCAAAATAACTCATGTCTATACCAGTCATGCTAAAAAAATATTTTATTCTTATACAGAATTTCATGAGTAGTGCCAAACAAATAACTAAATTTGTTTCAAATTTCTTTTCATAACAAAATATGAATATTTTTCAAAAGTAAACCTCATCCCATTTTATTTTTATGCAAAGTCTAACTTGGGAATCTCTCTTACCCAAATTTCTTAGCTTTCTGAATTTCTTTACAACAATGGTGAACGAAAATTACTCGTCACCTATAAGATTGCCATGTAATTTTCATAAATATCCAAAATTTATGTATTTTTCAATAATTAAACATGCAACGTTATGTAACCTATTTTATCAAAAAAATTTAAATTTCTAGAAATCCTAAAATATCATAAATTCTCAAGTATCTCGATATTCACTTAAAAATCTCTGACTATTTAAGCTCTAATTTATTTATTATCAGAATCTAACTATAAAAATTAATAATAAATAATATAATTATAAATTGTAATTATTTTCTGTTAAACCACTTNGGAGCACGTGGGTGAAAAAGGGCAGTGGTTCTCTGGTGCAGCAGAGGCTTACCACGGCGTGGAGGTTCTACCGTGTAGGGGAGGTCATGCTTTCCGTGCGTGGGATTCCATGGAGGCTACGGCATGAAGTTTGGCAACACTGGAGGTTTGAAGAACCTGAGGTGGAAATGGTCGGTGATTTATGTGGGGTTTTCAGTGGCTCACGGTGGAGAGTGAGTGTAGTTGGTTTTCACGGTGGTGGTGCTACGGTAGTTGTTCGCGGTGGTCTTGTGGTTAACGCTAGGAGAAGTGGCTGTTGGACAGAGGGCTATCACACGGTTGGTTTGTTCTGGAAGTGAGGCGTGGAGAACTACTGAACGTGGGTTGGGCAGTGAAGCTGCTGGCTTCTGTCGGCAGCTAGGTGAAAGTCTCTTTTCACCGAAAACTCCGGGCGGTGGCAACCCTAGTTTCGGTTGAAGATGATTTACGTAAGGTGCAGCCGTGCTACGTACAGTCGCCAAGCGGCGTGCAAACGGCTTGTGGCTGGGTCCCACTCTCTCTCATTCTTTTCTTCTGTTCTCACTCTCTCTCTCTCTCCCTCTCTCCCTCCCGAATCTCTTTTCCCTCGCAGCATTCTTTCTCAACTAAACTCTCTCTCTAGGCAATGCGAGGTTGAACTCGAGGAAAGAAAAGCTCAATGATATTAGAGGTTCTAAAGTTCTAGTTCGTGCAAATGAGGTTGTTGGTGATGCGCGTATTCGTATAGTTACCAGATCGAGTTACAGGAGGAAGGAAAATGAAGGAAAAAGTGGTGAAGTGGAGGTGCCCGAGTTGTCATGTGTGGAGTCAAGTTCAGGAGCTGATGCTGCAATTTTTCGAGAGACTAGCTCCAAGTTGAAGAGCAAAAGTGGAAAAGGGCGTGAAAATGTGAAAGAGATTGAAGGAAATGACGGCTCTGAAGTGGTTTCCAAATCGGAGATTTCTTGCATGTACAGATCAAACTGAAAACAGAGCATTCGAATTTGACCTTTCTGAAATTTCAGGAATTCTCTTCGATGCGAATTTCATGATTCCTAACTCAGTGTCTACGGTCGATCAAAAGCAAAAGAACTAACAATTTGACTCTGATCTCGCATGTACAGAACAATTCTCGCACGAGACATGCCCGAGTATTCTTCCAGTCACGAGACAACGTTTTCTGATCTACAATCGGAATTTTTCTTGGAAAATTCAGAACATGCGTTTTCCGATTACACTTCGTCTTCATTCGATTCTGGAAGACAATTTTCCGAGCGGTCGGAGGCAGATTCAACTTCTTCACCTACTTTCTCCCTGCTCCTTCAGTACAGAGAGGAATTATCGCCAAGAACAAGAACATAAACAACCTTATTTGAGATCAAAAACCCCATTTTCGTCTCCCAACAAACTCAAAGTACTGCTACTGCTAAGGTCCAATACATAACAGACACACGTACGACAAGAATAGCAAGCACAATAAGTTAATAACAAAGGCCAGACAGAGAGAGTAGTCGACGAGGGGCTTGAAGGTAAAGTGGAACAAGAGATCGTTTAACGAGGAGGAAGGAGAGAAAAATTAAAACAAATACAAGAAAAGTTATAAATACGGACTTAAAAAATGATTTTATTGACTGACAAGAACGTCGAGCCACTGGCGACATGGTGGGCCACGTAGATATGTTACATAGACGCCTGCCCATGGGCGATTGCATAAAGCATTTTTCATATACATATATATATATATATATATATATAAAATATAGATCACTGTAATTATAAAACTTTAGAGAAAAAGGACGTGCATGGCATGGAAACATGCGTGGTGAGAAGAGTGAACCTTGGTCCTCACTGCTTGGGTTTTGGGCATACCAGATTTGGACTTTTTCAGTGAATTATAAGCCTTCACTCAACTTCTAAAAATCATACTACTTATCCCATAAATTCCCACTTGGCCCATTACAAGATTTTAATCTAATTATCACCGCCCATACAAAGATTCCACGTAATCAAAATATATTTAATGATTTTAACTTAATTAACAACTATAATAAAAATTCGATACTCGCCAAAATAAAACAATAAAAAGAATTTGGGCCAATAATGTTTCCAAAAAAATTTCTTGTTAATTTGTTCTCAAATTACGCGTTAACTCTCAAGTGGTTTATCATAAATATTATTCCCAATAAAAAATGTTGAATGCGGCTTGGCATTGGACCCGAGTGTAACAACCTGATTTTTCTAAAACCTTCACAATTGAATGTGATGCTTCTAGGGTAGGCTTGGGGGCTGTGCTTATACAGGAGAGCCAACCTATTGATTTTTATAGCAAGACTTTGAAGGGAAAGGCGTTAGTGTTATTCACATATGAAAATGAGCTGTTGGGCCAGGTGTTACAGTCAGTAAGTAGAGACCATATTTGTTAGGACAGTCCTTTAAAATCAAGATTGATCAACAGGCTCAAAAGTACTTATTGGAGCAAAAGGTGGGTACTGAGGCCCAACTTAAATGGTTATTGAAGTTGATGGCTTTTGATTTTACCATTGACTGTAAAAGGGAGAAGGATAATAAAGTTGTAGATGCACTTTCAAGGAAGGCTGAGGAAGAAACAACAACATGGCTTTTATCTCTTTTTCAACTCCATTGTGGATAGAGGAACCGATGCAAAGCTATCAGTTGTCTCTCAAACTAAATGAAATTTACTCCCGACTCCAACAATGTTTAGGTGGTCCAAAGCATTACTTAGTGCAGAAGAGTCTATTGTTGAGGAAGGGAAAGCTGGTTGTGGTTCCCACTTCACCATTCAAGGCTAGAATACTACAACATAATATACACCATAATCCACAGGCAGGGCATGTGGCCTATTATAAAACACTGTAGAAGACCAAGTTAGATTTCTATTGGGAGGGGATGAGCAAGGATGTTTAGAAGCTTGTCAAGGAGTGTGATTTGTTCCAAGCTAATAAGTATGAAACCCTTCATCTAGTTGGATTACTAAAGCCACTGACAATTCCCAGCTCTCCATGGTTGAATATTTCCATGGACTTTATGGAAGGCCTCCCTCTCTCAAATGGGTTGAGTGTGATATTCATAGTGGTGGATAGACTTATAGAATTTGCTCATTTTTTCCTCTTTCACATCCTTATACAGCAAGTAAAGTGGCTTAAATATTTTTTCTGGAGTCTTTGAGCTACATGGGATAGCCCAAATCCATTGTTTCAGATAGGGATTCAATATTCACCAATTCCTTTTAGGAGGAGTTTTCATTACAAGGAATTTTATTGAATTTCAGTTATGCTTATCACCCTAAGTCTGATGGATAGATTGAGGCATTAAACAAATGTTTGAAGGGGTATCTGAGATGCTACAACAATAACAAGCCAATGGAGTGGAGTATGTAGATTCCCATGGTAGAATGGTGTTACAACACCACATGTCACTCTTCAATTGAGGTTTCTCCCTTTGAAGCCCTCTATGGTTATCCTCCACCTAAGTTGCTCACTTACATTCTAGGGACTATTGCTAATGCTGCATTGGACTAGCAATTGAGGTAAGGGAGCAGCCTTTGGCACTATTAAAAGAGAACTTGCATAAGGCCTAGCAGAGAATGAAAATGTTTGCAGACAGGAAAAGGACTGTGAGGAGCTTTGAGGTGGCAGAATGGGTATTTTTTAGGCTCCAACCCTATAGACAAAAGATAGTTTCAATGTGCCATAACTTGAACTCACTCCAAGGTTCTATGGCCCTTTTCAAGTGGTTGCAAAAATAGGCATAGTGGCCTACAAATTGAACCTACCATCCACTTCCAACATACATCTAGTTTTTCAAGTGTCATGTTTGAAGAAAATGTTGGGATAACACATCACCTCCTCTGGATCCATAAGGGCAAATTCAACCTAAACCTAAATCTATACTGAAGAGGAGGATGAGGAAAGTTGGAAATCATACAACAAACGAGGTTCTTGTGAAATGGTTGGGAGCACCATTAGAGGACAGTTCCTGGAAATCTCTGTGGAAGCTAGGCAACCTTCACCCACACCTTGTGGGCAAGGTCTTTTAATGGAAGGAGAATTGTAAATGGCCTTGAGTTCAAGGGCCTTAAAGGAGAAGGGATTGTAAGGGAAAAGCTTGGGAGGACTCTAAGTGCTTGTGGGAAGACAACAATATTAATAGACTAAAGTCGAAATGGTGCGTTTTGGGGGGCAACGATATTAACAAACTGAAGTGTGAAATGGGGTGTATTAGGATTAAGTGATGCGGTGCATTTTGTGGTGCAAAGAAGGACAACTAATTGAGTATGGGGAAGCACTGCGTATTGACTTGAATTGTAATAAAATGTTGTGTTTTGTTAATTATCATTTCAATTTTATAAAAGACTAACAATTGGAAACTTGTATGTTGTTCAAACTTGTTAAGAAATGAAGTGAGTTGGAGGTTGGAGATTCCTTGAAAATCTCTTCCAAAAATAAAGACTAATTCCTTGTTTCTTCTTCCTTTGTCTTTCTTTCTTGCATTCTATTTTCCATTTGTTCTTGATTGTGTAAGTGAAGGGAGTCTATGACATATCCTTGCCGGCCAAAAGCACACAACCATAGTTCCAGCGTCCACTGTCTCTTGAAGTAAGGCCATTTCCTTCCTTCAAATGTCTAAAATCTAGTACTTGGAAGCATATAACGCGTGAGGTGTTTTAAGCTAAATTACAAAAAATTTCCTACCAATTCTTTTTGGACAAAATCAAGAGAAAATAAAGGTTTGGATGTGGAAATGATTTTAGGATTTAATCATGTAATTATTTGTGGTTGATGATATTTTAGAATTGTAATGATTTTAGGCTTTCTAGAAAATAGGTTAATTAAGCATTTTGGACTTTAAATAGAAAGTGCATGTTTATTACTAAATTAGTTGATGATACATTAATTTTATGCGTGAGTTTGTTAGTTCCATGACACATTCATTAAAATATTTTATGAAAAGTCATGATTTTATGTGAGGACTCATGCATCAAAATATTTATAAAAAAGCATGGTTTTATGTGAGAAGTTATACATCAAGATATTTATGAAAATTTATAATTTTGTGTGAAGAGTTGTATATCAAAATATTTTATGAAAGGTCATGATTTTATATGAAGAAACATGTATCACGATATTTTATGAAAAGTTAAAATTTTATTTTTATATATAGGGGTGTAACCATTCCGGTCCGGTTTTGGACAAAATTTAGGACCGAATCGGTATGTACCGGTTTTATATTTTCCAAAACCGATTACGCACCGATTACTTTCCTAAACCGGTATTTCACGTCCGATCCAATTTTTCAATTTTTTTAAAAAAGTTTGACAGTTTGTCATTAAAAATCTATTTAAAAAAAATTGCTTTAAAAAAATTTGTTTCATACTTTTATTAAAAAAATCTACTTTACTAAATAATCTGCTTTACTAAAACCAAGTACTATATTAGTATTAGTTATAGTGATTTAGTATTACTATATTAGTATAACTATAACTATAGTCTATATTAGATTATTAGTATTAGTTATATGTTAATATATATATTTTTTTGATAAAAGTGGATCTTCATCCTTCATTAAGATAGGACATACAAATATGACTTGAAAACAAGCCAATTACAATCGTTAAAAGCACCTCAGTACACATACGTGTCTGACAATGTCTAGTCCAGATGGTAAAACTCTAAAAACCTAAGTCTTAGAGAAAATACCACCTCTGTACACGACAGAGGTTACACAGCCTCCATACCCCGACAAAGCAGGGTAGGGTACACCAAACCCCACCATCCGACAACGCAGAGGGAAGACAAATTTTTTTAGATTTTTATTAATCTAAAACAATCTTACACAAAGAGAAATACAAACAAAAACAAACAAAAGCACTGGCGCGTGCCCTACACAGCAGCAGACTGCATAAGCAGTGCACAAAAAGAGCTGTTGTGGCGCGTGCAGCCCACGTGCCTAGTTGGAAGGAGAACCGCTGAACGATCTTGGAAGAACCAAGCTCGCAGACGCTAGAAACGCCGCGTGTGGCGACGTCAGAGGACTCTTCGGTGGCGCGTGATGACCACGTGCCGGAGTACTCCAGGACCAATTGCGGGCCACTCGCCGCTCCGTTTGACGTCGTGTTCGGAGGTCTTGTAGATCGGCAGCTAGGCAACACCATGGGGTGGTGCGTTCGGGCCTGTGGTGGTCGGTAGGTCATAGATCGGCGATTCTTCCTTTAAAAGCTCTGAAAAAACACAAAAATAAACACAAAACTAACTACAAAGTAGAGAGAGGAGGGAGGGAGGAGAGAGGGGGAAGGGAGCCGAAGCTCCCACCCCTTCTAGCTGGATCAGAAAAGTTTTTTCTAGAGAGAGAGGGTCTGGGTTTTCTTTTCGAGAGAGAGAGCCCTCAGAGGAGTTTTCATTCTTTTCATGTTAATATTAGTTATAGTGATTTAGTATAACTATATTAGTATAACTATATTCTATATTAGTATAACTATTAATGTCCTATGTACTTATCAAAATTTAGTAATAATATTTGAGTGATTTTCTTTCTTTTTATATATTATATATAAAACTTATATATAAAAAATATTTTGTATAATATTATTTTTGTATAAAACTTATATATAATATTATTTTTGATTTATTTTTTTCTTCAATCGGTTCCTGTCTGGTTCGGTCCGGTCCAAAAAACGATGGAATTGGAATTGGACCAGATCCAGCCGGTTTGTGCAAGTAAAGAACCGATTCCAGACTAAAAAACCGGCCCAACCAGTTTGGTTTGAACCTATTTTCTGATTTTTCGGTCCAAACTTACACCCCTATATATATATATGATATGATAAGGTATGATAAGGCAAGTTATGAGAAGAAAGTATATACGTATCATTATGATGAGGTATGATTGTTAAAATACGTAATGACCTATGTTATGATAGTGAAGACAGTACCATGAGGTTAAGGGGCATATTGCATTGCCACGATATACACGCTGATAGTGCATCCAGTGTTGTCTTCCTTATGTATGAATTCACAACCTATGGCCACAGACATAATCAGAATCCTCAATAGTTGCTAACACTAACTCACGGGGTCAATAGTGGGTATCAGCAAATGAGGACAAATGAAAGACAAGTTAAGGCATTTCCTGTACAGTTTAGGTTCATGTTATTTACACATGTAACTATGAGTATGCATGTTTTCCAAGAAACCTTATATTTTATAATATTTTTACTATTTGATGTGTTACTTATAAAGTATTCGACTCATTTTTTCTATATTTTATATTTTAACCATCCTTAGTAAGGATCTTTACGAGGATGAAGCTGTCGGATGAGACGTGTTCTAAAATGATGGCAGAAAAATAAAATAGAACAAAACAAAAAATTCTCACATGATACAAAAATTTATGTGGTTCGACAACGTGCCTACGTCTACGGAGCTGCAGAGGATTTTATGCTCAGAACCAGCCATACTATTCACAATAAATATATATAGAGTTGTACGACGGAAACCCTACTTTTATTACAATTACTTGGTTATTTGCTTGAGTTAGCTGTCGAGCAAAATCATTGCCTCATGTCGTTTGTCGATCAAGTGTTGAGTGACCTTTTTGCCTAAGCTTCACTTGAGCGAACTTCTTATCTGGTGTTTCTCAAGTCACAAACCATGTAAAAAATGCTTGGCATTTTGCTTCGGCTTGGGTCGAGAACTTCACAAAAAAATCATGACAAATCTTTCTTGAGTCAGGTCATCAAATTGGGCCGCCACAAAAATGAACCAGGCTCCACAAACCTAACAACTTGGCTCAGGGAGGCGAGGCAGAGGTCTAAGTGAGTCTCTCTCCTCCGCCTCTCACCTTGACTCTCTCTCTCTCTCTCTTATAGAGACAAGATTTAAAATTTCATGTTACATTCTCCTCCTCCCCCATGTCGTCTCTCAGTCATCTCTACCCATCACCACCGCTCAGTGACATCCTTTCATGTGAGTCTCTCTCCTCTGCCTTTCACCTCAACTCTCTCCCTCTCCCTCTCTCTCTCTCTCTCTATATATATATATGTAAAATTAACTTTTACAATTATAGTTGCCGCTATCGTTGTCTAAAGTCCAATGTCGCCATATACAGCCAACCGCCCGAGACACCCCTCAAGTTAAGGGCCACATTCGTGTCTTTCATTCCCTCATACTCTTGATGTACCCTAACTAGAGAGAGAGAGAGAGAGAGAGAGAGAGAGAGAGAG
>QEOT01003623.1:0-17023 GCA_003123785.1 Pterocarya stenoptera | reverse complement strand
ATGAACAAAAGACGAGTGATGCAAGCATGAGATGAAAATCTGTTCAGATTTTTAGAATCCTACTCGACGGCATCATGGCATGACTGCATGCCTTTTTTTTTTTTTTCATTTTTCATTTTTATTTTTGCACCATGGCAGCACCTCACCCACATAGCACCTTGCATCACCTGAAATGAAGAAATCATGAAAGGTTGGGACACTATTCACCTACACAAGTGATGACACAAGCTGAAATTTCATCACCACACTCCACTGCCCACTCAACCATTCACCAAGCCCTTTTTCATCCAAGGCCAACGTCCCCCTCTCCTCTTGAAGCCTATAAATACCTCTCTTACTTCCTCACTTCTCCACACCTCTCCTCCAAGCCTTCTCTTGAGTTTTGGGAGCATTTTTCCTCCTTCGTGAGCAATAGAGTGAAATCAAGTGAGGTTCTTGAGAGTGCTCTAAAGGCAACGAATCTTGGTAAGTAACCTTGTACTAATCTTTTTTTAGTATTAGCAAAGCATGTTATGCTTTAATTTATGCCATGGGAATGAGTTTTATTTTAGTTTAGTTAAGGTTACCATGCTTAGTTCAAAACTGGGTTAATTGGGATCACTGATTTCATAAATTGTTTTTAAGTTAAATGTTTAGCTATGACATGTCTTAGAATAATTATATATGATTTAATAATGTCTTAGAATAAATCTTGAAGGTTTAACTTTGAAGTTAGAAGCATGCCATAATAGGTCTTAATTCTATCTTGTGTTGATCATCTAAGCATGCATCGATTTTGATTAGTTTATGCTTAACTTATGGAAGTTTGATTAATTTATCTAGGCTTGAATAATGTGCATTTAGAAAAGCCTTGTGATTAGGACAAGAATGAAAATGCATGATTTAATTAATTTTTTAAAACATATTTTGGTGAATAAAGCTAGAAACATCATGTATGCTTAATGGGTGATTTAATGGTGATTAAGGTCTTGAGCCATCTTTAAGTGTAGGGATGAAATTGTATGACCTGAACCTAAGTTTATAAATTTTCATTAAGGTTGTAATTATTAATGGCACTTGATGAAATTGAGTACACATGCATCTATGGAGGTTAATTAGTTAAAATCACACTTAGGTATTAATGGAATGCATGCCACAGGTTGGGTGTGGTTAGCATAGTTTCACTTTGATTCTTAAAATTATAAGGGAGTGTATGGTTTTAGAACATATAAAATATGGGGCTTATGAAGTTTGGTAAAATTTGGGACGAATTTGAAAATAGTGAAAATTTAGGGTATTAGTGGCAATTTTGAAAAGTTTAGGAGTATTTTTGTAAATATCTATTTTTGAACCCTTTTGATTGTGAACATCTTCCCTAGGATCTCAAATCCTAACTTAGTATAACCTTGTTTATAGCCGCTACGACTTTTCAAATATAGACAATTTGTAAGTTGGCCTTTAACTTATACTTTGATAATTTATTTGTGATTTATTGATAAATGACACATTCATAATATAAATGTCATTTGATACATTAAGTACATGGCTACTTGCTTATATGACATATGCAATTTTCATCCTTTGAGCATGTTATACAAAAACTATCATTTTCACATGAAGCATACTTACAAACGCATGTCATGCAAAATATTTTCAAGCATAGCATGAAAACTTAATTTTTGTCTAGACCCCAAAGGTTAAGATGAGAATCTATCCTAGTGAAACTCCTTTGTCTACTATGGAGTGAGTAAAAATGGAGTAGTAATCTCTAAATTGACGAAAAATAATCAACGAGCTTTGAATGTGTTCTTTTTAAAGAACACCGGAGCGAAGTTAAGTTTTATGACACCTACGACTAGTGGCTGTATATGTTATGAGGTTATGAAGATAATGTTATATTATGTTACCAATGCATTGAAAATGAGTTTGCAAACAACGTAGTTTCAACATAAGTTGTACTATGGTCACCAACAAGTACTCACAGTGTATATGGAGAACTGTGATGATATCATACGTTATGATATTAATGTTAATATAATTGTTAAGGATGGTTAACGATGATGAAATGTTATGTTTTTGAAAGTTGAATTGAAAAGTATTCTCTATAAGAAAATGTAAATCAAAGTTTTTATGAAACAATTGAGGAATTTGGATGGGAGACAAATACTGATTTTCTACATAGTATCCATTTCATATTTATCATTTATCAATCATAATTTATCTTTGTGTGCATTGGTTGAATAACTTACTGAGATATTAAATAAATCTCAACCTTTGTGGACCCATTATCATTATACTCGGGATGATGGAAGTTGTATCAGTACTAGATGAAGATGAACATGATGGATCAGTGGATCTGACTGATTGAAGAGGAGTCGACCCTTGATCGAAGTTTAGATCTCATTTTGATGTTCATGGTTCTAACCCTTCGTACCTTAGAACGTATGAAATAATTGATCTAATCATGGAGACTTACTATTTGAAGTATTTTGTATTGAGGATATGCTACCTTATCGTTTGAACTCATGATGAATATTAATGCTATTGGAATATTTTAGTTTATTTTGGCATAAGTTATATTTAGTCACCTTTATTCCGCTACGATTATTGTATACTGCTAGTTGCATTCTAGGATGCATTGCATATTGGCTGTCATGAACGTGGGTATGTAACCTTGTGTTTCATGTCCCAATGCTCCAAGACTCCGTTACATCCTAAGTAGGGAATTAAGGGCGTCATAAATAGCATTTGTATTATTTTTAAAATGTATCATTTAGTCTAGCAACAAATCATATATGGCTTGTCGTACCTGGATGTGGGAAATGAATAAATTGTATTGTATAATATTATTTGGGTAATGACAACGACATATGGATATTTGTGTTAATGAATTAATCTATTTATGGTTTAGACCTTTGATATGAATAGTATTTTAGTATCTGACTAAATCTTTACTTATTCCGTTGCGGTATAATTGAATAGTTACTGACACAACCACTTCCTTATAAACATTGCAAATTTATTCCCAATTTAAACCTTGGGTGTTGCTGACTAGCTGGCACCCTTGGCACCACAGATCCTTGCCAGATCCTTTATGGAAGAGCGGGGCACCATGATGTCCACTGCAATTGATCGAACTCGTCCTATAACAACCAAATCATCTGGTTCTTATAACTAGATTTCTAGCAATCGATACTCATTGATTCTAAGTCTAGGGGTTCATACTTGTAATGACTCCCCCATTCTAGGTCTCTGGAGAGTCTTTGCGATCTCCCATGGATTACTCTTGGGCACTCCTTGACCTAATGTTCAACCTGGCCACATCTATAGTGTGAGAGCAATGCTTGGGAGCATTCCCCCTCACAGGAGTTATTGAAGTGCCCAGACATTGGTTCTTTGCCTCCCATGCACATCTTGGGAGTAACTTGTGGGCGCACCCCCAACCTGGACACAAACTTTTGGGGTGACCTAGAACTACTTCCTTCTCCTATAAAGGTCCTCCATTTTTGGCATGTCATTACGGCCATTAGACTACAGTGCTCATGCTCTGCGATTTAGGCCACATTTACTATTCTCTGCTTCATCTTTCATATGGTATCTCTATAGAACCGTTCATCACCTGTATGGCACCTCACAAGACCCTATTAGACCATGTGAACTTACTAGTTATCGTATCACATCAAAGGTTTTGCTCATATTTGACTATGTCATCGGAGATACTCAGGTAGTTCAAATTAACCATTACAAGAGTGTTCATATTGTGCACCCACCTGCATTAGATGCTTTCGACTTCACTCTAGAAATATTTTAATCCCATTCGAAGCCCGTTAAACCTTCTTCATCAACACAGGGGACTCCAGTCCATTATTAATCACTCTAGAGTTGACAAAAGAGTTCCAGTAGGATAATCTCCATCTAGCATTGGGTTGTGATAAAATATTTTCATGCTGTGCTTATACATCATGACATCAATCATTTTTCATGAAAAAAGCATATTCCATGTGTTCATATTTTGTAACATTCAATCATGCTTTATGCTAAATGACATATTTTCATGGTTTATGTAAAAATGACATATTTTCATGGTTTATGCAAAAATGACATCTTTTCATGCATGATGCTCAATGACATATTTTCATGGTTTATGCAAAAATGACATATTTTCATGCATGATGCTCAATGACATATTTTCATACATCATGCTAAATGACATACCATCAACTTATTCTTGCAAATCATGTAAGTGACAAATTACTTATGACATAGCATATGAAATTTCATGATAAAAGATAACATTTATGACATAAATGCGACATGTATACAAAGTCATGTAGATGTTATCTAATAGTAATTTAGTAGCTAACTTACTAACTCCTTGTGCTTCTAGAAGTCATCATGGGTTAAAATAAGAGACATACTAAGTTTAAGAATCACAAACTAAGAAAATTATAGAATATAACATACTTTGAATATACCCCTAAACTCTTTGGTAATTGCAAACGTACCCCTAAACTTTTACTAATGGCATTTTGGCCTCAAATTTCACAAAACTTAACAAGCTCCATGTATTTTCTATTCTAAATTCATTTATGACTTTAGAATTCTATGAATCATTCAACAACCATGAGAAACTCTCCAAAACTTAAACAAGTGACATTAATAACTAAGAATGATTTAACCTATATTGCACATTAATAATCACTTAACCAAAAGTTAACACTTAAGCACAACCTAAATCAGAGATTAATAACATGTTAACTCACTAGATTCATATCATATATGACTAGATCTTTAGCATATAAAATAACCTACATGATCACAATACTAAACATCACAAATCGAGACTTAGCATGATGTTCCTAGCCTTTTTTTGTGTGTGCATATGAACACTAAGGACTTAATAAAACACAAATTCTAATCTTTAACATGCTTTGTACTTATTTTTAGATGGTATTACATATAACTAAGCAAGTAATCCATGATAAGAGTTAAAGCTTCAAATCATAATATAACCCTAAAACTGAATCATGCATTTCATTCAATCTTAAGTATTTGACTAAAACCTTATATGGCATGCTAATTTTTTTAAATAACTCACCCATGATCATCATTATCTAGTTTTAGCTAGATCTCAACACAATATCAGACCATGTTATTATCATATTTCAAGATTAACTTAAGCAAAAAGCTAGAACCCTCAAAACTTGTACCGAAATCTTGCATCCATGAATATACGTCACAAACTCAACTTAACTCAAGTTTCATGATTCAAATGAAAACTTAACACATTAATCTACTCAAAATAGAAAGAATATGGAAGATCTACTCACCAAATCAAAGCCTTGGAGCTCACAAGAATTAACTCTCCAAGAATGCTCACACTAGCTCTCCGGTACACTATCTCTTAGAGGTTCTTAGGAAACTTAGAATAAGAGAACTTGTGATAATATAGGAGTAGGCGTGAGATGAAGAGAGGAGAGAGGGTGAGGCTTTATGGTTCGGTTTACAGAAGAGATATAAGGATAAACTTGAAGGGATTCTCGATGAAGTGATGTGCTCATTGACATCACTATATGTAGGTGTGTACAGCTATGTGTGCAGTCCATTATTACCCAAAGGTAAAAAATAAAGTTTGTGGAAATGGTGTAGAGGATTTAGGCTTCACATGTGAAGACCTAAAGCTTTCGGTTCCCTAAAGAAAACTAGAAGTTTGTGGCTGGTTTTAGCTTCAAAATCGTCTAAGTCCTTCTAGGTTTTACTCCCTCATGTGCCATGGTCTTTGAGCTTTTGTAGGTGCTGCCAAGGTTGCTTCCCAACATGATTACCATTGACTGAATGATGGACAAATGTAGGTGATTTGCATAAAAGAGAGGGAAGAGTTTGAGTAGCAGCATTGGTCGAGACATAGCACATGACCCCCATCTCTTTCCTTCAATCACTTGGACAAGTGTAGGGTAAAACATTAAAACATGTGAGAATCTTGGATTCATTTTTAGGCGTAAGGTGTATCTCAAGATGAGTGGAAAAGGGGTTGAATTTTGTAGAAAAAGAATTGAAAACAAGTTGATATGCTCGTCTACACATGGTTCCTTCATTGACTGCTTTTGTTTGACAAGTGTATGGCCATTGATCTCATGTCATAAGCTACACTTAATCCTATCTTCAGGTCTAAAAATTACTGTTCTAGGTCGATGAGGGAGGGGTTGAGTTTGCAAAAAAAAAAAGCTTTGAATGGATTGCTTGAGGTGCTCAGCTACATATGTGTAACAGCCCGTCAGAAATTCAATGGAGGAATTTCTTTAGGCTTTAAGAATTTCGTAAAAGCCTTGAAGGTTTTTACGAATCAACCAATCACGTAGGTTTTGGTCTGTCAGTATAGTCAGTGTTGTCATCACTATGGTGCCAAAAATACAACTTTATTTATTTGAGGTACCTAGAAGTGTCAGAATAAGATATGGTCTATGCCATTAGACTCAAATGGATTTCATGGTGCTATAAAAAAAATTCGATTTCTAGACGAAATACTTGTTTGAAAACACGTTTTGGTTATTTCGAGGCACTTTGAAGTCGAATTTTGATAAAAGATTCGCATTCTAAGGTTAGTATGACTATTTAGGATTTTATTGTGTAACATTTATTTTTCACTTTTTCAGAGTGAATAGTAATCTCCATAGTAGCACCTAGAGTAATGTTTTCAAAATTATAATGTGGAATGTCCAAATTAAGTTAGATAAGTTTTATTTGGATATTTAAAAAGATCTTAGCCACACTTGGTAAATAACATTGGACACTTGGCACCAAGAAGAACCATAAGATGGAAAAAAAAATGAAGGAAATCAAGCTTTATGATCATGCCACCTAAGAAAAACTCTATTCCATCCAACCATCCAATTTGTGCCCAATCAAAGAGGGTTTCAACCCTAGAGAAATCCTAACACTTGAAATCCAATTGAAACCCAAAAAATTTGGTTGAAACCTAAACCTCAAATGGTTTCCCCAAATAAAGTTTGCCTTCAAACCCGAAATGAACCCGATTTTAGCTCAGTGTTTAATTACTTGATTAAATCACTTTCATATACTACTAACCACTCAAATCCATCTTATGATATCATTATTTATTCTTTTAAACCTTGGTAATTTTATTGGATTAAGAAAAATAAGATTTGGACTTGATAGCAACCCAAACTCAACTAAACCCTATTGAAACCCTAAATAGAAGCTCATTCGGTTAAGGCCCATGAAATTGAGCCACCAAAGCAAGACTTGTGGGGAAAGTTTTCCCCTACCATAGTAGTCTAAACACTACCCAAAGTAGCCTAAAACATTGCATGATGTGAAGGCCAAGAGCCACCTCACTACCACCCTTCACAAGGAAGCTTCCTTGACTAAAAACCACTTACTATTGCCCACGGTTTTTTCCTTGTTTTGGTTGACACAACCATCATTCTAAGGCCTCATTTGGTTATACAGATGAGTTGATATGAGATAAACTTTAAAATTGAATAAATATTGTTAGAATATACTTTTTTAATATAATTTTTGTTTTGAGATTTAAATAAGTAAAATTGTTTATTATATTTTGTGTGAGAGTTTGAAAAAGTTGTAATGATTATATGAGATCATCTCAACTACCAAACCAAACCAGGCTTAAGTGTAATTCACACCCCTCATATCACCCTTCAGATGTGTAAGAGGCGTCCAGGTCCTTTTCCTTTTCATTTGGTCATTTTCCAACTCTTTTCTTGGAGAGAAAACCATATAAGCTCTCGGGAATATTTTCTGACTTACCTTGCTCGCCTTTTTTGAAGTAGTTGTAAGTATTTAGTCATAAAGTATCCTTCATAAAAGTTTTTCTTTTTCGAGTCTAGTTTATGTTGATTTTAGTGGTCATTTGATATGTCAACAGTTGATTTACACATGAAGAGGTCATTCTGGGTGATAAACTGGACAGTGTATGCTATTTTGATGATTTTGACCAAGTTATTTGCAAGACCTTGGTCTGATTTTTTTTATGGAGTATATTTAACATGCTAGTACATAATTTTGATGAAGATTAGTTGCATGTTATAAGTTTTTTATGAAAGTTTTACTTAGATCTAGAAAGTTGAAAACTGCAAGGTTGAAAACAATTTCTATTTTGTGTAAGCTTGAATCGTTTGAAAACAACATGCTCCAATGACTTTGATATTTTTATATGATGATCCTAAGAATTTGATTTACATGTTATAATATTATTTTAAGAATTTTTTTTGTTGGTTTCAAAGATATAATTTTTTATACACGAAGAGGTTCAGTTAGGTCATGCATTTAAGGTTTTCGGATAGATTGATGTTTTGATGCAAATATGGCCATGTGATCTTGAGTTTAATGCTTGGATCTATTCTAGGACATGATTTTTAACCATATGATGTTGTTACTTTGTGAGTTATTTCATTCTATGTTTAGGATCAAAGGGTTTGATAAAAAACAAACCATAAAGGAATCGGTTTTGGTGAAAGTGTTAAGGCCGAAGGCTTTGTAATGGATCTTTGTAGTTTTTGTGGTTTTTGCTTAGTGATTCAAAGCATGATATTTCTTAATAATATGTTATGAATATATTGGAAGTATATTTTTGAACTTTTGAAATTCTTGGAGTTGTTTTAAAAAGAGGTAAAATCTTGAGAATCAAGGGTTGTGTTTATAGTTAAAAAGCTTAGAACTTTGTATTAAAAATATTTGTGTTTTTCTGAAGTGAGTTTTTTTCGATTGTTCTAGTAGGCTACTTGAACATAGGATATGATTTTCTATGTTGCAATATTTTGGTTTAAGCATGAGAAATGAGGTTTGATAGAATTACAACAAAAATTAAGATAATTGCCTATGTGTGTTTCGGCCTTGGCATGTTGTTTATAGTTGTGATGTATTTTAAAATTTTCTAATTAAATATTTGGATTTAAGACAAATTTTTCGTGAGGAATGTAAATTTGGGTGAGTTTTGGAATTAGGATGCAAAATCTTTAAGTTAGAGATAAAATAGTCATTTTCCTACATGTAGAGGGGTAAAATGATAATTTTACTCTCAGACAGTATTTTTATATTTCTAAACTGTTAGTGCAGAGTTTTTGATGTTTAGAAATCTCTATGTATAGTTTCTCATATTTTACGCTTTTTTATTCGTCATGTAAACGATCACTGTAACTTAGCTTCTAACTTACTATCAGATTACTGTATATGTGTGTTAGTAAGGGAACAATTGTCTATATTCTTATGTTATTATATATGCCATGTTATGCCATACCACTACATGTATGTTTGTTTAACATTATATTCTATCATCCAATGTATATATGTTACACATTATATTCTGTCACGAGAGGTTTATCTATTTCATGTTATGCCATGTCACAAAACTTTTACCTATTTCATGTTATGCCATGTTATGAAACGTTTTTCTGTTTCATGTTATGCCATATCACAAAACGTTTGTTTGTTTCATGTTATGTTACGTTATGAAGTGTTTGTCTATTTCATGTTGTGTCATGTCATTCATCTCACGTACATGTCACGTTACGTTATGTCATGTCATCTGTCATTCCATTTCACATCATGTTATGTCTCGAGTTCGGAGTATGTCACCAAAACAGTGTTTCCCAAGTCTAGTCATGTTACATCCAAATACAATCAAGTTATTGTTCAAGTCATTATTATTTTGAAATATTGTGGCAAACCCATTAGATAATACTACACTATTATGGAAATCGTATGAGACAAGACAACATCATCATGGTAACCTCATGAGATAAGAGTATCATTATGGTAACTCCATAAGATAATGATATTGTGGTAATCCCATGAGACAAGAATAAAGTTCAAGTTCATGTTATTTCATGTTCACGTTCATGTTCAGTTTCAACTCAAGCTCATGTTGTTTTATGTTCAAGTTCATGTTCAGTTTCAGTTCAAGTTTATGTTCAATTCAGTCCATGTTCAAGTTCTTCGCATGTCAATTCAAGTCATGTTAACACAAGTCATGCTATTTGTCACGTCACGCCACGCTTATTGATGATTATGTTATGCATTCATGCTTTTATTGTCATGCATGCATATTTAAACTGTCAGTTAAGTTCTTTGTTCATTTGTTGAGATTTATACTCAAATTTTACTATGGTAGTTTCAACTACAATTCACTTCCAAATGGTAGATCTTGTGCAAGTATAAGGAGACACGACATATGATTGACTGGAGGCTGTCGACTAGATAGTGACGACATGATGCAAAGCTCATCGCTTGGATGCTCCGTTTCATCGATAGTATTATGGTATCCTTGACCGAGTTGTGTGAGCTACTCTATGGATTAGCCTAGTAGCTACCTTAGTTTTGCCTGTACTTAGGGAATTCTGTCTCCAGTACTCTTATGGTTGCAGACTTCTTAAACTTACGTTGTAACCTAAATGTCTTATGAAATATGTTTTAATATTTTGGGATATAGCATTCAGGTATTTTATATATTGGTTAAAGAAAAAAAATTATCTACTGCAAATATTGCGTATTGTTTAGGTGCATGCTGGGTGCATTGTATCTTTAATTGTTATAAATGAGGGCAAGTAACCTTGTATTGCATGTCCCGAAGCTTCAAAGTCTGTTTGATCCCAAGCAAAAATCTGGAAGTGTCACAATATATCCCTTTATTGGACTAAGTTCATGGCATAATTTGCTGGTCTTGGGATTCTTGAGGGCTGGTAATTATGTTCTAACTTAATGATGGGTGGAAGGATAGATCTTGGTACAAAACGTTTAAAGGGATGCATGGCTTGATGGACTTGACAACTCCATGTGCTTCCTAGAGTGTGTTCTCTTAACAAGCTTAGATATAGGTTATCATGATGAGCATAGGGTCTCGCTTGGTCCCCAAGTCTCTTTAAGCTTTGGCCTCAAGTTCCACTTAGTTGGGCCTCACCTCGGGCCTTTAAGTCTTACTAGATTTTGGGCCTCATCTTACTAATCTAACCTTCAAAAGATGTTGAGTGCTGGTCACCCTTTTAATGGGGTGGCAAATCCTTTTCATGCCACGTGTCATCATCCAATTGGGTCACTTGGCCTCACAAATTCACAAAAAATTTTATTTCTCTATAAAGTTCCCAAAATTCCAACTAAAGCAATGGTGGAAGTCATTTTGTCAAATTATGATCCTAAATGACTCAATTAAACCTTCACAATTTGCTTAATCCATATGACCTTTGTTACTTAGTCTAAGATTTGTCAACAAGAACCTCTTGACTCTTGTATTTCCATTGGGGTATCATAACTACAACTCCCCATCATGGGTCATGCATACGCCCTGACTCCCTCTGCCAAATTGTAGGTAAAGACCACGCAAATAACTTCGTAACAAGTATCCTCTAGCCTCTGCTAGTAGAAAGGCAACAACATTGGCCTAAAAGCATTACTATCTCGCCCGACAACCTAAGGGATGTTACTCAATTCTTAAGTGCTCCTGAGTAACCAAAGAAGCTCTACTGAGATAATGTCTCATCCCAACTTGGGGTTCGTGATACATATGCACCAAGAACTCCTCTTGAAACCAATAAATTAAGTACTTTTAAATCATATCATCAAAATAGCCTGTAATTGTAATGAGAAATATGCACTTCATGTGAGAAAGAGACTGAGAAGTAGAAGGTGCATACCCTAAACATACCCTTAGCATTTACCCACATTACTAGCATCATTGTAGGAGTGAACCTACCTGAACAGTGAGCGTACACTGAGAGTTGCATGGAGATTGTTGGCTTCTTTGTTGATGATGGCCTCAAGCTTAGCTTCCTACTCAAAGTCCTAATCGAAGAAAGAGAGAAAGAGAGTGTATTAAAATACTTGGAGATCTCGAAAGTGAGATGAAGACTGATGGCAAAATATCTCATATATGTGTCGTGCTACCAATCATGGCTTTGATAGCTCTTGTTTCCGATTGGTTGAAGGGAAAGTCGTGAATCTTAGACTTCCTTGCGTATGCTAGATTGAAGAATGGTAGAGACTGAGTAGCTTGATGGGACAATACTTGCATGTCCCTGTAGCTTGCTAAAAAACAAACGCGCAGTCTACCCCTTATGAAAATTGCCCACGTGGCATTGAGCCTTACTTGAGTGGTTAGATGTATGGTTTGTGAATCTGTATTTCTCTTTTCCCATGCAGCCTCCTGTTGAAATTTAATCTTTGGGCTATAGACCTCTATACATCACCTGCTACCATTTGAGCACTCTTATGCTATCTTTGGGCATTCCCAATTCCATATTGTGTTGTTTGTAGCTTGCCTGGAACTACTTCTGCATTACAAATTGCTTGCTTGACTGCCTTTGTTTACTTCTACATTTGCCCACCTATTGTATTGCTAGCATGCCTCTTGCTCACTTGATATAGAATGTGTATCCCTTTAGTCGCCTTGATCGTTCTTTGCCCAAGGTGATGTTTGACTTGCTTGCTTGTGCTCTTCATCTCGTGCCTTTGCTCCCCACAACGTATTTCTCACCTAACTGCCTTCTTCCTAGTTGCGTTCACCCATGTCGTTGTTACTTCGTTACCTACCTTCCATACCACTCGTGCCTCCCTTCGATTATGTGAGGTCCTCACATCCTCCCCTCCTTAACAAAGAATTCCATCTTTGAGATTTGGGGATGACTATCATATGTCACTATAACACCCAGGCTAAAAAACTCTTTAGTCCATGACCTTAGTAACCTTAATCCTAGTTAATTAAGAGTTGAGCTATTCTAGAACAGGAATAATTTTAGATATTTGAATTGACAAGAGGACTTTATACTTTGGGTTTAGAAGAATTATTAGGAGATTCTAGTGCAATAGTGATTTTTGAGGAAAAAGAAAAATTTTGGAGCTTGATATTATTTGGAGAATTTTCAGTGTTTATTTAATTTTAAGGATCAACGTCAAGAGGCCCATAAAAAGGAAATTATCCCAAGAATATCGAAATTGTCTAAATGGAAGATTCAGTAATATGCGGCTTGATTTGTAGAGCTCAGAAGGTTTTGGTCGTCAACAGATTTATTGTGGAGCTCAGAAGGTTTTGGTCGCTATCAAGTTGATTGTGGAACTCAGATTTGGTGGTTAGCAGCAGATTGGTCCCAGTCGAAATGAATTCTCCCACAAGGTAGATGCCGTGTGCACTGAAAATGAACGGGGCGTGGAGGTCCCAAATGAATGGGCGTGGGGGTCACAAAGACCACATGACTCTCTTCTCGCCTACTGAGTAGAAAGACTCTCGATCAAGATGAAAGACTCATCTCGCCTATTGGGATGAAAGACTCCTCCCGCTTTTTTTTAGTTGTTGCGCACGATGTCATTTAGGTTGGACTTTTAAATTGGTCGATTAGACTAGTCATCCAATTTAACCGCCCAAAACCTTATCGCCCAATCTAACTGCTCAGAACCTTATCGCCAAGTCTTTTTGCTCAGAACGTTATTGCCAACTCTTCTCACCCAGAACCTTGTTGCCAAGTCATCTTGCCCATAAGGTAAATATATATTGGCGCCAAGTCTTCACGCCCAGGTCTTCACCCTTTAGTCGCAAATCTCCTCACCTACCAAGGGGTAAGCTTTCTCGCCTTTGGGAGAAAAAAATCTCTTTGCTGCCCACAGGACAAGACTCCTTATCCAAATCTCATCAGCTCTCTTCAGTTCTCGTTGCCTCTCATCAGTCAGGACAAAAATCGCATAAAATCACACTTATCATCCCACGACCTGATCGCCACTGTAGGACCGTTGTAGCCACAATAGGGAAGAAATCATGGTGGTTTCAGTCCACTATTACCCTGCTCAAAAGGATGCAAACTATAGAAGGCAGTCTAGGATTTCAGTAGGAAACCTCCATCCCATCACTTTATTTCGGGTTGCACCTTCATGATGGTTCAAAGGGATTAGTCAAAACAATAATCAAAATCTGCCAAAGGAGAACCAGCTGAACCCGTCAGCCCCCTGGGTGGTTTTGATTAGTTTTCTCCCCTCTTCTCCACCCCAAGACTTGGACAGCCCCCACAGGAGTAATGTAGCAACCATATGAGTGAAATCATGATGGTTTAGGGCACTATTTTGACCTGCATAAGATGACACAAAGTGATGTAAGCAAATTTGGAAAATTCAGATTCACACGCCTTTTTCCATCAAACCCCTTGGACCATGCCAACTTTCCCTCACATTTGGCTGCCTATAAAAGGCCCCCCACCCTCTCTTTTCCTCCACACCTCAGCTCTGAGTTTCCTCTTGAGCCTTAAAGAGCACTTCCCCCTCTTCAAAAAAGTGAAACCAAGTGAGTTCTTGGTGAGTTCTTGAGTTTTCTTGTGTAAGGCTGTCTTGAGTGCTTAGAAGGCCAAAAAATTTGTAATCTTTCTTGATTTTGATCTTAGTTAGCATGTCAAGTTTTGTTTTCATAAGTTGGTATGAAATTTGGGTGAGTTTTGGGAATGTTATCATGCTTAAATCAAAACCGGGTCTATTAAGGGATGGTTTGGATAAATCATGTCTTAAGCATGATTTGCTATGATTCATTATTGTATTAACATGATTATGGAAGGTTTAAATTGTGTTTAGAAACATGCCATGATAGGTTTTGAATCTATCTTCTTTTGATCATCTAGTATGAATCAGTTTTGAATGAAGTAGAGATAAATGATATTTTAGCCATGATTAAGTATTGGGGTGAACTCTATTATCTTAGAATTAGTCTTCGTTATGTCATTAAAGATGTTAGTGATCATTTGGGATTAAAGAAAAATCTCATATTCATGCATTCATAGGGACCAATAGTTGAAAGTATACTTAGGCATCAACTAAAGTACATGCCACGGGTTGGGACCATTTGGGCAAGTTCCACTTTAATTTTTGAAAATCCAAGGGCATAGATGGTTTTANGAGTTTCCTCTTGAGCCTTAAAGAGCACTTCCCCCTCTTCAAAAAAGTGAAACCAAGTGAGTTCTTGGTGAGTTCTTGAGTTTTCTTGTGTAAGGCTGTCTTGAGTGCTTAGAAGGCCAAAAAATTTGTAATCTTTCTTGATTTTGATCTTAGTTAGCATGTCAAGTTTTGTTTTCATAAGTTGGTATGAAATTTGGGTGAGTTTTGGGAATGTTATCATGCTTAAATCAAAACCGGGTCTATTAAGGGATGGTTTGGATAAATCATGTCTTAAGCATGATTTGCTATGATTCATTATTGTATTAACATGATTATGGAAGGTTTAAATTGTGTTTAGAAACATGCCATGATAGGTTTTGAATCTATCTTCTTTTGATCATCTAGTATGAATCAGTTTTGAATGAAGTAGAGATAAATGATATTTTAGCCATGATTAAGTATTGGGGTGAACTCTATTATCTTAGAATTAGTCTTCGTTATGTCATTAAAGATGTTAGTGATCATTTGGGATTAAAGAAAAATCTCATATTCATGCATTCATAGGGACCAATAGTTGAAAGTATACTTAGGCATCAACTAAAGTACATGCCACGGGTTGGGACCATTTGGGCAAGTTCCACTTTAATTTTTGAAAATCCAAGGGCATAGATGGTTTTAGAATACCAAAATATGAAGTCCACGAATTTTTATTAAATTTTGAGTTTATTTACAATTAGTGAAAATTTAGGTCTTTAACGGTAATTTTTTTGGGTCTAGGGGTATTTTGTAAATATCTATTTTTGAAACTTTTGATTTTGAATCTCACCTATAGAAGTATTAATCCTAACTTAGTACGCACTTGATTTACATAACTACGACATTATTTTCAATTACTCCAGAAGTTTATAAGTTGGCCACTAACTTACACCTTGACAGATTATTTATGATTTATTGATAAATGCCTCATTCATGTTTCGATTATCGCTTTGAGCATAAAACATCATGTTATATGATACATTGAGTGTATATTTACGTGACATGTGATATTTCTACCATTTTAGCATATTGCATCTATAAATGTTATTTCACATAAAAAGTTTGCTATATATGCACATGTTATAGAACACATTTTTTCTAACTTAGCATGAAAATAATTTTTGTCATGACCTCAAAGGTTAGGAACAGGAATTATCCTAGTAAAACTCTTTTGTCCACTCTGGAGTAAATAAAAATGGAGTGGTGACCCCTAGGTTGATGAAAAACAGTCAACGGGTTTCGAATGGGTTCTTTTGCTGGAGCGAAGTCATATGTTATGATACATAATGCTGGTGGGTGTATATGTTATGATATTATGATGATATTATGTTATATTACCAATGCATTGAGAACGATGTCTACAGACAATGACATAGTGCTAATATGAGTTGTGTTACGGTCACCAACAGGTGCTCATGGTGCATATGGGGAACCATGTTGCTACCAAATGTATGTTAATAATGGCTTAAATAAATGATGGAATGTTATGATTTTCGAAAGCAATGAAGTATGAAATATTCTCTTTCGAAATGTCATGTTTTTAGAATAAGAAAATGAAAATGTTCTTTGAAAGTGAAAGTGCATCAAGGTTTTTCTAAAATTGTTAAGGAATCTGGATGGGAAACACAAGCACAATTTCTGCATTTTATGCAATTTGTATTTATCATTCCTTATGCATAATTTATCTCTATGCAAGTTAATTGTTTAACTTACTGAGATTTCAAGTAAATCTCACCCCTTGTAGGACCACTATCATTCCCTCCGAAATGATAAAAGTTGTGATAGGATCGGTAGAGGATGAACATGATGGATAACTGGATGCAAATGGTTGAAGAGGAGCCGGACATTGAACGAACACTACAACAAATTTTCATGCTCATAAGCATTGACTCTTCTTACTTCAGAGTATATGAAATAGTTGATCTAACCATGGAACTTGGATTAAGTAGTTTGTATTAAGGAAATGCTATCCTTAAGTTTGAACCTGATGATTTCTAATGAAATTGGGATGTTTTAGTTATTCTGGCATAAGTTTTGTTTTCACCTTTCTCTCCGCTGCAATTATTGCATACTGTTAGTTGTATACTAGGATACATTGCATATTAAATATCATGTATGGAGGTATGTAACC
>QEOT01003622.1:15291-40119 GCA_003123785.1 Pterocarya stenoptera | reverse complement strand
GACCAACATCCATGTGGGTGTGTGAGTGAGGCTACTTACTCCCATAAAGAAATACTTATATTTATATTTTTATATTTTCTATAACTTCTTTTTCCCCTCTTTTTTTATATTTTATTTCACATAGATACTCCCAAATGGTTTATCTCTCACCTTAAAAGTAAAACTTTATACTAGGGTCTAGATATTTTAAAAGAGTATTTCCTCCAAACATAAGGTTGCACAACCCTTGACATGTCCATTTTATTGCTCATCTTTATTCACAATGAATAGAGCAATGCTCTTTTCTATAAGGACTTAAAGGACAGATCCGTGTAAGGTGTTTACCTTTTTCCACAATGAAGAAACACCAACTTTTTCTAAATAGACCAAACCTTTATGTTCGGCAAGAAGAGACCTCTTAATTTTTGGTACTAGGTTCAACTGGAATTAGTCAATTTAAGGTATAGACTCTCCATTTGGACAACATCTATGCAACTTTATGGAACATACATAATGAAACAAAATGTGGAAAATAAGTTCCTCACAGTGCACTTGAGTTTGACTTTCACAAAATGAGTCATGCGGTCTACACTCACATTGTAGACTGCACAAAAATAGAAAGATGTTCCAGTTCCAAGTATAGGAAGTGAGAAGACTCGAGTACTCAAGACTTGGCACCAAGCATGAACTTTGCTCAGATGAACAAAAATAAAACTAAGAAACAAACCATAAACATGTAAAATGATGTAAAAATGAAGCAAAACAAAAATATGTGAAATGGATATCCTAGACTAATGATTTGTAGAAAATAAAAGAAAATGCAAGTGTACTTATCACTTAATGTCACACACACCTATGGCTTTTCTTAAAAACTCAAACCTTAAACTATCTAATGGTTTAGTAAATAAGTCAGTCAATTGATGCTCAGTAAACACATGATCCAAGGACACTATCTTAGATACGACCAAGTCTCTAATGAAATGGTGTCTAATGTTTATATGTTTGATCCTAGAGTGCTTAACAAGATTCTTGTAAATACTAATTGCACTTGAGTTATCATAATAAATAGTCATAGTAACTTGAGAGAACTCATAATCTTGAAGCATATTTTTCATCAAAAGCATTTGAGTGCTACAACTTCCAGCTGCTATATACTCGGCTTCAGCTGTAGACAAGGAAATTAAAATTTTCTTTTTGCTCATCCAAGCTACAAAATTTCCACCTACATAAAAATACCCCCCCGGAAATACTCTTTCTATTATCAGCATCTCCAACCCAATCCACATCTGAATAGCCTACTAGTGCCAAGTTAGAATCCTTAGAATACCAAATTCCATAGTTAATAGTTGCACTATGATATTTAATTATTCTTTTTTTTGCTGTGAGGTGAGATTCTTTAGGATTAGCTTGAAACCTAGCACACACACCAACACTAAAGGCTACATCGGGTCTACTAGCTCTAATGTAGAGAAGACTTCCTATCATGCTTCTATAAAGAGTAGGGTCAGCATTTTTACCTGTAGAATCAGTGCTGATTTTACAGATGTGCTCAGGGGAGTACGAGCATGACTCTTGCCTTCCATCCCAAACTTTTTAACAAGCTCTCTAGCATACTTGGATTGTGAGATAAAAATTCTTTCTTCAATTTGTTTTACTTAAATACCCAAAAAGAAGTTTAACTCATCAATCATACTCATCTCAAATTCATACTTCATTTTAGTAGCTAAATCATATGAGAGTGAATCAAGTGTTACTCTAATTAACACAATATCATTAACATAAATTTGGCCAATGAGCATTTGCGTACCAACTTTTCTGATAAAGAGAGTCTTATCAGCTTGTTCTCTAGTGAAGCCATGTTTAAGTAAATAAGCTGTCAGTCTTTCATACCAAGTATGAGATGCTTGTTTCAGCCCATAGAGAGCTTTCTTCAACTTGTAAACATGGTCAAAACAGAGATGATTAATGAAACCTTTAAGGCTCAGTTTGGATTGAGAAACACTCACAACCCATCTCATTTCATCATTACAACTTTTACAAATTTTCTCATAAAATACAATAAACAATTCAACTTTTTCAAATTTCAAAATAATAATAATATTAAAAAATAATATTATAATTCAATTTTCAACTTTCATCTCAACTCACTATACAAACCTAACCTAAGTTGTTTAACATATACCTCTTCTTGTAGAAGGCCATTTAAAAATGCACTATTGACATCCATTTGATATAATTTCAAATTTATGACAAGCAATGGCAAGAAGTATGCGAACTGATTCTAAACGAGCAACCGTGATAAAGGTTTCATCAAAAGTCAATTACTTCCATTTGTGTGTAGCCTTGTGCAACCGGCCTAGCCTTGTTTCTCAAAATGGTTCCATGTTCATCTAACTTGTTCCTGAAGATTCACTTGGTTCCAATGATGTTGTAATTTTCAGGTCTAGGTACCAACTCTCAAACATCATTTCTTGTGAATTGATGAAGTTCTTCTTTCATGGCATTGACCCAACTTTCATCATCCAAGACTTCCTCTACTTTCTTAGGTTCAACCTGCGACAAATAACACACAAAAGAAACTTGATTTAGCACTATTTTTCAAAGTGTCATACCTTCATCCAACTCACCAAGAATGTTCTCTCTTGGATGATTGTGTGTAACTCTTGAGGAGGGTTCTTTGTCCTGTGAAGGAGGAGCATTTTGAGGAGTTTGTCTCATGTGGTATTCATCACTTTGCTCTTGGGCACACTCTTCAGCTGCTCAGCCTATCTCTTCTAAGTTTTCCTGTTCCTTTTTAGTAGTCTCGGCTGGCACATCATCTCCAACCAGATTGACAGATTCCATGACTGTTTTTGTCCATAGGTTATAGACTTTATAAACCTTGCTATTAGATGAATATCTAAGGAATACCCCTTCATCACTCTTCCTATCAAACTTATGTGAGTTTTCAGGATCTCGCAAGATGTAACATTTGTTGAAAAAAACTCTAAAATACTTGACAGGAGGCTTTTTATTGTTCCACGAGCCAAGAACAACTTTATTTATGATGTGACTTGCAAGTATGATGTATGATGTTCCATAACTTGACAGTGGGCTTTTTTTTGTTCCACGAGTATCATGTAACATATTCGCAAGATAAGGAGTATGTTTGGTGTCGGGCCTTAGAACAACTTTATTTATGATGTGACTTGCCATATTTATAGCTTCTCCCAAAAAATATAAAGCCATTTTCTTACTGCTCAACATGGTTCATGTCATCTCTTGAATAGTTTTATTTTTCCTTTCTACTAGCCCATTTTGTTAAGGAGTGATAGGAGCAAAAAATACTTGGTAAATGTCATGTTCATCACAAAAAGAGAAAAATTTAGTATTGTCGAATTCCTTACCATGATCACTACGAAGTTTAGAGATAGAAAGAACCTTATTTATTTGAAGTCTCTTGAACAACTTTTTGGCAAGGTCAAATGCTTCAGATTTTTCTCTTAAGAGGATAGGTCAAGTAAATCCGAAAAAATCATCCACAACGACCATAATATACTTCTTTCCACCCAAGCTTTCGGTTTGCATTGGACCCATCAAATCCATGTGAAGTAGCTCAAGTGACCGAGAGGTAAGAATATCTAAAACTTTCTTGTTTTATGCTCTCGTTTGCTTTCCCTCTTGGCATGGTCTACAAACCAAAGTTTTAAAAACTGTTATGTTCCAATCGGAATGACCAAAATTTTTCGTGCCAGAACAGTAATAGGCACAGGGTAAGTCCCTATTCCATTTCGGGTCAAATTCCAGCCGTTTCGGTCAATTTCGGCCGGATTCCAGTATTCCAGCCGGAATGGTAATTCTAGTCCGAAATTAAGTTTAAGGTTTGAAGGAAGTTAAAGCAATGGTCTTTTTGTAAATCAGTTTAAGAGTGAGGGATAAAATTCTTTTGAACGTTTGACTTGTCATCATGTCTGACATTTGATTGGACCAACTCCATCTCTGTTTGGACGTCTAGGAAAAGTTTATATATGTGTTTTTTTTAAATTCTGACACAAGACTCTTGGGCCTTGGCCGAAGAATCCAAAATTATGACACAAGACTCATGCAAGCAAGTCGGTGTATTTACTATGGTTTTAAAAATAAAATAAATATACCAATAACTATGTGTTTTACATATATGTGTATTTTTAAGATTTTTTTAGAAAGTATTATTAAGTTTCTTGTATATTTTTAAGACTTGTATTGATGTTATTTTGGAATATAGTTTATATATAATTTATCCATTTAATTTCTATCCCAAAATGTACCAATACCGAAATATTCCGTTCCAGTGCTTCAACCGAAACAGCCACCAGAATGGATTTCAAAACTTTGCTACAAACCATCTTTTTGACTTTAAGAAACTTGGGGAAACTTGCAATAGTTTCCCTTTTTGAGATTTTTGATAAGTCTCTAAAATTGATATAACCAAGTCGTTACTGCCACAACTCAACTTCATCCAATAAAACTCTATGGAAACACAATTGGGATGTTGGGGAGACTCCATAGCAATTGTCAGATGTTTTAGTGCCCTTCAAGATCCATTCTCCAGCTTTGTTGTAAATGTTGCACTCATATTCTGAAAAATGCACAGAAAGATCATCATTTCAAAATTGACTAATGCTTAGTAAGTTAGCTTTAAGACTATCAAAAAATAAAACATTATGAAGAATAGGTAGTCCAAGTATTTGAACACTCCATTTTCCTTAAAAAATGGACTTGCTACCATCTCCAAAAGTCACAGTGCCTCAATTACTCAACTTAATTTTCTTGAACAAAGTCTTGTCACCGGACATATGTCTCGAGCATGTGCTGTCCAGGTACCAAAGACAATTGTCCATCGACTTAAGGGCTGTGTGAGCAACTAGGCATACGACATCTTCTTTGACCACCCATTTTGCTTTAAGTTTTGAGCAATTCTTTTCATCATCACCTCTTTGCATGATCTTTTCTTTGTTGTAAAAATAAAATTCAGATAATTCACCTAGCTTTAGGCTTATGGAGGTTATTTGATGACTCAACTTTTGAACTTGATTTTCAAGAGTCTTTGCATTCTTCTTTGATTTTCTTACACCTCTACTTTTCTACACTTTTCTCAAATTAAAGCAATGTGGCCTTATATGGCCAGAAATACCACAATTATGACAAATAGGTACAAACTTACCTTATTTTTGTTTTCCACTAGCTTTCTTGTTAAAAAAGAATTTCCTTGCAATGAAAGCTATATCCTCATCATTCATATTTTTTTCATTGAAAAAATCATCTCGATTTTCTTTTATAGTCTTTAATGCAATGGACTTCCATTTTCTTGTTTAAGGAAGCGAAGATTTATATGTTTACAAAAAGTTGACCAGTTCTTCAACTTTAATAGCATTCAAATCATTACTTTTTTCAATGCTATAACTTTTGGGCGAAATCTTTCCGGTAAGGGCCTTAAAACCTTTCTCACAACCCTTGAATCTTCTACCTTCTCGTCAAGATTAAATCTAGAACTCACAATATAATTAAGTTTAGCATAACAATCATTAACTCTCATCTTCCAGCATTTTAATCTCCTTAAATTTTGAGGTTAACATCTGTAAGTTTAAATTTTTTACAATTCTTGTACCTTTATGTGTAACCTCCAAAATATCCCAAGTTTCTTTGGCAATCTCACACATGGAGATTCTTTTAAATTCTTCGGGAGAAACAACCATGAAAATAACATTAAGTCCTTTGTTATTCTAGTTGTAGTTGTTGATTTCATCTCTAGTCCAAGCATCTAGAGTTGTCTCAGGCTTAGTCCATCATTTTTCAACTGCATACCACATACGTTCATCTAGAGAATTGAGAAAAGCACTCATACAGACTTTCCAATAAGCATAGTTTTCCTCAATCAAAGTGTGGCGGAGCTGATAATGATAATGACATGATCTACACGGACACGGATTACAGTCGAATGAGTGCGCCATTCTCTGGTGCCAATTGAAATTACCCAAAATATCTCTGTATTATAAAACAAAGATCTACCAATTCACTCAATAAATTGGTTGGTCGATATTCATGCAATTATATAATAAGAATGCACCAACATAAAAGAAATTAATTGCATAATACCAATATTGGTAACAAAGGAAAACCCTTTAAAAACACTCTTTAAAGGTAAAACTCTACGGGGTAGTCAAACTCATAAAAGTCAATTTTGTTATTTGAAAGTCTGTTATCAGTAAGTTTTAATTACAAAACATTTGCCAATTGACTCTTTTACTTGATATGACAAACGATTAGTTTGTCTCTACCACAGCAGCAACCAGAACCTTTGACAATCTTCATAAATTGGTTTTTCTCCTGGGATTCCAGTGGCTAAAACACGATCACTCTATCTCCAACGTAGAGCACGATCACACTCAACGAGGAAAAAATAATTAGATTCTCACACAACCACTCAGAAAAATACTCTCCAATATCTCCAAGGTCTGATCACTCCATATCCAAATTAATAGGATAGCTTCAATGTCTTATTTGGAATTAGTTTGTAAGATAGTGGAATTCTACTGACGAAATGATTCTATTATAACATATTCTGCTGACGGTTTGCTGACACCTGGCACTTATCTTCTCAGTAGTGGTAGTTTCACATTCAAGCTCTGCTCTGGATAAGATCAATCTTTTGGAACTTGACTTTAACTGTTTTGAGTTATCTAAACACTTACTAACAACCTTTAGATAAAATCAAAACAAGCTTGAGATAAAGTCAAAGTATTTTACATTCATCCAAAATAAAAATTCCAACACAAGATGATGTCTACCATCTTAGTCACCTAGTCCTAGCCAAACTCTTGCACTTTGCATTTTCAAATATCATGGTCAATTCCATCCAAAACAACATCCTCAAAGTGGAAAAGGACTAATATATATCCTTCGAGTTGGTAGTTAGTTGCCACCTTGATGGCAACTTGTGCTTTAATTTGGCATCATTGTGCTTATATATACGCCCATTGGTCTAGAACATTATGGTCCGTAGCACTCCTCTTTTTTCAGGGTGCAGATCAATTGATGTTTACTACGAAGAGTAGTCGGCACGTATGCAAATCATGAAGAAATTTCAGATTGGCAAGAAATTCACCATACTTTATTAGCCATTGTCTTGTCGTATGATAAAATTTGTAGTATATTATAAATATAGCATCAAAGTATGACCCATTGCAACTAAAACCATATTTTCTAATATATATTTACCGATTTTCACACTCAAACTACAATGATATATATCCTAAACATAAGTGAAATCTAAAACAAAAAAGAGAAATGGTTTAGTTACAAATAGATTTCACAAAAGTAAACTTACAAATTGACTTGGTTTGACGTGGTACGTTAGATTGTAAAACTTTTTTTAATTATAATGTAAATCTAACATATCATAGGAATTCATATCAGTTTATGGATTACTTTTATCATATAATCTCTTTGTGGTTGTAGGACTTCTCAACTAGGGGTGGCAATATGTAATACAATTTGTGAACCCAATATAAATGGATCAACCCACTTCACCCGAAATCAACCTGTAACAACCTGCTTAAATTTTATTTTAAAATTACAATTTTATTTTTTTGGGTTGTAATATTAGTATTTCTCAATATGTTTATATTTGTATTGTTGGGATTGTAATTATAGACATATGCTCATATTTGCTATTGTTGGATTGTAATATTCATTTTATTATAGATTAGAATCTAAAAACTATTAATATTTTCTTTTAGTAAGTAGTCTTATTGTTCTTTTTTTAGACATTGTGTCTTGAAATAAGTCATGTCATGTTAACTTATTTATAGTTAATTATTAAATGGATCAAAACGGGTCGTGACATGACGCAACCCGTTATTTAAATAGGTCATGTTAAAGTTTAAAGGTTTGGCCCATTTAGCTTAAAATTCGGATTCAGATTGACCCATATAGTCGAATGTCCTTGACTTGACACAACACGAACACAACCCTTAAATACGAATTACCACCCCTATTCTGAACTACAAAAGAGGTAATGTGCATACACGGTCTTAAACGTATGTTAATAGGTTTCAATATGCACTAGAAAACCTAACAAATAATGATATATACAAATATACACTGGGAAATTTAAGGAATAATTATATATACAAGGTCCAAATGTACAAGCCTCGTGCAGGCTTTTTATAAAAAAAATAAAAAATGGAGCCTATTATGAAAAAGTGTGAAAAACTTACTTTTTCTTGGTAGGGCTCACTTTTTTATAAAAGACTTCCACAAGACTTGTGCATTTGAGATTTGTCCCTAACATTACTCTTAATAGCCTTGGCGGCACTTTATCTCCAATGGCATTGGCCATATTCATCAATCAAGGTGAGAAACTCTTACCTTAATTTCTTACAAGTAAAGGAAGAAAAACAGGTTGCCAAGCAATATATCAAAAGGAAAATTTTACTTATTATCCCTACACCACACACCAACATATGATCTGTTACTTTTTTTCATTCTATTTTATTTAAATAGAATGATAAAAATGACAAATTACATGTTGGTGTATGGTGTGGAGATGATAAGTAACATTTCTCTATTGGTTTTGGGCTCATAATGGGATGGGCCAAAAATATTAACAAATGAGGAAGTCCATTCTTTCACCCAAGATATAATAGAGTTAGTCCATTAGATTCTAATATCTCTTACTTGTTAGGGTTAGAGATAAGTTTTTCGTCTATCAAAATCAGTTACCTTAGAGCACTGGCATTGGTGTATCTATATACAAATGCAAACATATATTTAGCTAGCTAGACCATTAAATTTACTACATTGAATTATGCATATGTAAATATTTTCCTTACTACGAACAGTACCACTACATCTTTGCAGATGGACTATTAACTCTTTGAAATTTTATTTTATTACTTTTTCCTCTCTCCTCCCACTCTTACCCACTCACACACACACTCTCTCTCCACAATGAGATTACTTTTCCTCTCAACCCTCAACTTTCCTCTTCTCCCTTGACACTCGACAGAACCCTTTCTCTCTCAAAAACCTGCGCATCTCTCTCTCATTACAGCTCTCGACAGAATAGCACCGCCTCTCGATGGATCTCGCGACGGTTCACGTATGATTTTCTCCCTATATTATCTATTACTTCATTCTCTCTCTCTCTATGGCCGAGTGAAGGTTCCCTATTTCTCTCTCCCAAAACTCTTGATAAAGTAATGATTTCTAGGGATTCGGTCTCCCACGAGGACGCCGCACTTCCTCTATCGGGTCGCTATTCATCAACACTGCCGCAGCACTTGCTTGATGTTTTCTCTATCGACTAGCTAGGGTAAATGAAACTCTCTCTTTTTTGCCTAGGTTCTTTTATTACATATATTTCAGCTTGTTGTAATTCTTGTTTGGATGCTTTGCTTAATCTAGATTAGGGTTTTGATTTTTGAACTAATTTTGGGGATGAATTTAGGGTTTCAATTTTCTGCTTTTTGTAAATGGGTCCTCTGATTTTTGTAAACATGTAGGAGCTAGAGGGTGGTATTGTATTTCTTTGTCCTCTGCTTTTGCTTAATCTAGATTAGGTTTCGATTTTCTATTATTGCTTTTAGATTAGGTTTGTATATTAAATTGAATAATCAGTAAAAACTTCAGTCACTGTTGGGTGTATAATTTGAATTGTTGGATGCTTGGGACACATATATTAAATGTATTATTGTTGTATAAACTTCAGTCTTGTTTTTCAATATCCCCTTGTAATAGTCACTAACCTAAATATCACTTAAAAGTGATCTAATTGACACCTTTGATTGAATATCACAACATTCTCATGAGTGAACTTGAAATTTGTATAATCTCTCTCCAAATGTGTCATGTTCCACCATTGGGAACATAATCATAAGGAACAACCGCATAAAGGATTTGAATTCGATGACAAATAGGTTATTGAGTATTCCAACTTTAATTATATTACATTATCACTTCTTGTGGCTTACTTGCTTTTTAGCCTTTTCTTAACAACTTGGGATATGAATATTATTGTACTCTAATGAGCCGAGCTATCTCCTTAATTGGTTCTAAATTGCTTATAATGTGCACTTAGACTTCCCATCTATAATGCTTTAAAACATCCCTTTTAGGACTTGATGCATCTAAAGCTTGGATTGGGTGTATTTGACTTTTGAAGAATTAATCTAACAAAAATAATCATTACAAAACAATTGAAGTCACATGTACATGACTCAATAGGAAGCTGTTTGGCTTGTTTTAATTGACTTGAACTTGTTGTATAGCTTTTTTTAATTGGTTTGGACTTGGACTTGCTGCATACCATTGATTTTGGGTCCTCTGCTATTAGGAAATTGTTCGGCCTGTTTTAATTGGCTTGGATTTGCTGTGTGTCTATGTTTAATTGGTTTGGACTTGGACTTGCTGTGTACCATTGATTTTGGGTCCTCTGCTATTAGGAAATTGTTTGGCCTGTTTTAATTGACTTGGACTTACTGTGTGGCTATTGTTAATCTTCTGTTTTAATTGGTGCTCTGTTTTGAATTGGGATTTTTCATTTGTTGTTTGGAAGTTGTTTGGTTGTAATTTGCTGTTTGTTTTGCTAATTCTCTATTATAATTTATTGTTTTAATTGGCAATGTGACTATGAGTAATACAATGTTTCAAACAACATGGGACTATGAGTAAGCATGTGATTTTATGATTTCATATGCGTCATCTTGATAATGAGACAACATATATTTCTGAATTGTTTAGTAACATTTTGTCCTTCAATATTTTGTTGAAGAATGAACACTTTAATTGATGAGGATCAATTCTTTACAACATTGTTGGAAAGTGGTAAGGGTGGTATTAACAACCCCTATGGATAATGTAATGTTGATGTCCAAACGACACAACCCCAAAGAGAAATAAGGGCACCTAAACAAAAATTCCAGCGGAGTATGTTATTTACTGTAGAGGAAGATACTCTCCTCGTTTCAGCTTAGCTTAACATTAGCATAGACTCCATACGGGGAGACCGACCAAACCTCCACACAATTGTGGAGTAGAATTTATGATTACTATAACACCTATAAAAAACCTAATAATCCAAAGTGGTTTGTACCATCTTTGATTAATTGGTGGTCAAACATTCAAAAATGTGTTAAGAAATTTTTGTGGTTCCATAGCCCAAGTTGAAGGAATGCATCCAAGCTGTGCGATCGAGCTAGACAATATATAATGGTTTTTTCAATGTTTTATTGTTGTAATTATTAAGTATTTGCAATGATAGAGCGTACTGATTTTGAAACTATTTCGTAAATTGATAAGGTAAAAGTTTTGTACCGAGAGACCCAAAAAACCAACTTCAACATGAAACATTGTTGGAATCTTTTGAGGCACTAACAAAAATGGCAAGCGCACATGGAGCTCATAAGAAGAAAAGACAATGTGCCATGTTTGGGTATTACTCCAAACTCAATACGATTAGAAGAAGATATGGAAAATGTGCCCGTGGATGGTGAGAGACCTCCGAGCAAGAAGGTTGAAAAAGAAATAGAGAAATAAAGAAAATGTAAGGAAAGACAAGTTAGTGAGTTTAATGAGGCCTTAAGGCACATGAGTAATGATAAAAAGACTTATATGATAGAGAGAAAATAAGTAATAATTAAGGCTAACAATGATAGATCTGAGTTAGTACTTCTTAGGAAGAGAAAACTTGATATGGAAATTAAGACTGTGAATGATAGATTTGACATAATAGCTCTTAAGAAGAGGAAAACTAATATGAAAATTATGAAATTGGATATTGATTCCATGAATTCTGTGTAGCAAGAGTATTTCCATAATTTTCAAATGTAAATCATTGAGGAGCAAAGGAATAAGACTATATCTCGTACATAGTTGTATACTTGGTATTGGTACATTCATGTAATGTGGATGGTTTTGTAATTGTTTTTAACTATATGGTGACATATTTTTTTGCTTGCTTGTGGGTCGGCTGGGTATTGTTTTTTGCACTGCACTTCTTGGTTTTTTTATTGTAATGGACTTGTTGAAGTTGCTGGTCGGGCTGGTGGTTGTTGGTTGGTTGCTGAAGGAGTTTTATTGTTGTTGGTTGGTTGCTGCTTCGAAGCTGGTTCCTAGTTGGAAATTGGAAGCTTGGTTGCTGGTTGATGTTTGCTCTTTGACCAATTGATGGATTTTTTTGTATCACATGTCTATTCATGTAATGCAATGGAATGACATTGATTTTAATATATAAAATTTGTATTGTAGACAACTTTTTGGAAATTGTATTAAGTTGATGAATTTGTATCAAAATCAACTTTCTGGAATTTGTATTAAGTTGATTTTGATACATGAAATTTTTATTAAGTTGATGATACAAAGTGTTGGCAGCACAGGTTAATATTTGTTGATAAAATTGGTATATATTTGTTGATGTACAATTTTAAGACAGCACAATTAGTGTATATTTGTAGATCTTATATAGTGGGTGCTAATTGCAAAATATATAATTACAATTTATTTTTAAAAAATAATTAATAATAATAAGAAAATAATATTTTATTATTATTTTACCTCAAAAATGTATAATTCAATGTGAGAGTTTTTCTTGAATGACGAAGACAATCTCCAAAACATGTAATTTTGCATTTGCATTTACATACACCACTACTAATGCATGCTCATAAAGTGCACATTAATTGAGATAGGTTCTTCAAGTCACGGAGGTAATTCTAGGACTATTCATCCAGGTTCCAGCCCGGGAACCTAGGTACACCCAGACCAGAACCCGGGTTAGTTCGGGTCAGACTTGGGCCGAAACCCGAATAAACTCAGGTTTACAACTCGGAACCTGATTTTTTTTTTTCTTCTAGACAACTCCCATTGGTTGTGCTTGTGATGTGTCTCAAAAATGTTTGGGCAATGCAGAGGAGTACTCTAGGCCTAGTAGGATTCTTCATCCAGACGAGGAAGAGGTTGCATTTTTACAATCACTTGGGTGGGAGGAAAATGCTGGAGAGGATGAAGGCCTTACAGAGGAGGAGATCAGTGCTTTCTACATGGAGGTAACTGATCTTCTAGAATTGCTCTTTTCTTTTTCCTATTAAAGTTTCCATGTTCTATAATGTGTTTGTATATACACACACACACACATATATATATATATATATAAACTAGGGAACGATCCCGGGTGCGTTAGTTCTGGGGTGCACCTGACATAATGATTTAAATAAAAAGAAAGGTGAAAAAGTTAGTAGCTTATGTCTGAGAAAAGAAAATATAAGGTTAAAGAAAGACAAAAAATTGAGATTAAAAAAAATCTAAACTTCAGTAAAGTATGAGCATTGGTCTGTATCCATATTGGATTATCTATTTACTCTCTATATAATAATAAAATATTATTAATTTAATAATTTTTTTAAATTTTATTTTTATCACATTTTATAGTTCTACTGATTAAAATATTAATAATAATTATATTCTAATCAAATTAATAATATTCAATATTAATATTAATAATAATTATATTCTAATTAAATTAATTATTAATATTATATATTGAGTGTTTTAAGTATTTTATTAGTTAAATTTACTTAAAGTTGAATTTTAAAATGAGAATGCTCTAAAGCGTTTCTGTTCTAAAGAGTAAAATCATTTTAATTTTTTAATTTTAAAAAAATTGAAACAAAAAGAAAGGAAAATGAGTACACTGTCAGAACAAAAAGGACATGAAAAATAGACGTCAATTCATGTGCGCCACGGGGCTATTAAGGGCCTTTTGGTAAAACATAATCCTTCATTAAATTCTACAATGGAGCTACACGTCAAATGATCAAGTGTTTTAAGGACCTTTTGGTAAAACAAGATCCTTCATTAAGTTCTACAAGGGAGCTACACGTCAAATGGTCAAAAATTTTAAGGGTCTTTTGGTAAAACATAACTTAACGAGAAAATAAGAAAAGTTAACAGAAAATAACAAAAGTTACTATTCACAATTAGATAGCCATTTATTATAATAGAGTAGATATATATGTAATTAGAATGTAATATATCTTCTAAATACTTCTTTTTTGAGTCTTTATTCTTGTCTTCCTATGTAGTGCATGAAACTGCAGCCATCATCAAAACTTATGCACGAAATATAGCCAAATTTATCACCAGTGCTTAACTCAAAACAGAATAGCTGTAGTTGTGCTATGTCTGAATTAGTTGTGTATGCTGGGTCAGAATCTTGATTTGGAAAATAACTGAGCAGAGCTAGGAAGTCTGAGTGTGATTGTGGAGGTGATATACTTATTTTTTTTTTTTCGGTTTCGATTCAAAACATTCAAACCGAAGAAAAGAAAAACCACGTTTCAAGTTGTAAACCCGGTACCATGACCGGGTGTATCCAAATTTTGCAACCAGTGTTCCGGACTAGATTGGAAAAAAATCCGGTCCGGATGAACAATCCTAGGTAATTTCTCAACCCTTTACTCATTTTTACTTACATATGCTGCGACTAAGAGATATTTTGAGTAAGCACTTTTCCAGCAAGCCACTTGATCAAGAAATGGTCAGAGATACGTTTTGAGTTGATATTCTCGGACACTTCATTGCTTTGGTCACAAGCTACTCATCTCACTTTTCTTGCAAGTTATTATTCTTATGTCCTTGTTAGAAAGAAAAAGCATAAAGATCGATCCTACCTGTAAAACTTCTTCTTTTAAAATGCTCAAATCTGAAAATAACTTTAAAACATCAACATGAGAACAAATTAATATCATATTTAAAAAAAATTTCAAGACTATTTCTTTTTTATTTTTTGCAAATATCATCTTTTAGATATACATGATTCTATTCGGAATTCTAATAATTAAAAGCAACACTATACAAAAATAATAAAATAATGATAATCAAACCAGAAAACTCATGCTAGTAATTTACTTTGAGTAAGTTTTTGGTAAGAGAGAATTCCTTCCTTGCATATACATAATATATATGGGTACTGCTAGTGTAAGTGTTAGGTGTGCCCCCTAGGCCAAATGCTCCTTTCTTTTTTCTTTTCCAAAATTTTTAAACATCTTTAAATATTTTTAAAAAATAAAAACATACACAAATATATTAATAGTCAATTTCTTAATCATTAAAAAAAAAAAAAAAAAAAAAGAATTCATAAGCGGTCAAAATGAATGGACAAAATCATGGAGGGATGCTATCATTTTCCAATATATATAGTTATTTGCCATGAGATTCCTTCCTTGCAAATGAGCTAATTTAACAGATAGATCGAGGACTGAATGAGCGCTTAACCAAACTAGGGGTGCTACCTACCCCCTCGCATCCCTGGGGCGGGGTATCCCGCCTTGGTGGGTGGGGTGCGGGGCGGATTCTCAATCCGTCCAGTCTTATGTCTACTTAAAAAATGCACTACATTCTACTAGTTTAAAAAATTATTTCTAGATCCAAAAGTGATTAAAAATAAATTTTTAGATCTAAATTATAAATTTAAATTTTGTAAATATGACTATAATTTAAAAATTATGTAGTTTTTAAATTTGTTAGTGCATATTTTATAAACAAGTCTAACATATTGTAATATATATTTATATATACACAATTTATAAAATATAAATACATATTTATGTTTATATAATATATATATATAAACATGTAATCAGGGGTGGGAGAAATGCGGGTCGGAGTTGGGCCCTCCCCGCCCCCTCATGGGTGAAGCAGGGTTGCCTGCCATGCCATAAGGGGGAGGGGCAGCAAGGTGCTGGTCCTTGCTGCCCACCCTTAAACCAAACTAACCATTTTAACATCTTATCAATTTTTTAAGAAAAATTTTATTCATTATCTTTATACTATACACTATATATAATAGTTTTATTAAATATGTTGTATATAGATGATAAATAGAATAATTTTTTTAATTTAAAAAAATAAAAAATAAAAATAAAAATTATGTACCGAGATGAAAAGTAAAATGGCTCATCTTTTAATAACGATATGGACACAACTATTTTATAATCAATTCACAAAAAGTCAATGTAATAATCTACGTCACTTCATTTAATATTAAGTTTGCCAAATGATTTGAGTTTTAAATTTTTAAAGAAAAGTCCACCATTTAAAATAAATTATAAGAATAATTGTCAAAGAGCTTGTTTATATATTATTAATATTAGTTTATATTTTTAATTAATAATAGAGATAACTTATTTCTATCATATTTTTATAAGTTTTTATAACTCTATTGTAAATCGGTCACACTTTATAAAAGAATTAAGACTCTTAAAGTATTTTTATAAAAATTCATTGAATTTAAATTCGGTTTGGATACACAAAATTATCTCATCTCATTATTACAATTTTTTAAATTTTCATACAAAATATAATAAATAATTTAATTATTTTAAATCTTAAAATATAAATAATATTAAAAAATTATATTCTAATAATATATTATTTAATTTTTTATAAAATATCTCATCTACTATTGTCTTAATTGGTAATTAAACGAGGCCTTGAATTTGTGGATCTGTATTTTTGTAAGAATAATATGAAAAGATACTTGATTGGTGGGGGTAGGCGACAGGTTAGTAGCCAATGAAAGGACTAGTACCGTCATTGCGGAGCAATTTCCGGGAAACGAGAATTGTATAAAGAAAGTTGCGTCATTGACCCATGGCTGGCCAAGACCACAATAATTCTCAGGATGTGCAATTTTATGACGTGGACATCCTATCTACCGACGCGGTTTTAAAACGTGTATGCTTTAAGTAGTTCTTTTAAAAAAATATAGATAAATTTGAAATTTATTTAAAAGAATTATTATTTTTAATTATAGACTTAACTTCCTTTGAAAAAAAGAAAAAAAAGGTAAATTTGCCCGCTTTAAAATTATACGAAACAATTCTAAAACATGAACCAAGTCTAGGTTTGGAATGTGAGATGAGATACAAAATTCTTATCTCATCTCATTTTATTATTACAATTTTTTTAAATTTTTACATAAAATATAATAAATAATTCAACTTTTTCAAATCTCAAAATAATAATAATATTAAAAAATAATATTTTAAACTTTTATCTAAAACTAAAAATTCACATCTTACTATCTAAACCTATAAAGATTTGGAGAAGAGTTGATAAAGATTTGGGGAGAAAACATATGCTTTGGGGAGAATCATGGAGGGCAAGAAGTCTAATTATCAGTTTATGTGTAAGTTAAAAATTTAATAAAATATTATTAAAATATTATTTTTAATAAATATTTGTAATAGAATTTTCATTTTTATTTTTAAATATTTTCTTCACATATATCATTTAAATATATTTTCAATAATTTTCAATTTTCAAAATTTTTACTTAATAATTAGCTAATTATTATCCAAACACACAACTCTATATAATTTCTTTAAATTTTTAAATAAAGCACAAAAAAGTAATATAAAATTTTTAAATTTTAAAATAAATAATGATTTAAAAAATTATAATTTATTATATTTTTATTAAAAAAATTTAGTTGACAATTTCGAAGAAATTTCGCGTATGGGGTAGGCTTGACGGAGACTCGTTCAAACTTAAGGACTCGCTAGATGAAATAACGGAGAAGGTTGTTGGGACTCGGAACAAGACGGGAAACTCATCATCGAGATTTTATATATTCCAGGGAAGGCGAGCTCGATCGCAAGAAAGTACTGCAGAACCTACGCACGTAGTATGACCTGCAAATTCCATGGAACACCTTTGTAATGCAGGTGGTTGTAGTTATTTGCAGGAAGATGATCAGCTCCAACGAGACTACTAAACGAGCTTGTTGTCATCATTATCACAGATCACAAGAAAAAAGTGTTCACCACCATGTGAATAGAACTCAGAACTTGACCATCGACTACCTTACATGACTTCTGGGAATTTATATGATCCCAATCTCCCATAGATCATGGTCGACGGGAGATCTGGACAAGAAATTAAAACGTGTTCACCACCATGGGAATAGAGCTCAGAACTTTACCATCGGCTACCTTACACTTCTGGGAATTTATATGATCCCAATCTCCCATAGATCATGGTTGACGTGATGATCTCTTCATTGCCAAAACTGGTCACTGACTCACTACTAATTTTCACGCTATTTCCCGGTCAATCACAGATCGCCAACATCTGTTACTTTTCTTGGAAGTTAATGATCTTATTTTTTTAAACTTCTTTTAAAACTTGTAAATTGGGAATCAATTTCCATATGCTGGCATATTACACTCCAGCACACTCCAAAACATGGCATTTCCGTATAAATCGGGAATCTTGAATATCCATTCTTAAAACTTCTTTTCGTATCTTCCGCAGCTGGCGTGCCTGAGTTTTTAATCCTTTTCCGTGTTGCATGTCAACCTTCCAAGTCTTGCATCCAGCCGAAAGTCCCTGCATTTAATTTTCCGCATCAAGAATGGAAGGTCCTGCGCGCTGCTGCTTCTTTTCATATATATATATATATTTTTTTTTTTTTTTTTTTTTATGTTAAAACCGAAATCAAGCACCGCATCTTTATCCCAGTGAATGCTTTTTTTTTTTTTTTTTTTTTAATTTATTAATTTAATTTTTTTTTACGGTTCCCTCCACCGTGCTTTTGGCTTCCTTCTCTTTTATTTTCCTTTCCTTCCGCATGTGTGTTTCTTGCTGGTGCTTTATTTTTCTTCCGCGTGAGTTGACCAGCTCTTTATTCCTTCCGTGTCTTCCAGCCGAAAGTGCTTTGTCTTCGTGTATTCCAGCTCTCAATTTGCCCTACTCTTTGTTTTTCTTCTGCGCGAGTTGTCCCCTCTTTCCAGGATGTTTCCCTTTTCTTTTCTTTTTTTCCTACTGACGTGACAGCCTACCACGCCAACCAATTTCGCGGCCGAGACGCAAGAGCGGTTGTTCCTAACATTTCTGTTAAATCTAAAGAATCAATTTATATATATATATAGAAAAATTATCATATTTAAGAAAGCTTTCAAAATTAAATATTTTAAATATAAGGATTATTTTTAATTAATTTTAAAAAAGTAAACTCTATACTAGTGACATAGTTTGCAAAAAGAAAATTTTTTTTTAANAAAAAGTAAACTCTATACTAGTGACATAGTTTGCAAAAAGAAAAATTTTTTTTTTAAAAATGGAAATCAAGAAGAAAGTTAATCATCACGTCGACCATGATCAGTGGGAGATTGGGATCATACATATGCCAAGCAGAGAAAGGTACGCAGCCGATGGTCAAGTTCTGAGTTCTATTCACATGATGGCCGCCGCGGGGCTGACAACGAGCTAGCTTTATTTTGTAGAAAGGGATTCAATGAAAGAGTGAGTTTAGAAGGGCGACCGAAGATGAAAAATCACATATCTGAAATTATAAGTTAAGTGAATACCTATTGAAAAATTATTTGGTATTCATGGAATATAAATATTGTAGTGCATATGATTGAATAACTCTTTATCTTATCACCACATGTCATGTAGTTGAGATTATTTTGTTTTCAGCATTTTGTGGGTTCCATTACAAGGCTGGCTTGGCTGATGTAGCAAGTGAAACTACTTTTTTTAAAACAAATTTTAAGTTGCCAGGCGATTTCTTTTTGCAGAAAACGTTTGCTGACAGGATGAAGCCATGTTCTAGCAGATCTGGTAATGGAAGGCTCCGTACGTGCAGGTTCATGTCTACCCCTTTCTCTTTCTCTCTTTATCGACATGCATGGTTTCCAGTAATATCACTACAAAATCGTGATTCTTTAGGGACATGAACTGGGATTCCGATTTGGGAGATTAGAGAGAGAGAGAGAGAGAGAGAGAGAGATTTGGAGAAGAGGAGATAAAGATTGGGGGAGAATCACGTAGAGTCGAGAGGTATAAATTAGGCTGTTCATACTTCATCGACCCGACCCGAGAAAACCAATTTCCGACACGACCCGAAAGTTTTCTAATACCGATTGGCCGATAACCGATCACCCGTTAACCATTAACCGATTACCCGATTTTTTATTTTTTTTTTGGGGAGATTTCTGCCAATAACCCAGTTCAAAATCATTAAACCAGTTCCAAATCACAATCAACCCCACATGATAATCATCTTAAAATCCAAATCGGACTGAACAATCCAGAAGAAAAGAAAAATCAGAAGAAAAACACTGAAGAATAACCTAGAAGAAAAAATAAAAAACCCAAAAGAAAAACACAGAAGAAAAAAAAAACCGAATATTGCCTTTAGATGTTCTTCGATTCTCTATAGAAAAATAGTTTCACACGAAACTCCAAAAATACTTTTAGGAATTGCGGTCTGCAGACGAAGAAGAAAGAAGAAGAAAATGAGATGGTTTTTGACTGAGAGGGCGAGAGAGAGAGAGAGAGAGAGAGAGAGAGGGTCTTAGGATTATTACCCATTTCATAACCATTACTCTGTCTCGTAAACGTAAATGTTTTAAATATAGAAGTTTGAAATTAGAGAGGCATGAGTGGTGTCAGGTTGATTTTGCTATATATTTTTTTACTATTCACTCATATTTTATTCTCGATATTTTATTTAATTTTTTAATATTTTTTTAAAAATTTTTTTGAGTTTTTTTTTTAAAACACTATTTCAAATATTTTATTCACTATTTATATAAAAAATATTTGATAAGAAAAAAATAAAATATAAAATATAAATGAATAGTAGAAAATTATAAAGATTTTTTTATATATTTAATAGCGACTTCCTGTGTAAGCTTTTAATTTTCTCTTTGTACTTTTTTTTTTTTTTTTTTTCGTCTTTTGCTCCTTAAAATCAAAATTGAACTGAAGATATCGAAATAGTTTAAATTGGATAACGGGTAATACCCGTTTCCAATTCTAACCGTAACGGGTCAGGTTTCGGATCGGTTTAATTGGAAAAATGGTCGGGTTGGGCTTACGGTTTTTTTTGTTCAGCTTTAAGTAGAATTATAGCATTAGTGAGATGAGATAAGATGAAATGAAACTTAAAATTTAAATAAAATATTATTTTTATTTTGAAAAAAATTGAATTATTTTTTATATTTTATTTAAAATTTTAAAAAATTTATAATAATTAAATTAGATTAGATAAAATAATATGATTTGTGATATCCAACCCACAAAATGGTATCATTTTGATTTTTTCTGATGCGTAAGGAAAATGCCATGTTTTGGAGTTTGCTGGAGTGTAAAAAGGGGCTTTGTAATAGAATTTTCGTTTTATTTTTTAAATTTTTTAAAATATTTTCTTCACATATATCATTTAAATATAGAATATTTTTAATCTTTTTTTTACTTAATAAATAGCTAATTATTATCCAAACAATATAATTTCTTCAAATTTTTAAATAAAACACAAAAGGTAATATAAATTTTTAAAGTTTAAAATAAAAAAATAATTTAAAAAATTATAATTTATAATATTTTATTAAAACTTTTTAGTTGATTTCGAAGAAATTTCGCATATATGGAGTAGTCTTACGGTGACAAGTGGCAGCGCGTCCTTGAAGTTGACAATAACTTGACGCGCTAGATGAAACAACTGAGAAGGGGTTCGGAAGAAGACTGGAAACTCATGCCGAGATTTTATGCTAGGAGGGTGCTAATACTATCATTTTCCTCTATATATAACGGAGGGTACTAATACTCATCATCGAGATTTAAGATAGTATTGCTGTCCTACGTACGCGACCTGCTAATTTCATGGAACACCATTCATGTAATTCCGGTGGTTGTAATACTTCTCTGCAGCAAGATGATCAGCAACAACGAGACTACGAGGAGCTTGTTGCTATCAATCACAGACAAGAAAAGCGTGTTCACCACCATGTGAATAGAGCTCAGAACTTGACTATCGGCTACCTTACAGTTCTGGGAATTTATATGCTTCCGATCTCCTACTACAGATCCTCTACCACGTCGTCTCTTCAATATTATTGCAAAAATTGGTGGGTACCTTTCGCTGTTTCCCTCTCAACTTCTGTAATCTACTTCATCACTTTCTTAGATGTGGTGAACAAGTTTTACTGGACCCAGTATTATCTAGAAGTTAACCGTATCGATCAGCAAAACTTGAAATCCATAATTCGTCAAGCTAAAGATCACGAATCGAAGGGCCATAGCAAAGTACGAACTCTCTGTCGTCAAGGAGAACCTGATCCTGTGCTGCTGGTGAAACGAAAACTTTATATTTGTTTCACGGTTTCGGCTTTGATTGCCATTTCCCTTCTGCAGTTATATGCCTGCCGGTTATTCTCGTGTTGATTAAAGCAATCGGGACTCACCCCTCTTCTTAAAAATAATGCCATGACTCAATCTTCAATAGTGTCTGCTTCTCGCCGAGGTAATTTGAACCAATTCGCAATTCTCACTATGAGAAGTAAGATTGAATCACCCTCCCCATATATCAAAAAAATAAAATAATAATAATAATAATATCGTCTGCTTCTCTTGGCTTGTGCTCCTAAGGGTACTGCTAGCATGGTCATCATCCCCTCATTCTAAACAAATTGAGTTTGTTCTTGTTTTGGCTTTTTTTGTTTTTTTGTTTTTCGTGAAGTTTCGAGTAGTGTATAATTGTATGCTTATAGCTATAGCTATTATGTGAGTTGGATGTGAGAGAAACGTTTAGGAAATTATTGGATATATCTTATGTTTAGTTTTACCATTAGTATTACTAGTTAGTACGTACTCATGTAAGGGGTATTCGTAGTACCCGCATTTATATATGTATCATATTCTTATTAATATATGAGCAAGCTTAATTACAAGTCAGATTAATCTTTTTTATGAGTTTGTTCGTGAACATTAGGTTGAGTTCAGTTCTTCTATAAAAACTGTATCATTTAATGATCATAATTTCATATTCACAAATAGACTAATTTAATAAATAAATCGAGCCTAAATTGAGGTTAACATATTCAAATTTAAGATGCTTGTCGATAAGCATGCTCAAATTACATGACCCGTAGTTGGATGTGAGAATCAAGAAAAAGGGGATGATTGCAACACCCCGCTCCCCACGTTTAAGAATAAAGTCACTTTAAAAATTCTCGAGAGTTGGAGTGCTATTATTGACCGTGACTTAAAAATTTTGTTCTTAACAAAATGCCAGATACAAAAATTCCTTATAATAAATAGTGTGTGTGAAAGCATTTATTAAAATTTTTCAAAATTTGTGCCAGGAGTCCAAGGCGCTTCAACACAGGAGCCCATTTCCTCCTCTTTTCTTTTGCATCTGATAACTCCCCATGTAAAGAATCAACAATGAGAGTAATGAAAAGTTATGTTTTCGTAAATAAGCATGTACGTGTGGATTGAATGGCTCGACGACCTCCCTCGACATCCAAACGCCATCCAGCACGATCGATACTCTATGCTCGAACCTCGATAGGCCTAGGGGGAACATCTATCTCAAGTGGCCCAATGTTTCCTCGCCACCCAGTGCGGTTGATTTTAGATCCCGCCCGGTTAAGAAAGCCAATGCTCTATGCTTGTGCCTCGGCGTCCAAACGATGCCCAGTATAGTCGATTTGAAATCCCAACTGGTTATTTAGGTCGATTCTTTAGCTCACGCCTTTGTGTCCAAACGCCACCTAGTGCGGTCAATTTCAAATCCCACCTGGTCACGCTAGTCGATATTCTATGCTCGAATCTCGACGGGCACAAGGAGAACACCTTTCCCAAATGTCCCAACCCGGCCTCGCCACTCGGTGCGGTCGATTTTAGATTCTGCCTGGCCATTAAGGTTGATGCTTAACGCTCAAACCTCGATAGGAGCAGGGGGAACACCTCTCTCAAGTGTCCTAGTCCCCCCTCGCCACCCAGGGTGATCAATTCTAGATCTCGCTTAAGCTTGCCCACTGCATACAGCCTCTGACAACTGTTGGACGTGGTCGGCCTATAACCTCGCCCTGTTTCCCGATCCAGTGCTCCACAACAAGGCGACCCTTGATATATCGGAGGCTGATAGTAAGCCAGGAAGACATAAACTCGCAATCACAAGATAAAAAGAACGCTGAAAGTCATATTCACTAAGTATTCATGTGTTACAAGGATCTGAGCCGATACAAGGTGCACGCGGCATCATGTGAGATAAACAAAACACATTAAGAAAAAAGTCATCCTAAATGGTCATGGGTGGGCAATGGGGTCATGGAAGATTTTGGGTATCTGGTCACGCCCTAAGAAGTCGAGGGATTTGCAGTCTTCTCACGAAGGAGCAAAGTGGGCCAAGTCCAGAGTCCTAGGGGCATCATGAGGGTTCACCACCAGGTGTTCTTTCACCCTCTTTAACCCCAAGGAGTACCCACAGCTCCAGGCCTGGTTATGGAGACGTTTAGCCACCTCAAGCTAGGGAGTGATCGAGGAAAGCTTCTCGTTCATGGCAACGAGCTCGCCCTCTAGCCTTTTCACCCTCTACTCACGGGACCTTGACTCCTCTTTGAGTTGCAAGTGGGACTTCAATAACTTCACGTACAGGCCCTCAACCTTTTTTTGTCCCACTGGAGCGCAACGCTCTGCACTACAAATGCATCCCTCCCAGATTGGAGTTAGCTAAGGCACGCTTTCAGGTCACGGTGGACATTCGCAACTTCTGCGAGCATGGCAATATGGTCTTGACAACGCTTCTTGGCGGCCTCCCTCACCTCTTCTTCCAAGCAGAGCATCCGCACCTGCTCCAAGTCCCTTTCTTGTGCGGTGGCCCTCACGACAGACTGAAGGCTGGAGGTCTTGCCTCAACACCTCTTTCTCCGAGTGGAGATCAAAAGCTTCCTTGTGAAGATCCTTGATGATCTGCTGTAGGTGCCCATTCTCGTTCTCGATCTCCTTATGGGCCATCTCCAAGGCAGCCGCTTGAAC
>QEOT01003621.1:70180-139043 GCA_003123785.1 Pterocarya stenoptera | reverse complement strand
CGGAGTCGGGGCATACATACCACAAGGACAAGGTAGTTCCTTAGGAAGCCTGCCAGCAAAAAACTCTAATCTATTAACATTGCCACTTTGCCCTTAAATGGCTTTCTGCTAAGCAAGCACAAAGTGGTCAAAATAAGAGTTGCTCCGAATTGTCCGGGGTCGTGGCATACATACCACGGTGTCATGGTAGTATAATAGGAAGCCCGCGAGCAAAAAATTCCAACCTCTTAACTTTGCCCTCAATTGGCCTTCTACTAAGCAAGGGCAAAGTGATAAAAATAAGAGGTCCTCCGAATTGCCCGGTGTCGGGGCATACATACCACAAGGACAAGGTAGTTCCGTAGGAAGACCCTGAGCAAAAAACTCCAATCTCTTCATATTGCCACTTTGCCCTTCAATGACTTTCTACTAAGCAAGCACAAAGAGGTCAAAATAAGAGGTGGTCGACACTGCCCGGAATCGGCGCATACATACCACAAGGACATGGTAGTTCCATAGGAAGCCCGAGAGGAAAAAACTTCGACCTCTTAAGTTTTCCACTTTGCCCTTACATGGCTTTCTAGTAAGTAAGGGAAAGTGGTAAAAATAAGAGATGCTACGAATTGGCCAAGGTCGGGGCATACATACCACAGGGTCATCGAAGTATAATAGGAAGCCCGCGAGCAAAAAATTCCAACCTCTGAACTTTGCCCTCAATTAGCCTTCTACTAAGTAAGGACAAAGTGGTAAAAATAAGAGGTCCTCCGAATTGCCCGGAGTCGGGGCATACAAACCACAAGGACAAGGTAGTTCCTTAGGAAGCTTGCGAGCAAAAAACTCTAATCTCTTAACATTGCCACTTTGCCCTTAAATGGTTTCTGCTAAGCAAGCACAAAGTGGTCAAAATAGGAGTTCTCCGAATTGCCCGGGGTCGTGGCATACATACCACAAGGTCGTGGTAGTATAATAGGAAGCCCGCGAGCAAAAAATTCCAACCTCTTAACTTTGCCAGTTTGCCCTCAATTGGCTTTCTATTAAGTAAGGGAAAAATGGTAAAATAAGAGGTCCTCCCAATTGCCCGGAGTCGGGGCATACATACCACAAGGACAAGGTAGTTCCTTAGGAAGCCTGCCAGCAAAAAACTCTAATCTATTAACATTGCCACTTTGCCCTTAAATGGCTTTCTGCTAAGCAAGCACAAAGTGGTCAAAATAAGAGTTGCTCCGAATTGTCCGGGGTCGTGGCATACATACCACGGTGTCATGGTAGTATAATAGGAAGCCCGCGAGCAAAAAATTCCAACCTCTTAACTTTGCCCTCAATTGGCCTTCTACTAAGCAAGGGCAAAGTGATAAAAATAAGAGGTCCTCCGAATTGCCCGGTGTCGGGGCATACATACCACAAGGACAAGGTAGTTCCGTAGGAAGACCCTGAGCAAAAAACTCCAATCTCTTCATATTGCCACTTTGCCCTTCAATGACTTTCTACTAAGCAAGCACAAAGAGGTCAAAATAAGAGGTGCTCCGAATTGCCCGGGGTCGGGGCATACATACCACAAGGACAAGGTAGTTCCGTAGGAAGACCCTGAGCAAAAAACTCCAATCTCTTCATATTGCCACTTTGCCCTTCAATGACTTTCTACTAAGCAAGCACAAAGAGGTCAAAATAAGAGGTGGTCGACACTGCCCGGAATCGGCGCATACATACCACAAGGACATGGTAGTTCCATAGGAAGCCCGAGAGGAAAAAACTTCGACCTCTTAAGTTTTCCACTTTGCCCTTACATGGCTTTCTAGTATGTAAGGCCAAAGTGCTAAAAATAAGAGATGCTGCGAATTGCCCAGGGCCGAGGCGTACATGCCATAAGGTAAACGAATTATAGTAGGAACCCCGCGAGCAAAAAATTCCAACCTCTTAACTTTCGCCTCAATTGGCCTTCTACTAAGCAAGGGCAAAGTGAAAAAAATAAGAGGACCTCCGAATTGCCAGGTGTCGGGGCATACATACCACAAGGACAAGGTAGTTCCGTAGGAAGCCCCCGAGCAAAAAACTTCGACCTCTTAACTTTGCCAATTTGCCCTTACATGGCTTGCTAGTAAGCAAGGGCAAAGTGGTAAAAATAAGAGTCGCTCCGAATTGCCCACGGTCGTGGCATACATACCACAAGGTGGTGGTAGCATAATAGGAAACCCGCAAGCAAAAAATTCCAACCTCTTAACTTTGCCACTTTGCCCTCAATTGGCTTTCTATTAAGTAAGGGCAAAGTGGTAAAAATAAGAGGTCCTCCCAATTGCCCGGAGTCGGGGCATACATACCACAAGGACAAGGTAGTTCCTAAGGAAGCCTGCGAGCAAAAAACTCTAACCTATTAACATTGCCACTTTGCCCTTAAATGGCTTTCTGCTAAGCAAGCACAAAGTGGTCAAAATAAGAGTTGCTCCGAATTGCCCGGGGTCGTGGCATACATACCACAAGGTCATGGTAGTATAATAGAAAGCCCGCGAACAAAAAATTCCAACCTCTTAACTTTGCCTTCAATTGGCCTTCTACTAAGCAAGGGCAAAGTGATAAAAATAAGAGATCCTCCGAATTGCCCGGTGTCGGGGCATACATATCACAAGGACAAGGTAGTTCCGTAGGAAGCCCCCGAGTAAAAAACTTCGACCTCTTAACTTTGCCACTTTGCCCTTAATTGGCTTTCTAATGAGCAAGGGCGCTGTGGTCAAAATAAGAGGTGGTCCGAACTGCTCGGAACCGGCGCATACATACCTAGAGGACATGCTAGTTCCATAAGAAGCCCGTGCGCAAAAAACTTCGACGTCTTAACTTTGCCAATTTGCCCTTACATGGCCTGCTAGTAAGCAAGGGCAAAGTGGTAAAAATAAGAGTCGCTCCGAATTGCCCGCGGTCGTGGCATACATACCACAAGGTGGTGGTAGTATAATAGGAAACCCGCATGCAAAAAATTCCAACCTCCTAGCTTTGCCACTTTGCCCTCAATTGGCTTTCTATTAAGTAAGGGCAAAGTGGTAAAAATAAGAGGTCCTCCGAATTGCCCGGAGTCGGGGCATACATACCACAAGGACAAGGTAGTTCCTTCGGAAGCCTGCGAGCAAAAAACTCTAATCTCTTAACATTGCCACTTTGCCCTTAAATGGCTTTCTGCTAAGCAAGCGCAAAGTGGTCAAAATAAGAGTTGCTCCGAATTGCCCGGGGTGGTGGCATACATACCACAAGGTCGTGCTAGTATAATAGGAAGCCCGCGAGCAAAAAATTTCAACCTCTTAACTTTGCCACTTTGCCCTCAATTGGCTTTCTATTAAGTAAGGGCAAAGTAGTAAAAATAAGAGGTCCTCCGAATTGCCCGGAGTCGGGGTATACATACCACAAGGACAAGGTAGTTCCTTAGGAAGCCTGCGAGCAAAAAACTCCAATCTCTTAACATTGCCACTTTGCCCTTAAATGGCTTTCTGCTAAGCAAGCGCAAAGTGGTCAAAATAAGAGTTGCTCCGAATTGCCCGGGGTGGTGGCATACATACCACAAGGACAAGGTAGTTCCTTAGGAAGCCTGCGAGCAAAAAACTCCAATCTCTTAACATTGCCACTTTGCCCTTAAATGGCTTTCTAGTAAGCAAGGGCAAAGTTGTAAAAATAAGAGATGCTGCGAATTGCCCGGGGTCGGGGCATACATACCACAGGGTCATCGAAGTATAATAGGAAGCCCGCGAGCAAAAAATTCCAACCTCTGAACTTTGCCCTCAATTAGCCATCTACTAAGTAAGGACAAAGTGGTAAAAATAAGAGGTCCTCCGAATTGCCCAGAGTCGGGGCATACATACCACAAGGACAAGGTAGTTCCTTAGGAAGCCTGCGAGCAAAAAACTCTAATCTCTTAACATTGCACTTTGCCCTTAAATGGTTTCTGCTAAGCATGCACAAAGTGGTCAAAATAAGAGTTGCTCCGAATTGCCCGGGGTCGTGGCATACATACCACAAGGTCATGGTAGTATAATAGGAAGCCCGCGAGCAAAAAATTCCAACCTCTTAACTTTGCCAATTTGCCCTTACATGGCTTGCTAGTAAGCAAGGGCAACGTGGTAAAAATAAGAGTCGCTCCGAATTGCCCGCGGTCGTGGCATACATACCACAAGGTGGTGGTAGTATAATAGGAAACCCGCAAGCAAAAAATTCTAACCTCTTAACTTTGCCACTTTGCCCTCAATTGTCTTTCTATTAAGTAAGGGCAAAGTGGTAAAAATAAGAGGTCCTTCGAATTGCCCGGAGTCGGGGCATACATACCACAAGGACAAGGTAGTTCCTTCGGAAGCCTGCGAGCAAAAAACTCTAATCTCTTAACATTGCCACTTTGCCCTTAAATGGCTTTCTACTAAGCAAGCGCAAAGTGGTCAAAATAAGAGTTGCTCCGAATTGCCCGGGGTGGTGGCATACATACCACAAGGTCGTGCTAGTATAATAGGAAGCCCGCGAGCAAAAAATTTCAACCTCTTAACTTTGCCACTTTGCCCTCAATTGGATTTCTATTAAGTAAGGGCAAAGTAGTAAAAATAAGAGGTCCTCCGAATTGCCCGGAGTCGGGGTATACATACCACATGGACAAGGTTGTTCCTTAGGAAGCCTGCGAGCAAAAAACTCCAATCTCTTAACATTGCCACTTTGCCCTTAAATGGCTTTCTAGTAAGCAAGGGCAAAGTGGTAAAAATAAGAGATGCTCCGAATTGCTCGGGGTCGGGGCATACATACCACAGGGTCATCGAAGTATAATAGGAAGCCCGCGAGCAAAAAATTCCAGCCTCTGAACTTTGCCCTCAATTAGCCTTCTACTAAATAAGGACAAAGTGGTAAAATAAGAGGTCCTCCGAATTGCCCGGAGTCGGGGCATACATACCACAAGGACAAGGTAGTTCCTTAGGAAGCCTGCGAGCAAAAAACTCTAATCTCTTAACATTGCCACTTTGCCATTAAATGGTTTCTGCTAAGCAAGCACAAAGTGGTCAAAATAAGAGTTGCTCCGAATTGCCCGGGGTCGTGGCATACAATCCACAAGGTCATGGTAGTATAATAGGAAGCCCGCGAGCAAAAAATTCCAACCTCTTAACTTTGCCACTTTGCCCTCAATTGGCTTTCTATTAAGTAAGGGCAAAGTGGTAAAAATAAGAGGTCCTCCCAATTGCCCGGAGTCGGGGCATACATACCACAAGGACAAGGTAGTTCCTTAGGAAGCCTGCCAGCAAAAAACTCTAATCTATTAACATTGCCACTTTGCCCTTAAATGGCTTTATGCTAAGCAAGCACAAAGTGGTCAAAATAAGAGTTGCTCCGAATTGCCCGGGGTCGTGGCATACATACCACAAGGTCATGGTAGTATAATAGGAAGCCCGCGAGCAAAAAATTCCAACCTCTTAACTTTGCCTTCAATTGGCCTTCTACTAAGCAAGGGCAAAGTGATAAAAATAAGAGGTCCTCCGAATTGCCCGGTGTCGGGGCATACATACCACAAGGACAAGGTAGTTCCGTAGGAAGGCCCCGAGCAAAAAACTTCGACCTCTTAACTTTGCCACTTTGCCCTTATTTGGCTTTCTAATGAGCAAGGGCGCTGTGGTCAAAATAAGAGGTGGTCCGAACTGCTCGGAACCGGCTCATACATACCTAGAGGACATGCTAGGTCCATAGGAAGCCGGTGCGCAAAAAACTTCGACGTCTTAACTTTGCCAATTTGCCCTTACATGGCTTGCTAGTAAGCAAGGGCAAAGTGGTAAAAATAAGAGTTGCTCCGAATTGCCCGCGTTCGTGGCATACATACCACAAGGTGGTGGTAGTATAATAGGAAGCCCGGGAGCAAAAAATTCGAACCTCTTAACTTTGCCACTTTGCCCTCAATTGGCTTTCTATGAAGTAAGGGCAAAGTGGTAAAAATAAGAGGTCCTCCGAATTGCCCGGAGTCGGGGCATACATACCACAAAGACAAGGTAGTTCCTTGGGAAGCCTGCGAGCAAAAAACTCCATTCTCTTAACATTGCCACTTTGCCCTTAAATGGCTTTCTACTAAGCAAGCGCAAAGTGGTCAAAATAAGAGGTGGTCGACACTGCCCGGAATCGGCGCATACATACCACAAGGATATGGCAGTTCCATCGGAAGCCCGCGAGCAAAAAACTTCGACCTCTTAACTTTGCCACTTTGCCCTTACATGGCTTTCTTGTAAGTAAGGGAAAGTGGTAAAAATAAGAGATACTACGAATTGCCCAGGGTCGGGGCATACATACCGCAAGGTCATGGAAGTATAGCAGGAACCCCGTGAGCAAAAAATTCGAACCTCTTAACTTTGCCCTTAATCGTTCTTCTACTAAGTAAGGGCAAAGTGACAAAAATAAGAGGTCCTCCGAATTGCCCGGGGTCGGGGCATACATACCACAAGGACAAGGAAGTTCCGTAGGAAGCCCCCGAGCAAAAAACTTCGACCACTTCACTTTGCCACTTTGCCCTTAAATGGCTTTCTCGTAAGCAAGGCCAAAGTGGTAAAAATAATAGATGCTCCGAATTGCCCAGGGTGCCGGTATACATACCACAAGGACATGGTAGTTCCATAGAAAGCCTGCGAGCTAAAAACTCCAACCTCTTAACTTTGCCACTTTGCCCTCAATTGGCTTTCTATTAAGTAAGGGCAAACTGTTAAAAATAAGAGGTCTTCCGAATTGCCCGGAGTCGGGGTATACATACCACAAGGACAAGGTAGTACCTTAGGAAGCCTGCGAGCAAAAAACTCTAATCTCTTAACATTGCAACTTTGCGCTTAAATGGCTTTCTGCTAAGCAAGCGCAAAGTGGTCAAAATAAGAGTTGCTCCGAATTGCCCAGGGTGGTGGCATACATACCACAAGGTCGTGGTAGTGTAATAGGAAACCCGCGAGGAAAAAATTCCAACCTTTTAACTTTGCCACTTTGCCCTCAATTGGCTTTCTATTAAGTAAGGGCAAAGTGGTAAAAATAAGAGGTCCTCCGAATTGGCCGGAGTCGGGGCATACATACCACAAAGACAAGGTAGTTCTTTAGGAAGCCCGCGAGCAAAAAACTCTAATCTCTTAACATTGCCACTTTGCCCTTAAATGGCTTTCTGCTAAGCAAGCGCAAAGTGGTCAAAATAAGAGTTGCTCCGAATTGCCCGGGGTCGTGGCATACATACCCCAAGGTCGTGGTAGTATAATAGGAAGCCCGCGAGCAAAAAATTTCAACCTCTTAACTTTGCCACTTTGCCCTCAATTGGCTTTTTATTAAGTAAGGGCAAAGTGGTAAAAATAAGAGGTCCTCCGAGTTGCCCGGAGTTAGGGTATACATACCACAAGGACAAGGCAGTTCCTTAGGAAGCCTGCGAGCAAAAAACTCCAATCTCTTAACATTGCCACTTTGCCCTTAAATGGCTTTCTAGTAGGCAAGGGCAAAGTGGTAAAAATAAGAGATGCTCCGAATTGCCCGGGGTCGGGGCATACATACCATAGGGTCATCGAAGTATAATAGGAAGCCCGCGAGCAAAAAATTCCAACCTCCGAACTTTGCCCTCAATTAGCCTTCTACTAAGTAAGGACAAAGTGGTAAAAATAAGAGGTCCTCCCAATTGCCCGGAGTCGTGGTATACATACCACAAGGAAAAGGTAGTTCCTTAGGAAGCCTGCGAGCAAAAAACTCTAATCTCTTAACATTGCCACTTTGCCCTTAAATGGCTTTCTGCTAAGCAAGCGCAAAGTGGTCAAAATAAGAGATGCTCCGAATTGCCCGGGGTCGGTGCATACATACCATAAGGTCATCGAAGTACCATAGGAAGCTCGCGAGCAAAAAATTCCAACCTCCGAACTTTGCCCTCAATTAGCCTTCTACTAAGTAAGGACAAAGTGGTAAAAATAAGAGGTCCTCCGAATTGCCCGGAGTCGTGGTATACATACCACAAGGAAAAGGTAGTTCCTTAGGAAGCCTGCGAGCAAAAAACTCTAATCTCTTAACATTGCCACTTTGCCCTTAAATGGCTTTCTGCTAAGCAAGCGCAAAGTGGTCAAAATAAGAGTTGCTCCGAATTGCCCGGGGTCGTGGCATACATACCACAAGTTCGTGGTAGTATAATAGGAAGCTCGCGAGTAAAAAATTCCAACCTCTTAACTTTTCCACTTTGCACTTAAATGGCTTTCTACTAAGCAAGGGTAAAGTGGTAAAAATAATAGACGCTCCGAATTGCCCGGGGTGGAGGCATACATACCACAAGGACATGGTAGTTCCATAGAAAGCCTGCGAGCTAAAAACTCCAACCTCTTAACTTTGCCAGTTTGACCTCAATTGGCATTCTATTAAGTAAGGGCAAAGTGGTAAAAATAAAAGGTCCTCAGAATAGCCCGGAGTCGGGGCATACATACCACAAGGACAAGGTAGTTCCTTAGGAAGCTTGCGAGCAAAAAACTCCAATCTCTTAACATTGCCACTTTGCCATTAAATGGTTTCTGCTAAGCAAGCACAAAGTGGTCAAAATAAGAGTTGCTCCGAATTGCCCGGGGTCGTGGCATACAATCCACAAGGTCATGGTAGTATAATAGGAAGCCCGCGAGCAAAAAATTCCAACCTCTTAACTTTGCCACTTTGCCCTCAATTGGCTTTCTATTAAGTAAGCGCAAAGTGGTAAAAATAAGAGGTCCTCCCAATTGCCCGGAGTCGGGGCATACATACCACAAGGACAAGGTAGTTCCTTAGGAAGCCTGCCAGCAAAAAACTCTAATCTATTAACATTGCCACTTTGCCCTTAAATGGCTTTCTGCTAAGCAAGCACAAAGTGGTCAAAATAAGAGTTGCTCCGAATTGCCCGCGTTCGTGGCATACATACCACAAGGACAAGGTAGTTCCGTAGGAAGGCCCCGAGCAAAAAACTTCGACCTCTTAACTTTGCCACTTTGCCCTTAATTGGCTTTCTAAGGAGCAAGGGCGCTGTGGTCAAAATAAGAGGTGGTCCGAACTGCTCGGAACCGGCTCATACATACCTAGAGGACATGCTAGGTCCATAGGAAGCCGGTGCGCAAAAAACTTCGACGTCTTAACTTTGCCAATTTGCCCTTACATGGCTTGCTAGTAAGCAAGGGCAAAGTGGTAAAAATAAGAGTTGCTCCGAATTGCCCGCGTTCGTGGCATACATACCACAAGGTGGTGGTAGTATAATAGGAAGCCCGGGAGCAAAAAATTCGAACCTCTTAACTTTGCCACTTTGCCCTCAATTGGCTTTCTATTAAGTAAGGGCAAAGTGGTAAAAATAAGAGGTCCTCCGAATTGCCCGGAGTCGGGGCATACATACCACAAAGACAAGGTAGTTCCTTGGGAAGCCTGCGAGCAAAAAACTCCATTCTCTTAACATTGCCACTTTGCCCTTAAATGGCTTTCTAGTAGGCTAGGGCAAAGTGGTAAAAATAAGAGATGCTCCGAATTGCCCGGGGTCGGGGCATACATACCATAGGGTCATCGAAGTATAATAGGAAGCCCGCGAGCAAAAAATTCCAACCTCTGAACTTTGCCCTCAATTAGCCTTCTACTAAGTAAGGACAAAGTGGTAAAAATAAGATGTTCTCCGAATTGCCCGGGGTCGGGGCATACAGAGCTGTAGGTCGTGGTAGTACCATAGGATGCCCGCGAGCAAAAAACTCCAACCTCTTAACTTTGCCAGTTTGACCTCAATTGGCATTCTATTAAGTAAGGGCAAAGTGGTAAAAATAAGAGATGCTCCGAATTGCCCGGGGTCGGGGCATACAGAGCTGTAGGTCGTGGTAGTACCATAGGATGCCCGCGAGCAAAAAACTCCAACCTCTTAACTTTGCCAGTTTGACCTCAATTGGCATTCTATTAAGTAAGGGCAAAGTGGTAAAAATAAGAGATGCTCCGAATTGCCCGGGGTCGGGGCATACAGAGCTGTAGGTCGTGGTAGTACCATAGGATGCCCGCGAGCAAAAAACTCCAACCTCTTAACTTTGCCAGTTTGACCTCAATTGGCATTCTATTAAGTAAGGGCAAAGTGGTAAAAATAAGAGATGCTCCGAATTGCCCGGGGTCGGGGCATACAGAGCTGTAGGTCGTGGTAGTACCATAGGATGCCCGCGAGCAAAAAACTCCAACCTCTTAACTTTGCCAGTTTGACCTCAATTGGCATTCTATTAAGTAAGGGCAAAGTGGTAAAAATAAGAGATGCTCCGAATTGCCCGGGGTCGGGGCATACAGAGCTGTAGGTCGTGGTAGTACCATAGGATGCCCGCGAGCAAAAAACTCCAACCTCTTAACTTTGCCAGTTTGACCTCAATTGGCATTCTATTAAGTAAGGGCAAAGTGGTAAAAATAAGAGATGCTCCGAATTGCCCGGGGTCGGGGCATACATACCATAGGGTCATCGAAGTATAATAGGAAGCCCGCGAGCAAAAAATTCCAACCTCTGAACTTTGCCCTCAATTAGCCTTCTACTAAGTAAGGACAAAGTGGTAAAAATAAGAGGTCCTCCCAATTGCCCGGAGTCGGGGCATACATACCATAAGGACAAGGTAGTTCCTTAGGAAGCCTGCGAGCAAAAAACTTTAATCTCTTAACATTGCCACTTTGCCCTTAAATGGCTTTCTGCTAAGCAAGCGCAAAGTGGTCAAAATAAGAGTTGCTCCGAATTGCCCGGGGTCGTGGCATACATACCACAAGGTCGTGGTAGTATAATAGGAAGCTCGAGAGTAAAAAAATCCAACCTCTTAACTTTTCCACTTTGCGCTCAATTGACTTTCTATTAAGTAAGGGCAAAGTGGTAAAAATAAGAGGTCCTCCGAATTGCCCGGAGTCGTGGTATACATACCACAAGGACAAGGTAGTTCCTTAGGAAGCCTGCGAGCAAAAAACTCCAATCTCTTAACATTGCCACTTTGCCCTGAAATGGCTTTCTACTAAGCAAGCGTAAAGTGGTCAAAATAAGAGGTGGTCGACACTGCCCGGAATCGGCGGATACATACCACAAGGACATGGTAGTTCCATAGGAAGCCCGCGAGCAAAAACTTCGACCTCTTAACTTTGCCACTTTGGCCTTACATGGCTTTCTAGTAAGTAAGGGAAAGTGGTAAAAATAAGAGATGCTACGAATTGGCCAAGGTCGGGGCATACATACCACAAGGTCATGGAAGTATAGTAGGAACCCCGCGAACAAAAAATTCCAACCTCTTAACTTTGCTCTCAATTGGCCTTCTACTAAGTAAGGGCAAAGTGATAAAAATAAGAGGTCCTCCGAATTGCCCGGGGTCGGGGCAAACAGACCACAAGTACAAGGTAGTTCCGTAGGAAGCCCCCGAGCAAAAAACTTCGACCTCTTAACTTTGTCACTTTGCACTTAAATGGCTTTCTAGTAAGCAAGGGCAAAGTGGTAAAAATAATAGACGCTCCGAATTGCCCGGGGTGGAGGCATACATACCACAAGGACATGGTAGTTCCATAGAAAGCCTGCGAGCTAAAAACTCTAACCTCTTAACTTTGCCAGTTTGACCTCAATTGGCATTCTATTAAGTAAGGGCAAAGTGGTAAAAATAAAAGGTCCTCCGAATAGCCCGGAGTCGGGGTATACATACCACAAGGACAAGGTAGTTCCTTCTACTAAGTAAGGGCAAAGTGATAAAAATAAGAGGTCCTCCGAATTGCCCGGGGTCGGGGCATACATACCACAAGGACAAGGTAGTTCCTTAGCAAGCCTGCGAGCAAAAAACTCTAATCTCTTAACATTGCCACTTTGCCCTTAAATGGCTTTCTGCTAAGCAAGCGCAAAGTGGTCAAAATAAGAGTTGCTCCGAATTGCCCGGGGTCATGGCATACATACCACAAGGTCGTGGTAGTATAATTGGAAACCCGCGAACAAAAAATTCCAACCTCTTAACTTCGCCACTTTGCCCTCAATTGGCTTTCTATTAAGTACGGGCAAAGTGGTAAAAATAAGAGGTCCTCCGAATTGCCCGGAGTCGGGGCATACATACCACCAGGACAAGGTAGTTCCTTAGGAAGCCTGCAAGCAAAAAACTCTAATCTCTTAACATTGCCACTTTGCCTTTAAATGGCTTTCTGCTAAGCAAGCGCAAAGTGGTCAAAATTGGGGTTGCTCCGAATTGCCCGGGGTGGTGGCATACATACCACAAGGTCGTGGTAGTATAATAGGAAGCCCGCGAGCAAAAAATTTCAACCTCTTAACTTTGTCACTTTGCCCTCAATTGCCTTTCTATTAAGTAAGGGCAAAGTGGTAAAAATAAGAGGTCCTCCGAATTGCCCGGAGTCTGGGTATACATACCACAAGGACAAGGTAGTTCCTTAGGAAGCTCGCGAGCAAAAAACTCCAATCTCTTAACATTGCCACTTTGCCCTTTAATGGCTTTCTACTAAGCAAGCGCAAAGTGGTCAAAATAAGAGGTGGTCGACACTGCCCGGAATCGGCGCATACATACCACAAGGATATGGTAGTTCCATAGGAAGCCCGCGAGCAAAAAACTTCGACCTCTTAACTTTGCCACTTTGCCACTTTGCCCTTACATGGCTTTTTAGTAAGTAAGAGAAACTAGTAAAAATCAGAGATGCTCCGAATTGCCAAGGGTCGTGGAAGTATGGTAGGAACCCCGCGAGCAAAAAACTCCAACCTCTTAACTTATCCCTCAATTGGCCTTCTACTAAGTAAGGGCAAAGTGATAAAAATAAGAGGTCCTCCGAATTGCCTGGGGTCGGGGCATACATACCACAAGGACAAGGTAGTTCCTTAGGAAGCCTGCGAGCAAAAAACTCTAATCTCTTAACATTGCCACTTTGCCCTTAAATGGCTTTCTGCTAAGCAAGCGCAAAGTGGTCAAAATAAGAGTCGCTCCAAATTGCCCGGGGTCGTGGCATACATACCACAAGGTCGTGGTAGTATAATAGGAAACCCGCGAGCAAAAAATTCCAACCTCTTAACTTTGCCACTTTGCCCTCAATTGGCTTTCTATTAAGTAAGGCCAAAGTAGTAAAAATAAGAGGTCCTCAGAATTGCCCGGAGTCGGGGCATACATGCCACCAGCACAAGGTAGTTCCTTAGGAACCCTGCGAGCAAAAAACTCTGATGTCTTAACATTGCCACTTTGCCCTTAAATGGCTTTCTGCTAAGCAAGCGCAAAGTGGTCAAAATTGGAGTTGCTCCGAATTGCCCGGGCTGGTGGCATACATTCCACAAGGTCGTGGTAGTATAATAGGAAGCCCGCGAGCAAAAAATTCAACCTCTTAACTTTGCCACTTTGCCCTCAATTGCCTTTCTATTAAGTAAGGGCAAAGTGGTAAAAATAAGAGGTCCTCCGAATTGCCCGGAGTCGGGCTATACATACCACAAGGACTAGGTAGTTCCTTAGGAAGCTTGCGAGCAAAAAACTCCAATCTCTTAACATTGCCACTTTCCCCTTAAATGGCTTTCTACTAAGCAGGCGCAAAGTGGTCATAATAAGAGGTGGTCGACACTGCCCGGAATCGGCGCATACATACCACAAGGATATGGTAGTTCCATAGGAAGCCCGCGAGCAAAAAACTTCGACCTCTTAACTTTGCCACTTTGCCCCTTTGCCCTTACATGGCTTTCTAGTAAGTAAGGGAAAGTAGTAAAAATAAGAGATGCCCCGAATTGCCCGGGGTGGTGGCATACATACCACAAGGTCGTGGTAGTATAATAGGAAGCCCGCGAGCAAAAAATTTCAACCTCTTAACTTTGTCACTTTGCCCTCAATTGCCTTTCTATTAAGTAAGGGCAAAGTGGTAAAAATAAGAGGTCCTCCGAATTGCCCGGAGTGGAGCTATACATACCACAAGGACAAGGTAGTTCCTTAGGAAGCTTGCGAGCAAAAAACTCCAATCTCTTAACATTGCCACTTTGCCCTTAAATGGCTTTCTACTAAGCAAGCGCAAAGTGGTCAAAATAAGAGGTGTTCGACACTGCCCGGAATCGGCGCATACATACCACAAGGATATGGTGGTTCCATAGGAAGCCCGCGAGCAAAAAACTTCGACCTCTTAACTTTGCCACTTTGCCCTTACATGGCTTTTTAGTAAGTAAGAGAAACTAGTAAAAATAAGAGATGCTCCGAATTGCCAAGGGTCGTGGAAGTATGGTAGGAACCCCGCGAGCAAAAAACTCCAACCTCTTAACTTTGCCCTCAATTGGCCTTCTACTAAGTAAGGGCAAAGTGATAAAAATAAGAGGTCCTCCGAATTGCCCGAGGTCGGGGCATACATACCACAAGGACAAGGTAGTTCCTTAGGAAGCCTGCGAGCAAAAAACTCTAATCTCTTAACATTGCCACTTTGCCCTTAAATGGCTTTCTGCTAAGCAAGCGCAAAGTGGTCAAAATGAGAGTTGCTCCGAATTGCCCGGGGTCGTGGCATACATACCACAAGGTCGTGGTAGTATAATAGGAAACCCGCGAGCAAAAAATTCCAACCTCTTAACTTTGCCACTTTGCCCTCAATTGGCTTTCTATTAAGTAAGGGCAAAGTGGTAAAAATAAGAGGTCCTCAGAATTGCCCGGAGTCGGGGCATACATACCACAAGGACAAGGTAGTTCCTTAGGAAGCCTGCGAGCAAAAAACTCTAATGTCTTAACATTGCCACTTTGCCCTTAAATGGCTTTCTGCTAAGCAAGCGCAAAGTGGTCAAAATTGGAGTTGCTCCGAATTGCCCGGGGTGGTGGCATACATACCACAAGGTCGTGGTAGTATAATAGGAAGCCCGCGAGCAAAAAATTTCAACCTCTTAACTTTGCCACTTTGCCCTCAATTGCCTTTCTATTAAGTAAGGGCAAAGTGGTAAAAATAAGAGGTCCTCCGAATTGCCCGGAGTCGGGGTATACATACCACAAGGACAAGGTAGTTCCTTAGGAAGCCTGCGAGCAAAAAACTCTAATCTCTTAACATTGCCACTTTGCCCTTAAATGGCTTTCTGCTAAGCAAGCGCAAAGTGGTCAAAATAAGAGTTGCTCCGAATTGCCCGGGGTCGTGGCATACATACCACAAGGTCGTGGTAGTATAATAGGAAACCCGCGAGCAAAAAATTCCAACCTCTTAACTTTGCCACTTTGCCCTCAATTGGCTTTCTATTAAGTAAGGGCAAAGTGGTAAAAATAAGTGGTCCTCAGAATTGCCCAGAGTCGGGGCATACATGCCACCAGCACAAGGTAGTTCCTTAGGAAGCCTGCGAGCAAAAAACTCTGATGTCTTAACATTGCCACTTTGCCCTTAAATGGCTTTCTGCTAAGCAAGCGCAAAGTGGTCAAAATTGGAGTTGCTCCGAATTGCCCGGGGTGGTGGCATACATACCACAAGGTCGTGGTAGTATAATAGGAAGCCCGCGAGCAAAAAATTTCAACCTCTTAACTTTGCCACTTTGCCCTCAATTGCCTTTCTATTAAGTAAGGGCAAAGTGGTAAAAATAAGAGGTCCTCCGAATTGCCCGGAGTCGGGGTATACATACCACAAGGACAAGGTAGTTCCTTAGGAAGCCTGCGAGCAAAAAACTCTAATCTCTTAACATTGCCACTTTGCCCTAAAATGGCTTTCTGCTACGCAAGTGCAAAGTGGTCAAAATAAGAGTTGCTCCGAATTGCCCGGGGTCGTCGCATACATACTACAAGGTCGTGGTAGTATAATAGGAAACCCGCGAGCAAAAAATTCCAACCTCTTAACTTTGCCACTTTGCCCTCAATTGGCTTTCTATTAAGTAAGGGCAAAGTGGTAAAAATAAGAGGTCCTCCGAATTGCCCGGAGTCGGGGCATACATACCACCAGGACAAGGTAGTTCCTTAGGAAGCCTGCAAGCAAAAAACTCTCATCTCTTCACATTGCCACTTTGCCCTTAAATGGCTTTCTGCTAAGCAAGCGCAAAGTGGTCAAAATTAGAGTTGCTCCGAATTGCCCGGGCTGGTGGCATACATACCACAAGGTCGTGGTAGTATAATAGGAAGCCCGCGAGCAAAAAATTTCAACCTCTTAACTTTGCCACTTTGCCCTCAATTGCCTTTCTATTAAGTAAGGGCAAAGTGGTAAAAATAAGAGGTCCTCCGAATTGCCCGGAGTCGGGGTATACATACCACAAGGACAAGGTAGTTCCTTAGGAAGCCTGCGAGCAAAAAACTCTAATCTCTTAACATTGCCACTTTGCCCTAAAATGGCTTTCTGCTACGCAAGTGCAAAGTGGTCAAAATAAGAGTTGCTCCGAATTGCCCGGGGTCGTCGCATACATACTACAAGGTCGTGGTAGTATAATAGGAAACCCGCGAGCAAAAAATTCCAACCTCTTAACTTTGCCACTTTGCCCTCAATTGGCTTTCTATTAAGTAAGGGCAAAGTGGTAAAAATAAGAGGTCCTCCGAATTGCCCGGAGTCGGGGCATACATACCACCAGGACAAGGTAGTTCCTTAGGAAGCCTGCAAGCAAAAAACTCTCATCTCTTCACATTGCCACTTTGCCCTTAAATGGCTTTCTGCTAAGCAAGCGCAAAGTGGTCAAAATTAGAGTTGCTCCGAATTGCCCGGGCTGGTGGCATACATACCACAAGGTCGTGGTAGTATAATAGGAAGCCCGCGAGCAAAAAATTTCAACCTCTTAACTTTGCCACTTTGCCCTCAATTGCCTTTCTATTAAGTAAGGGCAAAGTGGTAAAAATAAGAGGTCCTCCGAATTGCCCGGAGTCGGGGTATACATACCACAAGGACAAGGTAGTTCCTTAGGAAGCCTGCGAGCAAAAAACTCTAATCTCTTAACATTGCCACTTTGCCCTAAAATGGCTTTCTGCTACGCAAGTGCAAAGTGGTCAAAATAAGAGTTGCTCCGAATTGCCCGGGGTCGTCGCATACATACTACAAGGTCGTGGTAGTATAATAGGAAACCCGCGAGCAAAAAATTCCAACCTCTTAACTTTGCCACTTTGCCCTCAATTGGCTTTCTATTAAGTAAGGGCAAAGTGGTAAAAATAAGAGGTCCTCCGAATTGCCCGGAGTCGGGGCATACATACCACCAGGACAAGGTAGTTCCTTAGGAAGCCTGCAAGCAAAAAACTCTCATCTCTTCACATTGCCACTTTGCCCTTAAATGGCTTTCTGCTAAGCAAGCGCAAAGTGGTCAAAATTAGAGTTGCTCCGAATTGCCCGGGCTGGTGGCATACATACCACAAGGTCGTGGTAGTATAATAGGAAGCCCGCGGGCAAAAAATTTCAACCTCTTAACTTTGCCACTTTGCCCTCAATTGCCTTTCTATTAAGTAAGGGCAAAGTGGTAAAAATAAGAGGTCCTCCGAATTACCCGGAGTCGGGGTATACATACCACAAGGACAAGGTAGTTCGTTAGGAAGCTTGCGAGCAAAAAACTCCAATCTCTTAACATTGCCACTTTGCCCTTAAATGGCTTTCTACTAAGCAAGCGCAAAGTGGTCAAAATAAGAGGTGGTCGACACAGCCCGGAATCGGCGCATACATACCACAAGGATATGGTAGTTCCATAGGAAGCCCGCAAGCTAAAAACTTCGACCTCTTAACTTTGCCACTTTGCCACTTTGCCCTTACATGGCTTTCTAGTAAGTAAGAGAAAGTAGTAAAAATAAGAGATGCTGCGAATTGGCAAGGGTCGTGGCATACATACCACAAGGTCGTGGAAGTATGGTAGGAACCCCGCGAGCAAAAAATTCCAACCTCTTAACTTTGCCCTCAATTGGCCTTCTACTAAGTAAGGGCAAAGTGATAAAAATAAGAGGTCCTCCGAATTGCCCGGGGTCGGGGCATACATACCACAAGGACAAGGTAGTTCCTTACGAAGCCTGCGAGCAAAAAACTCTAATCTCTTAACATTGCCACTTTGCCCTTAAATGGCTTTCTGCTAAGCAAGCGCAAAGTGGTCAAAATAAGAGTTGCTCCGAATTGCCCGGGGTCATGGCATACATACCACAAGGTCGTGGTAGTATAATAGGAAACCCGCGAGCAAAAAATTCCAACCTCTTAACTTTGCCACTTTGCCCTCAATTGGCTTTCTATTAAGTAAGGGCAAAGTGGTAAAAATAAGAGGTCCTCAGAATTGCCCGGAGTCGGGGCATACATACCACCAGGACAAGGTAGTTCCTTAGGAAGCATGCGAGCAAAAAACTCTAATGTCTTAACATTGCCACTTTGCCCTTAAATGGCTTTCTGCTAAGCAAGCGCAAAGTGGTCAAAATTGGAGTTGCTCCGAATTGCCCGGGGTGGGGGCATACATACCACAAGGTCGTGGTAGTATAATAGGAAGCCCGCGAGCAAAAAATTTCAACCTCTTAACTTTGCCACTTTGCCCTCAATTGCCTTTCTACTAAGTAAGGGCAAAGTGGTAAAAATAAGAGGTCCTCCGAATTGCCCGGAGTCGGGGCATACATACCACCAGGACAAGGTAGTTCGTTAGGAAGCCTGCGAGCAAAAAACTCCAATCTCTTAACAATGCCATCTTGTGCTCAATTGGCTTTCTACTAAACAAGGGCAAAGTTGTAAAAATAAGAGGTCCTCCGAATTGCCCGGAGTCGGGGCATACATACCACCAGGACAAGGTAGTTCGTTAGGAAGCCTGCGAGCAAAAAACTCCAATCTCTTAACAATGCCATCTTGTGCTCAATTGGCTTTCTACTAAACAAGGGCAAAGTTGTAAAAATAAGAGGTCCTCCGAATTGCCCGGAGTCGGGGCATACATACCACCAGGACAAGGTAGTTCGTTAGGAAGCCTGCGAGCAAAAAACTCCAATCTCTTAACAATGCCATCTTGTGCTCAATTGGCTTTCTACTAAACAAGGGCAAAGTTGTAAAAATAAGAGGTCCTCCGAATTGCCCGGAGTCGGGGCATACATACCACCAGGACAAGGTAGTTCGTTAGGAAGCCTGCGAGCAAAAAACTCCAATCTCTTAACAATGCCATCTTGTGCTCAATTGGCTTTCTACTAAACAAGGGCAAAGTTGTAAAAATAAGAGGTCCTCCGAATTGCCCGGAGTCGGGGCATACATACCACCAGGACAAGGTAGTTCGTTAGGAAGCCTGCGAGCAAAAAACTCCAATCTCTTAACAATGCCATCTTGTGCTCAATTGGCTTTCTACTAAACAAGGGCAAAGTTGTAAAAATAAGAGGTCCTCCGAATTGCCCGGAGTCGGGGCATACATACCACCAGGACAAGGTAGTTCGTTAGGAAGCCTGCGAGCAAAAAACTCCAATCTCTTAACAATGCCATCTTGTGCTCAATTGGCTTTCTACTAAACAAGGGCAAAGTTGTAAAAATAAGAGGTCCTCCGAATTGCCCGGAGTCGGGGCATACATACCACCAGGACAAGGTAGTTCGTTAGGAAGCCTGCGAGCAAAAAACTCCAATCTCTTAACAATGCCATCTTGTGCTCAATTGGCTTTCTACTAAACAAGGGCAAAGTTGTAAAAATAAGAGGTCCTCCGAATTGCCCGGAGTCGGGGCATACATACCACCAGGACAAGGTAGTTCGTTAGGAAGCCTGCGAGCAAAAAACTCCAATCTCTTAACAATGCCATCTTGTGCTCAATTGGCTTTCTACTAAACAAGGGCAAAGTTGTAAAAATAAGAGGTCCTCCGAATTGCCCGGAGTCGGGGCATACATACCACCAGGACAAGGTAGTTCGTTAGGAAGCCTGCGAGCAAAAAACTCCAATCTCTTAACAATGCCATCTTGTGCTCAATTGGCTTTCTACTAAACAAGGGCAAAGTTGTAAAAATAAGAGGTCCTCCGAATTGCCCGGAGTCGGGGCATACATACCACCAGGACAAGGTAGTTCGTTAGGAAGCCTGCGAGCAAAAAACTCCAATCTCTTAACAATGCCATCTTGTGCTCAATTGGCTTTCTACTAAACAAGGGCAAAGTTGTAAAAATAAGAGGTCCTCCGAATTGCCCGGAGTCGGGGCATACATACCACCAGGACAAGGTAGTTCGTTAGGAAGCCTGCGAGCAAAAAACTCCAATCTCTTAACAATGCCATCTTGTGCTCAATTGGCTTTCTACTAAACAAGGGCAAAGTTGTAAAAATAAGAGGTCCTCCGAATTGCCCGGAGTCGGGGCATACATACCACCAGGACAAGGTAGTTCGTTAGGAAGCCTGCGAGCAAAAAACTCCAATCTCTTAACAATGCCATCTTGTGCTCAATTGGCTTTCTACTAAACAAGGGCAAAGTTGTAAAAATAAGAGGTCCTCCGAATTGCCCGGAGTCGGGGCATACATACCACCAGGACAAGGTAGTTCGTTAGGAAGCCTGCGAGCAAAAAACTCCAATCTCTTAACAATGCCATCTTGTGCTCAATTGGCTTTCTACTAAACAAGGGCAAAGTTGTAAAAATAAGAGGTCCTCCGAATTGCCCGGAGTCGGGGCATACATACCACCAGGACAAGGTAGTTCGTTAGGAAGCCTGCGAGCAAAAAACTCCAATCTCTTAACAATGCCATCTTGTGCTCAATTGGCTTTCTACTAAACAAGGGCAAAGTTGTAAAAATAAGAGGTCCTCCGAATTGCCCGGAGTCGGGGCATACATACCACCAGGACAAGGTAGTTCGTTAGGAAGCCTGCGAGCAAAAAACTCCAATCTCTTAACAATGCCATCTTGTGCTCAATTGGCTTTCTACTAAACAAGGGCAAAGTTGTAAAAATAAGAGGTCCTCCGAATTGCCCGGAGTCGGGGCATACATACCACCAGGACAAGGTAGTTCGTTAGGAAGCCTGCGAGCAAAAAACTCCAATCTCTTAACAATGCCATCTTGTGCTCAATTGGCTTTCTACTAAACAAGGGCAAAGTTGTAAAAATAAGAGGTCCTCCGAATTGCCCGGAGTCGGGGCATACATACCACCAGGACAAGGTAGTTCGTTAGGAAGCCTGCGAGCAAAAAACTCCAATCTCTTAACAATGCCATCTTGTGCTCAATTGGCTTTCTACTAAACAAGGGCAAAGTTGTAAAAATAAGAGGTCCTCCGAATTGCCCGGAGTCGGGGCATACATACCACCAGGACAAGGTAGTTCGTTAGGAAGCCTGCGAGCAAAAAACTCCAATCTCTTAACAATGCCATCTTGTGCTCAATTGGCTTTCTACTAAACAAGGGCAAAGTTGTAAAAATAAGAGGTCCTCCGAATTGCCCGGAGTCGGGGCATACATACCACCAGGACAAGGTAGTTCGTTAGGAAGCCTGCGAGCAAAAAACTCCAATCTCTTAACAATGCCATCTTGTGCTCAATTGGCTTTCTACTAAACAAGGGCAAAGTTGTAAAAATAAGAGGTCCTCCGAATTGCCCGGAGTCGGGGCATACATACCACCAGGACAAGGTAGTTCGTTAGGAAGCCTGCGAGCAAAAAACTCCAATCTCTTAACAATGCCATCTTGTGCTCAATTGGCTTTCTACTAAACAAGGGCAAAGTTGTAAAAATAAGAGGTCCTCCGAATTGCCCGGAGTCGGGGCATACATACCACCAGGACAAGGTAGTTCGTTAGGAAGCCTGCGAGCAAAAAACTCCAATCTCTTAACAATGCCATCTTGTGCTCAATTGGCTTTCTACTAAACAAGGGCAAAGTTGTAAAAATAAGAGGTCCTCCGAATTGCCCGGAGTCGGGGCATACATACCACCAGGACAAGGTAGTTCGTTAGGAAGCCTGCGAGCAAAAAACTCCAATCTCTTAACAATGCCATCTTGTGCTCAATTGGCTTTCTACTAAACAAGGGCAAAGTTGTAAAAATAAGAGGTCCTCCGAATTGCCCGGAGTCGGGGCATACATACCACCAGGACAAGGTAGTTCGTTAGGAAGCCTGCGAGCAAAAAACTCCAATCTCTTAACAATGCCATCTTGTGCTCAATTGGCTTTCTACTAAACAAGGGCAAAGTTGTAAAAATAAGAGGTCCTCCGAATTGCCCGGAGTCGGGGCATACATACCACCAGGACAAGGTAGTTCGTTAGGAAGCCTGCGAGCAAAAAACTCCAATCTCTTAACAATGCCATCTTGTGCTCAATTGGCTTTCTACTAAACAAGGGCAAAGTTGTAAAAATAAGAGGTCCTCCGAATTGCCCGGAGTCGGGGCATACATACCACCAGGACAAGGTAGTTCGTTAGGAAGCCTGCGAGCAAAAAACTCCAATCTCTTAACAATGCCATCTTGTGCTCAATTGGCTTTCTACTAAACAAGGGCAAAGTTGTAAAAATAAGAGGTCCTCCGAATTGCCCGGAGTCGGGGCATACATACCACCAGGACAAGGTAGTTCGTTAGGAAGCCTGCGAGCAAAAAACTCCAATCTCTTAACAATGCCATCTTGTGCTCAATTGGCTTTCTACTAAACAAGGGCAAAGTTGTAAAAATAAGAGGTCCTCCGAATTGCCCGGAGTCGGGGCATACATACCACCAGGACAAGGTAGTTCGTTAGGAAGCCTGCGAGCAAAAAACTCCAATCTCTTAACAATGCCATCTTGTGCTCAATTGGCTTTCTACTAAGCATGGGCAAAGTGGTGAAAATTAGAGGTGTTCCAAATTGCCCGGGGTCGGGGCATACATACTTCAAGGTCATGATAGTTCCATAGCAAGCCCGCGAGCCAAAAACTCCAACCACTTAACTTTGCCACTTTGCCCCCATTTGGCTTTCTATTAAGCAAGGGAAAGTGGTCAAAATAGCAGGTGGTCTGAATTGCCTGGCATTGGGGCATACATTCCACAAGGTCATGGTAGTAAAAGAGGAAGCCCGCGAGCAGAAAATTTCAACCTCTTGGCTTGGCCACTTTGCCCTCAATTGGCTTTTTTCAAATCGAGGGCCAAGTGGTAAAAATAAGAGTTGCGCCGAATTGCCCAGGGTCGGCGTATACATACTACAAGGACATGGTTGTTCCGTAGCAAGCCCAGGAGCAAAAAATTTCAACCTCTTAACTTTGCCACTTTGCTCTCATTTGGCTTTCTATTAAGCAAGGTCACAGTGGTAAAAATAAGAGGTGCTCCAAATTGGCCTCGGTTGGCTAATACAAACCACAAGGACATGGTAGTTCCATAGGAAGCCCGCGAGCAAAAAACTCCAACCTCTTAACTTTGCCACTTTGCCATCAATTGGTTTTCTACTAAGCAGGGCAAAGTGGTCAAAATAAGAGGTGCTCCGAATTGTCCAGGGTCGAGGCATACATACCACAAAGTCATGGTTGTATAATAGGAAGCCCGCTTGTAAAAAACTCCAACCTCTTAACTTTGCCACCTTCCGCTCAATTGGCTTTCTACTAAGCATGGGCAATGTGGTGAAAATAAGAAGTGTTCCAAATTGCCAGGGGTTGGGGCATACATACCACAAGGTGATGGTAGTGAAATAGAAGCCCACAAGCAAAAAATTCCAACCTCTTAACTTTGCCACTTTGCCCTCAATTAGCTTTCTACTAAGCATGGTCAAAGTGGTAAAAATAAGAGGTGCTTCGAATTATCCGGGATTGGGGCATACATTCCATAAGGTCATAGTAGTATAATTGGAAGCACGCGACAGAAAAACTCCAACGTCATAACTTTGCCACTTTGTCTTCAATTGGTTTTCTCTCTCCTAAGCAAGGGCAAAGTGGAAAAAAATAAAAGTTGCTACGAGTGGCCCCAGGTTGTGCATACATACCATAAGGTCATGTTACTACAATAGGTACCACGCATACGAAAAACTCCAACCTCATAACTTTACCACTTTGCCCGTAATCGGTTTTTACGAAGCAATGGCAAAGTGGTAAAAATAAAAGATGCTCCGATTCGCCTCGGGTTGGGGCATACATACCATAAGGTCATGGTAGTACAATAGGAAGCACGCAAATGAAAAAATCCAACCTCATAACTTTGACACTTTTCCATCAATTGGTTTTCAACTGAGGTAGGTCAAAGTGCTAAAACTAAGAGGTACTCTGATTGGCCCTGGGTTGGGGCATACATAACCTAAGCTCTTGGTTGTACCATACGATGTCCACTACCAAAAAATGCCAACCTCATAACTTTGCCACTTTGCCCTCAATTGCTTTTCTACTAAGCAAGGGCAAAGTGGAAAAAAAATTAGAGGTGCTTCGAGTGGCCCCGGGTTGGGGCATACATACCATAAGGTCATCGTAGTACAATAGGAAGCACACGAGCGAAAAACACCAACCTCATAACTTTGCCATTTTGCCCTCAATTGCTTTTCTACTAAGCAAGGGCATAGTGCTAAAAATAAGAGGTGCTCCGATTCGCCTCGGGTTAGGCCATATATACCATAAGGTCATGGTAGTACAATTGGAAGCACGCAAACGAAAAACTCCAACCTCATAACTTTGCCACTTTGCCCGCATATGGTTTTTACTAAGCAGGGGCAAAGTGGTAAAAATAAGAGGTACTCCGATTCACCTCGGGTTGGGGCATACATAACATAAGGTCATGGTATTACAATAGGATGCACGCAACCGAAAAACACCAACCTCATAACTTTGCCACTTTGCCCTCAATTGCTTTTCTACTAAGCAAAGGCAAAGTGGAAAAAAATCAGAGGTGCTCCGAGTGGCCCCGGGTTGGGGCATACATACCATAAGGTCATGGTAGTACAATAGGAAGCACACGAGCGAAAAACACCAACCTCATAACTTTGCCATTTTGCCCTCAATTGCTTTTCTACTAAGCAAGGGCATAGTGCTAAAAATAAGAGGTGCTCCGATTCGCCTCGGGTTAGGGCATATATACCATAAGGTCATGGTAGTACAATTGGAAGCACGCAAACGAAAAACTCCAACCTCATAACTTTGCCACTTTGCCCGCATATGGTTTTTACTAAGCAGGTGCAAAGTGGTAAAAATAAGAGGTGTTCCGATTCACCTCGGGTTGGGGCATACATAACATAAGGTCATGGTAGTACAATAGGATGCACGCAACCGAAAAACACCAACCTCATAACTTTGCCACTTTGCCCTCAATTGCTTTTCTACTAAGCAAAGGCAAAGTGGAAAAAAATCAGAGGTGCTCCGAGTGGCCCCGGGTTGGGGCATACATACCATAAGGTCATGGTAGTACAATAGGAAGCACACAAGTGAAAAACACCAACCTCATAACTTTGCCATTTTGCCCTCAATTGGTTTTCTACTAAGCAAGGGCATAGTGCTAAAAATAAGAGGTGCTCCGATTCGCCTCGGGTTAGGGCATATATACCATAAGGTCATGGTAGTACAATTGGAAGCACACAAACGAAAAACTCCAACCTCATAACTTTGCCACTTTGCCCGCATATGGTTTTTACTAAGCTTGGGCAAAGTGGTAAAAATAAGAGGTACTCTGATTCGCCTCAGGTTGGGGCATACATACCATATGGTCTTAGTAGTACAATAGGAAGCACGCGAGCAAAAAACACCAACCTCATAACTATGCCACTTTGCCCTCAATTGGTTTTCTACTAAGTGACTGCAAAGTGATAAAAATAAAAGGTGCTCCAATTCATCTCGGGTGGGAGCATCCATCCCATAAAGTCTTGGTAGTAACAGAGGAAGCCCACGAGCAAAAAACTCCAACCTCATAACCTTGCCACTTTGCCCTCAATTGGTTTTCTACTGAGCAAGGGCAAAGTGGAAAAAATAAGAGATGCTCCGATTGGCCCCAGGTTGGGGCATACATACCATAAGGTCATGTTAGTACAATAGGCAGCATGCGAGCAAAAACTTCCAACCTCATAATCTTGCCACTTTCCTCACAATTGGTTTTTACTAAGCAGGGACAAAGTGGTAAAAATAAGAGGTGCTCTGATTCGCCTCGGGTTGGAACATACATACCATAAGGTAATGGTAGTACACTAAGAAGCATGCGAGTGAAAAAATCCAACCTCATAACTTTGTCACTTTTCCCTTAATTGGTTTTCTACTGAGCAAGGTCAAAGTGGTAAAAATAAGAGGTGCTCCGATTGGCCCCGAGTTGGGGCATACAAACCCTAAGCTCGTAGTTGTATGAAACGAAGTCCACGAGCAAAAAACTAAAACCTCATAACTTTGCCACTTTGCCCTCTATTGGTTTTCTATCAAGCAGGGACAATGTGGTAAAAACTAGAGGTGCTCTGATTCGCCTCGGGTTGGAACATACATACCATAAGGTAATGGTAGTACACTAAGAAGCATGCGAGTGAAAAAATCCAACCTCATAACTTTGTCACTTTTCCCTTAATTGGTTTTCTACTGAGCAAGGTCAAAGTGGTAAAAATAAGAGGTGCTCCGATTGGCCCCGAGTTGGGGCATACAAACCCTAAGCTCGTAGTTGTATGAAACGAAGTCCACGAGCAAAAAACTAAAACCTCATAACTTTGCCACTTTGCCCTCTATTGGTTTTCTATCAAGCAGGGACAATGTGGTAAAAACTAGAGGTGCTCCGATTCACCTCGGGTGGGGCCATCAATACCATAAAGTCATAGTAGTACCATAGGAATTCCACGATCTAAACAATCTAACTTCATAACTTTGCCACTTTGCCATCAATTGGTTTTGTACTAAGTAGGGGCAAAGTAGTAAAAATAAGAGGTGCTCTGATTGGCCCCGAGTTGTGACATACATACCTTATGGTCTTGGTAGTAACATAGGATGCCCACGAGCAAAAAACTCTAACGTCATCACTTTGCCACCTTGCCCTCAATTGGTTTTCTACTAAGCAAGGGGAAAGTGGTAAAAATAAGAGGGGCTCCGATTGGCCCCGGGTTGGGGCAAACATACCCTAAGGTCTTGGTAGTTACATAGGAAGCCCGCTATAAAAAATCTCCAACCTCATAACTTTGCCACCACGCCCTCAATTCGTTTTCTACTAAGCAAGAGCAAAGTGGTAAAAATAAGAGGTGCTCCGATTCGCCTCAAATTGGGGCATCCATACCATAAGGTCATAGTAGTTTATTATGAAGTCGGGAGCGAAAACTCCAACTTCAAAACTTTGCCACTTTGCCCTCTCAATTGGTTGTCTCCGAAGCAAGGGCAGAGTGATGAAAATAAGAGGTGCTTCGATTGGCCCCGGGTTGGGGCATGCATAGCCTAAGGTCATGGTAGTTACATAGGAAGCTCACGAGGAAAAAACTGCAACCTCATAACTTTGCCAACTTGCCCTCAATTTGTTTGCTACAAAGCAAGGGCAAAGTGGTAAAAATAAAATGTGGTCCGATTCGTCTCAGGTTTGGACATACATACCATAAGGTCATGGTAGTACCATAGGAAGCCCGCAAGCAAAAAACTCCAACCACATAACTTTGCCTCTTTGCCCTCATTTGGTTTTAAACTAAGCAACGGCAAAGTAGTAAAAATAAGAGGTGCTCCGATTGGCCACGGGTTGGGGCATAAATACCTTAAGGTCTTGGTAGTAGCATAGCAAGCCCGCGAGCAAAAAACTCCAACCTCATAGTCTTGCCACCTTGCCCTTAATTGGTTTTCTACTAAGCAAGGGAAAAGTGGTAAAAAAAAAAGAAGTGCTCCGATTCGCCCCAAGTTGGGGCATACATACCATAAGGTGATGGTAGTACCATAGGAAACCCGCAAGCAAAAAACTCCAACCTCATAACTTTGCCACTTGAGGGATGCCAGGGAGCCCAAAAGTTTTTTTTTGCATGATTTGGTTTTTTATTTTTATTTGGTTTTCTTTTTCTTTTTTTTTTTTTGACTTAGTGATTTAGAAAATATTGTTTAATAATATTGTGATTGTTTTTCTTTTTTTAAAAATATTTGAATGTGTTAAAAAAATGATGTCAAAAAAAATAATTATGATTTTTTTTATTTTTTTCGCATCATTTTTTAACACTTTTAAGTATTTTTAAAAAAAGAAAAAAATCCACAATATTATTAAACAATATTTTCTTAATCACGTCTAAACAAAAAAAAAAAAAACCAATCGGGCAAAAAGAACGAGATCCCAAAACGGGCTCCCTAGCATTTTTCTTGCCACTTTGCCCTGAATTGGTTTTCTACAAAGCAACGGCAAAGTGGTAAAAACGAGAGGTGGTCTGATTCGCCCCTAGTTCAGCCATACATACCACAAGGTCATGATAGTTCCAAGGAAGCTAGCGAGCGAAAAATTCCAACCACATAACTTTGTCACTTTGCCCTTAATCGGTTTTCTACAAAGCAAGGGCAAAGTGGTAAAAATAAGAGGTGCTCCAATTGGCCCTAGGTTGGGGCATACAAACCCTATGGTCGTGGTATTATCATAGGAAGCCCGTGAGCAAAAAACTCCAACCTCATAACTTTGCCACAATGCCCTTAATTGGTTTTCTACTAAGGACAAAGTGGTGAAAATAAGAGGTGCTCTGCTTCGCCTTGGGTTAGGGCATAAATACCTTAAGGTCATGGTAGTACCATAGAAAGCCCGTCAGCAAAAACCTCCAGCCTCATAACTTTGCCACCTTGACCTCAATTGTTTTCTACTAAGTAAGGGCAAAGTGGTGAAAATAAGCGATGCTCCAATTCGCCTCGGGTTAGGGCATAAATACCTTAAGGTCATGGTAGTAACATTGGAAGCCCGAGAGCAAAAAACTTCAACCTCATAACTTTGATACTTTGCCCACAATTGGTTTTCTACTAAGCAATGACAAAGTGGTAAAAATAAGAGGTGCTCCGATTCGCCCCGATTTGGCGCATACATACTACAAGGTCGTGGTAGTACCATAAGAAGCCCGCGAGCAAAAAACTCCAGCCTCGTAATTTTCCCACTTTACCCTTAATTGGTTTTCTACTAAGTAAGGACAAAGTGGTGAAAATAAGCGGTGCTCCAATACACCCCCGGTTAGAGCATAAATACCTTAAGGTCATGGTAGTAACATTGGAAGCCCAAGAGCAAAAAACTCCAACCTCATAACTTTGATACTTTGCCCACAATTGGTGTTCTACTAAGCAAGGGCAAAGTGGTAAAAATAAGACGTGCTCCGATTCACTCCGGCTTGGGGCATACATACCACAAGGTCGTGGTAGTATCATAGGAAGCCTGCCAGCAAAAAACTACAGCCTCATAACTTTGCCATTTTGACCTTAATTGATTTTCTACTAAGTAAGGGCAAAGTGAAAATAAGCGATGCTCCGATTCGCCCCAGGTTAGGGCATAAATACCTTAAGGTCATGGTAGTAACATTGGGAGCCCAAGAGCAAAAAACTCCAACCTCATAACTTTGATACTTTGCCCACAATTTGTTTTCTACTAAGCAAGGGCAAAGTGGTAAAACTAAGAGGTGCTCCGATTCGTCCCGATTTGGCGCATACATACTACAAGGTCGTGGTAGTACCATAGGAAGCCCGCGAACAAAAAACTCCAGCCTCATAATTTTGCCACTTTACCCTCAGTTGGTTTTCTACTATGTAAGGGCAAAGTGGTGAAAAATAAGCGGTGCTCCAATACGCCCCGGGTTAGCGCATAAGTACCTTAAGGTCATGGTAGTAACATTGGAAGCCCGAGAGCAAAAAAATCCAACCTCATAACTTTGATACTTTGCCCACAATTGGTTTTTTACTAATAAGGGCAAAGTGGTAAAAATAAGAGGTACTCCGATTCGCCCCGATTTGGGGCATATATTCCACAAGGTCGTGGTGATACCATAGGAAGCCCGCGTGCTAAAAACTCCAACCATGATAACTTTGCCACTTTGCCCTCTATTAGATTTCTACAAAGCAATGGCAAAGTGGTAAAAATAAGACGTGCTCCGATTCACCTCAGGTTGGGGCATACAAACCATAAGGTCGTGGTAGTACAATAAGAAGCACGCAAGCGAAAAACTCCAACCTCATAACTTTGCCCTCAATTGGTTTTCTACTAAGAAATGACAAAGTGGTAAAAATAAGAGTTGTTCCAATTCACCCCGGGTTTAGGCACATGCCACAAGGTCATGATAGTACTATAAGAAGCCTGCGAGCAAAAAACGCCAACCTCATAACTTTGGAACTTGAGAGATGCAAGGGAGCCCGTTTTGGGCTCTCTTTTTTTTGCCAGATTGGGTTTTTAATTTTAATTTTTAGCTTCTTTTTTGACTTTGCGATTAAGAAAATATTGTTTAATAATATTGTGAATTTTTTTCTTTTTTTTTTAAATATTTAAAAGTGTTAAAAAAGTAGTGTGAAAAAAAAATTATAGGTTTTCTTTTTCACATCATTTTTTTAACACTTTTAAATATTTTTAAAAAAAGAAAACAATTCATAATTTTATAAAACAATATTTTCTTAATCACTAAGTCTAAATGAAAACTAAAAAATAAAGCCTAATCAGGCAAAAAAAACGGGAGCCCAAAACGGGCTCCCTAGCAGTTTCCTTGCCGCTTTGCCCTGAATTGGTTTTCTACAAAGCAATGGCAAAGTAGTGAAAACAAGAGGTGTTCCGATTGGCCCCGGGTTTGGGCATACATACCATAAGGTCATGGTAGTACAATAGGAAGCCCACGAGCGAAAAATTCTAACCTCATAACTTTGCCACTTTGCCCTGAATAGGTTTTTTACTAAGTAAGGGCAAAGTGGTAAAATTAAGAGGTGCTCCGATTCGCCCCTGGTTGGAGCATAAATACGACAAGGCCATGGTAGTACCATACGAAGCCGGCGAGGGAAAAACTCCAACCTCATAACTTTGCCACTTTGCACTAAATTGGTTTTGTACTATGCAAGGGCAAAGTGGTAAAAATAAGAGGTGCTCTGATTCACCCCAGGTTGGGACATACATACCACAAGGACATGTTAGTACCATAGGAAGCCCGCGAGCGAAAAAACTCCATCCTCATAACTTTGCCACTTTCCCCTCAATTGGTTTTCTACAAAGCAAGGGTAAAGTGGTAAAAGTAAAAGGTGCCCGATTCGCCTCCTGTTGGGGGATACATGCCATAAGGTCGTGGTAGTACAATAGGAAACACACGAGCGAAAAACTCCAATCTCATCAGTTTGCCACTTTGCCCTCAATTGGTTTTCTACTTAGTTAGGACAAAGTGGTAAATGTAAGAGGTGCTCCGATTGGCCCCAGGTTGGGGCATACATCTTCTAAGGTCGTGGTAGTAACATAGGAAGCCCACGAGCAAAAACCTCTCTTACCTCATAACTTTACCAGTTTGCCCTCAATTGGTTTTGTACTAAGCTAGGGCAAAGTGGTAAAAATAAGTGGTGCAACGATTTGCCCTGTGTTGGGGCATACATACCACAAGGTCATGGTAGTACCATAGGAAGCCCGCGAGCAAAAAACTTGATGGGTACCGATATGGAGCTAGTCTTAAAGATCCTTTGCAAGTTCTAGATGGGTCACTTACAAGATTAAAAGCTAAAAAGATCAAGGAAGCAATGCAAAGATTGGTCCAATCCACTTGGGATAAAGTGAGCAAGAGCCCAACACACAAGATGGGGTTTAAAAAAGAAGAATCAATTTTGATCCACTTGATAGACATGACTTAGAGTTATTGTTTGGGCTTATAGTTATTGAAGGCTTTCAATTTGTTTAAACCATTTAAAATATTGATTTTATTAGTTTAGAATAAATGGGTTTGAGGATGCTTGGCCCACATATGTTTTATTTTGTTGAACTAGGGTGTCAAGAAATTAATTGATGGGAACCAAGGCGGGCTTTGTCATAAAGATTCTTTGCAAGTTCCAGATGAACCAATTACAACAACAAGAGCAAAGATGATCAAAGAAGCAATTCAAGGATTGATGCAATCCACATGGGACGAGTCAAGCAAGAGCCCAATAGTCAAAATGGGCTTGAAGGATGAAGATCCAATTTTGATTCATTTGATACAAGCTATGGAAGAGGGCAATAATATGACTTAAAGGCCTTGGGCACTTGAAGGATTTCAAATTGTTTAAATCATTTAAATGAATTATTTTATTAGTTTAGAATAATTGGGCTTTATGATGTTAGGCTTACATATGTCTTATTTTTATGAATTAGGATTTTTGGGAAAGCCTTGTATTTTGGCCAAGGGCTTATTTGGAAAGTTGCAATTTTAGGAACTAGGGTTTTGAAGAGAGGTACTGTAGCACGGCACTGTTCACGTCCGAATCACTGTAGCGCCGCACTCTTCACTGTAGCCGAAACACTGTTCACGCGGCACTATTCATCCAGGGATATTTTTGGAACAAAGGGGTTTTATTTAGGCTAGGGTTTCAATTAGGTTTTCATTAAATACTATTTGTAGCCTCATTTGAAGATTAGTTTTATGAAATTTGATGATTTATTCATTGTGAGTTGAGTTTTACTCCTCTTGTTCTTAATTGAACTTTTGAACTTATCAAAGGTAAATCACAACCTTTGTGGCGTTCCTCCTTGTAATCTGGGTTCTTGAGACGGGTTCTTCAACGGGTCTAGATTTTAATATAATCTAGGTTCTTGAAACGGGTTCTCATCGGGTCTAGATTCTCCATCCATTGACTTGATTTTGGCTTTCTTGGGTGAGTTTTCAATTTGATTGTGGGTTCAAGGGATTCCCTTCCTGCGGGTTCATATCATTAATGTAGCCGAGTTACTTTAGCCGCGGCACTATTCATTCAGGGGTATTTTTGGAAGAAATGTTTTATTTTGGCTAGGGTTTTAATTAGGTTTTGGTTTAAATACTCTTTGTAGTCTCATTTTAATCAGTTTATGAAATTTGATGAATTTATTCATTGTGAGTTGAGTTTATCTCCTCTTGTTCTTGAATAAACTTTTAAACTTATGAATGGCAAATCACAACATTTTTTACATTCTTTCTTATAATTTAGGTTCTTTAGATACGTTCTTCAACGGGTCTAGATTTTCATATAATCTAGGTTCTTGAAACGAGTTCCTCAACGGGTCTAAATTTTCCATTGGCTTGATTTTGTCTTTTTTGAGTGAATTTTCAAATTGATTGTAGGTTCAGGGGATTCCATTCCCATGGGTTCATATCAATCCCGTTGATTTTGACAAACCGTGCAACCTTCCTTTTTATCTTTCTTGCCGCCTCTTTTCCTTCGGGAAGCTTTTCCTTCCCCAGGTAATCTTCTACTCCAATGGCCCACCCTGGCGTTCTAGGTAATCTTCTACTTCAATGGCCCACCCTAGCGTTCCGGACCATATCTGCGCTACTTCGACCTCGATGGCTGATATTTCAATCAGTCTCCCTGCACCTCCCACAGTAATTCTACCTCATCTTTGGCTGACACTACCTTTGCTAGCCTATCTGCCACTATGTTCTTCGCCCTTGGAATCTGCATTAAGGAGAAACGAGTACTGGTTGCGCAGTACCAATACCTACTCATGGTATTTCTTAAGTTTTTCTCCTTTAGTGGCATAGGCCCCCGTGACCTGGTTCACCACTATCTGAGAGTTTACTTTCACTTCTACCTGTCTGGCGCCTAAAGCCTTGGCGACAAATAACCCCGCTATTAAGGCCTTGTATTCTGCTTCGTTATTGGTGGTCTCAAAGGTGAGCATTGCCATATAATAATGCTCCTATTTTGCTTTCGTGATAATGTGTACCCCTATACCGCCCCCTGTTCGGCATGCCAACCCATCGACAAAGACAGTCCAGGGTTGACCTGGAAGGCGTCGCTATCTCTACAAGGAAACCACTAAATTCGACCACGAAATCCGCAAGGGCATGACCTTTATTTGTGTTTTTGTGCACATAGCTAATTTGGAAGTATGGTCGCAGTCTTCTGGCGGCTACTATTAATGAGAATGCTAGCATTTCTATTCGCGGGTATCTAACTTTGGCGACTTGTAAAGCGCAACCTGTGTAATACACAAGCGCTTGAGTTCCTTCTTCTTCTTTTACTAAGACGGCTGATACTGCTTGGGGGGATACTGTGTGATGACCCAAACTTGGGTAAGCATGGCCCATAGATTTTTATGCTTAGTAGTCGTGACTTCTTTGGGAGCTCTAGTTATTTTAGAAAGACTTAGAATTCTTGAAATGTTCATTTGAGCCCAAAAGAGGACTAACCTTAGAATGCTTTGTGAAATTTGGTTTTGTTTAGAAACCTAGGCCCATGGCCCAGATTTTTAGTCACAAGTGCCATGTGGTATGTAAGTAATGTATTATGAATCTAAACCTGATAATGGGTTAAGGGAGAGAGAGAAGTGTAGGAAAATACTAAGGAATGGCCTACACGCCTACCCTAGAAAAATTACGACTTGTCACTATGTAAGAAGCCTTCTAGATGAATCAAGGGACAAAAGGAATCTAGAGAAGACTAAGAGATTTTTGGCTAGATCAATTTCCCACACGTTTAGACCCTTTGTCATGCCCAATTTCAGTTCCAAGGAAGATATCTTGGAAAGAGAAGCTTAGGGAAGTGAAACGGAGCTTTTCTAGAAGTTTTGCATGGTAAACCGAAGGGAGGTTTATGGGATTTGGAAATTGAGTTAGATTTTTCCAAGTATCAAGCACGTATGAACTTCTAGAAGGATATGTGATATGAACCCGCAGGAATAGAATCCCTTGAACCATAACCAATTTGAAAACTCACTCAAGAAAGCCAAAATCAAGTCAATGGATGGAGAATCTAGACCCGATGAGAACTCATTTAAAAAACCTAGATTATATTAAAATCTAGACCCGTAAAAGAACCCGTCTCAAGAACCCAGATTACAATGAGGAAGGCCACAAAAGTTGTGATTTACCTTTGATAAGTTCAAAAATTCAATTTAGAATAAGAGGAGTAAAACTAAACTCACAATGAATAAATTCATCAAATTTCATAAACTGATTAAAATGAGGTTACAAAGAGTATTTAAAACAAAATCTAATTAAAATCCTAGACAAAATAAAGCCCTTTCTCCCAAAAATACCCTTGCATGAATAGTGCAACGGCTGCTACAATATCGCTACAGTAACCCGGTCACAGTAAATGCTTGAAACCCTAGTTCCTAAAAAATAACTTTCCAAATAAGCCCTTGGCCAAAATACAAGGGCTTGCCAAAAACCCTAGTTCATAAAAATAAGACATATGTGGGCCAAACATCTTCAAGCCGAATTATTCTAGACTAATTCCTATAACTAATAAAATAAGTCTCTTTAATTAATTAAACAAGCCCAAGGCCTTCAATCACATAACCATAATAATAGGGCCTAATTTATGTTGCACTCTTCCATAACTTGTATCACGTGGATAATCACTGAATCTCCTTCTCTCAAGCCCATCTTGAATATTTGGCTCTTGCTAGACTATTTCCAAGTGGATTGCACCAATTCTTGCATTACTTCCTTGATCTTCTTGGCTCTTTATCTTGTAATTGGCCCATCTGGAACTTGCAAACGATCTTTAAGACTAGGCCCACATTGGTTCTCATCAATATGAGAGGAGAGATATTTGAATTGGAGGACAAGGATACCCTTAGGAATTTGGCTAGCACACTCCCAAGCACTATGTTCATTTGCCACTTGTCACTTAGGCTATTTTGGACCAATGGAACATGAAAGGTCACCTAGGGAAGGAGTATTGGAAGATGAAACATCATCTTGGGAAAGGAAGAAGGAGGTGGACGGCTAAGCTATGGCACATGTCAAACGCCACCTGTCATCCATGTCAAAGGTTACTTATTTGGGAAAAGGAAGAGTGATATGACATTTTACCATGTTACCCTTAGAAGAAACACTCATTTGTTTGAAGAAAGGAATGGCATAAGCGGAAAGGAAGAGAAATTCGGCCAAGGGAAAGGAACCCTACACGCCAACCCCAAAAAAATGTACCTTCCCAATACAATCCACATAGGGAATTCCAAGAGACATTTTCGACCAAAGTGAAAAGAGGAAGAAAACCAATGCCACTTGTCTTGCATGCATTGGATTTCAACTACCAATGAGGGAATGTGGAGTTTTCTATAAAAAAAGGGTGGAAGACCACATGCCCAAAGGCTTTTCTTTTTGCAAAATGTGAATTCTACGTGCTCTCACTCTCTCCACACAACTCTCTCATATTCTCTTGAAGATTCTCTCACTTTCTTGTATTTTCTCTTCAACCAAACAAGAGGATTTTCTTATCTCAAGAGGAGATTTTGACACACTAAGTCTAGTTAAGGTAAGAATCGGTTTTTCCTTCTAAGTTTTACACACACATCACTTGCTCAACCCGAGAATCAGATTCAAATCTCATTTGGACAATGAAAAAGATAGAACACCCACACTTTCTTGTGATTTCTTGAAAATGATTTAAGGTTCTTAAGAAGAAACCTTTGAAGCCGAGTAGAGAGAAGAGTTTATCCACCATTTTTCCAGCCACTACTTGTATCTTTGGTTATTTTAGGATTTTGCTTTACTTTAAGAGTGAAATGAAGAAGTTTTTATCCCAAAAAAACCCTAGAAGCCGAATGGATATAGACAAGTGTTGCCCAAGAAATCTACACATACACTCAAGAGCATGAAATGAGGCTTTTAGTTACTTTTCTAATATAGAATGCTCAGATTTACAGCTTGCTAATATTTCTATACGCGGATTTTTTGTAAGTATACACTCAACCTACTCTTGGTTAACACTTGTATATGATTGTGTAAATTTTTTCATTGCCATGATTGCTTTGTTTGCTATTTCTTGATTGATTGTTTGATTATGTTAATATAATCTTGTATCAATCTATGGAAGGAATTATATGTTTCAAATTTGTGATGAAAATGCCATGAAATACTTGTATATGTTTCGGTTTTCACATGTTCAAGAATGATGGACTATGTATCATGATGTTTTAGCGATTCCCTGTCATGAATGATTCGGATCTTAGGCAAATGTAATGATTTCATGCTTTGTTTTACTAAGCTTTGATTTCCACGTTATATGCTTGAAGATTGGAACATGTTTAAGAGATGAATCTCATGATTTTTACCCCTAGGTGTTTTGACCTAAGCATGTTCCCATGGATTCATGATTGTGTTTGGATGTTTCATGTGTTCCATGTATTCATGCTATGAATTGAACATGTTACGCTTGGTTATTTCAGGTATGGCATTTCATATGTCACATGTTAAGTATAAGTACGTATGTCTTAAGTTCCATGTCTCATGCATTTGGAGAAAATGTTTTCAAAGAAAAGTGTTTCTTTTTAAAGAAAAAAAATCTAAATGTTTTATCACAACCCCAAGTGTTAGGACAGGGGATTGTCCTAGTGAAACTTCTCTGTCTACTCTCGAGTGCTTAAGAACGGAGTGGTAACCTCTTGGTCGATGAAGAATAGTCGACGAGCCTCGAATGGGTTCTTTTTAAAGAATGTCGGAGCGAGGAAGCACTTAATGCTAGTGAGTGCATAAGGCATGTAATTCGACGAAGTAAGGTCGAGTTATAATGATTCTCTATGTATCTTGAAATGTAGGAGGGATGGTGGTAAGCAGGGATGTTGGTAGAGTCTCACATGTAATTCCCGCCTACAGATTGTTAATGGTACGATGACTAACGGAAACACGCAGTGCAAGGAAGGGAGCCGTGTTGTGTCCACCCATGAATAAGAATAAAAGCTCATGTGATAATGATCACTTGATGTAAATCTTGTGATATGTTCTGATAAGAAAAGTTCTGATTAAGAATGAACATGAAAAGGAAAGTTGAGAAAACTTTTCTGAAAATGTCAAAGTCTCTATACAAGTCTTTTGAAAATGGTCAAATGCATATGTTAAGTTTCTGTTTAAGTCAAGTACATGTCCATGCACGCATTTTATGATCTACCTCTTGTATGTTTGCTTTAAGTATTGTATGTTGTGTGATTAATGGCTGAGATTTCTTGAAATCTCATTTTGGTAGTTTCCACTACCATTCCCTAACTGAAATGGTAGAAGTTGTTACAGGAATAGAAGACAATGCCTATGATGAAGAGGAAGAGAACGGCACCTTTTGTGGAGTTTCGTGGTGCTTGGTTCCTGATGGGACTTTAACAATGAAGGAAAAAGAAACTTAGTTATTTGGGAGAAAAGAACGGTTTTTAGGCCTCAACTTTTGAGAAACAATATTTTTGAGATGGTCCCGTGTTTTGGGAGACAAAACTTTAATACTTGATATTTTGAGATATTTTATCTTATGCTACAATGTTACGGTCATGGACAGAGTGTTAATGCTCTTTATTAGTTGGTACCATGTTGATATGAACTTGCAAGAATGGAATCCTTTGAACCCACAATCAATTTGAAAACTCACCCAAGAAAGCCAAAATCAAGTCAGTGGATGGAGAATCTAGACCAGATGAGAACTCGTTTCAAGAACCTAGATTATATTAAAATCTAGACCCGTTGAAGAACATGTCTCAAGAATCCAGATTACAAGGAGGAATGCCACAAAAGTTGTGATTTACCTTTGATAAGTTCAAAAGTTCAATCAAGAACAAGAGGAGTAAACTCAACCCACAATAAAAATTCAATAGTCTAAACTTCAAATGAGACTACAAAGAGTATTTAAACAAAAACCCTATTCAAACCCTAACCAAAATAAAACCCCTTCTCTCAAAAATACCCCTGCATGAACAGTGCTGCTACAGTAATTCTTTGCATGAACAGTACCACTACAATAACTTTTTTAAACCCTAGTTCCTAAAAAGTAACTTTCCAAATAAGCCATTTATCACAATACAAGGCCTTCCCAAAACCCTAATTCATAAGAAATAAGACATATGTGGGCCAAGCATCCTCAAGCCCAATTATTGTAGACTAATTCCTATAACTAATAAAATAAGCCCCTTAAATGAAATAAACAAGTCCAAGGCCTTCAATCACGTAAACATAATAATTAAGCCCAAATTTATATTACACTCTTCCATAGCTTGTGTCAAGTGGATCAAAATTGGTTCTTCTTCTTTAAAAGACATCTTGTGTGTTGGACTCTTGCTAGCTTCTTCCCAAGTTGATTGTACCAATCTTTGCATGCTTCCTTGATCTTCTTAGCTCTTAACCTTGTAATTGGTCCATCTAGAACTTGCAAAGGATCTTTAAAACTAGGTCCATCTTAGGGCCCATCATTCCCCCTCTCCTCAAAAGGATTCGAGCTCGAATCTCCACCTGCATTAAAGGGAAAAATGTTAGTAACATTGAAAATAGTAGAAACATGATACTTACCTGGAAGATCCACTTTATATATGGATTATTATTAATTTTCTCAAGAAGTTGAAAATGTCTATCCAAGCTACTCCAGTCATCAACAAGCAACAACATCAAACTTAAAGGAGAAAGTGGATTAAAACCATAAACAAATTCAAAGGGAGAATAAGAAATAGTAGTGTGCAAGGTTTTATAATATGCACACTCAAAGAAGGGCAAATGATACTCCCTCAAACGTCCATGTAACAATTCAATAAATGGCAAATGATACTCCCATTCATGAAACACATCCAAAGTTGTCCTTACACCAAAATGACCACTCCAATTATATGCAAACTCAATGAATGGCAAGAAATACTCCCACAAACGTTCATGCAACATGTTAATGAATGGCAGTTGATACTCCAACAAACGCTCATGCAACATGTCAATGAATGTCAAATGAAATGCTCACAAATGTTCATGAAACACATCTAAAGTTTTTCTTTCACCAAAATGACCACACCAATTATATGCAAACTCAATGAATGGTAAGTAATACTCCCACAAACGTTCATGCAACATGTCAATGAATGGCAAATGATACTCCCACAAACGTTCATGCAACGCTTCTAAAGTCTTCCTTACACCAAAGTTATGCAACAAACCACCATGTCTATCACACACAAGCAACTTACGCATAAAACTTGTAGCCACACAAAGTCTATTCTCTCTAAACAAGTACCAATCAAGTTTATAGAGCTTACCAAACAATGCATTCTCACACGCTCCATACACACTAGCAAAGTCATCATCATTAGCATGCGATTCCTTATCATATCAAATCTCAATAACTTTGCATCTAAAATGAAAAGACAATGACATATCTTTTTGTTAAAGCATCAAACACATAATTTTGCTTAACTTGTGTGTATTAGATTACATGAGGAAATGTCTCAATGAATTGCACCCACTTGGCATGCATTCTATTCAACTTACATTGTTCCTTCAAGTGCGTCAAAGACTCATGTTCTTCAAAGAAAGGTCGAGTAGAGATTGTCGCACTTGGCACAAAATCAATGTAATGCTCAATCTTTCTAATAGGTGGCAATCCACTAAATGCACCGCTAGGAATCATGACCTCATATCCCTACAATAAAGAAACAACAACACTAGGCAAAGAGTCGTTAAATTCGTTAGTATAAAAGCCTGTCTTAGCACAAAAACTCACTTTTATTTCTTTTTCCTCTCGTGGCTCATCTCTTTTTTCTTAACTCTCAGCCACCTCTCTATTTTCTTTTTCACTCACCCTTTCTCTTGATGTTTCAACCTCATTCTCTTTTTCCCTTTCACTCTCTTTTTTTCTTTCACTCTCCTCTCTTTTTCTTTCACTCTTCTCTTTTTTTGAACTTTTGGCCTTACAATTGTTTTTCAACTCATTCTCTCTTTTTCTTGAAGTTTCAAACTCACCCTCATATTTCCCCTTAGGTGGTTCAGTCCTCCCTTTTGTTACAGCCGGATCATTTTTGTCCCACTTTGGTTTCCAAAGAGTGCTAGAAACCAAAGTATACCTTGTTGTACCATTTTCTCTTTAACTGCCTCTCCACCTTCATAGCCATGTGCACCATGTTCTTTACCTCCACATAATGTTGCAACTCAAATACATTGGCTATCTCCCTACTCAACCCACTAAAAAATCTAGCCATTGTGGCCTCCCTATCCTCCACTACATTAGCTCGAGTCATAGCCACCTCCATCTCCTTGTGGTAATCCTCTACACTCCTAGACCCATGTGTAAGATTTTGTAGTTTTTGGTAGAGGTCTCTATAGTAGTGGCTAGGTACAAATCTCCGCCTCATGATAGCTTTCAACTCTCTCCATGTTTCTACAGGCCTCTCAAGATTCCTCCTCCTATTGGTCACTAATTGATCCCACCAAATAATCGCATAATCAGTGAACTGAATTACCGCCAACTTCACCTTCTTCTCCTCAGAGTAATTATGACTATCAAATACCAACTTTATTCTTTTCTCCTACTCTAAATAAACTTCATGGTCAATTCTAACTTGGAAAAATGGTATTTTCATTTTGATGCTCTCAAGGTTCCTATCTACTTCATCTCGACTCCTTGAGTTTCCCCTAAATCCTCTTTCACGCCTAACTCCTTTCTGTCTACCCAATCCAACTTCAGATGTTAGGACTTCCTCATCCTCACCAAACTCTCCATTCTCATACCCATTCTCAATACTAGACTCACGTCGCCTCCTATCTCTCCTACCTTGCAGATTTCTAATCAGGACTTCTCGTTGATCCATCCGATCGCTCACTTAACCCAACATCAAGTTCAACTTCTCAAACTGTTGTTGCATGGTTTGCAACACAAATGATGAGTTATCTTCCATCCCCTTTAGTGATTAGTCACTCCTATGAGATATCATAATGTGCTGCACAAAAAAGAATGTTAATGGAAAACCTCACACACTCCCTTACGTGTTTACACTCGAATAATGGCACTCCATTCGTGTTTCACTCTTAATTGACTTTTTCCCGAGAATAGTCTCACACTCTCTTGCCTTATACCTCAATAGTTTTCCAGCTCAAGTTCTTTAAGAACTAGTTGAACTAAATGAAGACAATACAACATTGTATTATTCCAACCAGTAATATAGATCCAAGAAACAAGAACAAAAAATAAGGAAGGAATAAAATGACACAAGACTCAAGGAATTAATACGAGCGAAAGAGTAATTATAAAACAAGATACCAACTATAATAATGTATTCAGACCCTTTGAAGATAAGGTCCAATCAACAAATTTCTTTCTTTCTTTTTGTTGTAACTATGTAGCAACTTATGAGTACGCTACCTTTTTTTTTTCGATTTTTTTCCTTTTCTCTTCTTTTCTTTAATTCAATCACAAACAACAATATTCAATTGAAAATCAAGCAATTGAATTCAAACACACAAGAATTGACAATGAAATATAAGAGAATCAATGGAACGGTACTCCAAGCAATTGACAAACTTAGAGATGCAAGAAACCCTAGAATTTTGAAACCCTAGGAGATGCAAATTTCAGCCAAACCCAAAACCCTAAGAATTTCGGCAACGTACTTTTTGTTTCTATTTTTTTTTTTTGTTTTTTTTTGTTTGGGCAACCCTAGAACAATGAAGCCCTAGAATTAAGTTTAAAGATGCAAGAATTAAAAGATAGAATCAGACCTAATTGGAAACCGAGCTCTGAATACCAAATGATATGAACCTGCATGAATGGAATCCCTTGAACCCACAATCAATTTGAGAACTCACCCAAGAAAGTCAAAATCAAGTCAATGGATGGAGAATCTAGACCCGATGAGAACTAGTTTCAAGAACCTAAATTATATTAAAATCTAGACCAGTTGAAGAACACATCTCAAGAACCCAGATTAGAAGGAGGAACGCCACAAAGGTTGTGATTTACCTTTGATAAGTTTAAAAGTTCAATCAAGAATAAGAGGAGTAAACTCAACTCACAATGAAAATTCAATACTGTCTAAACTTCAAATGAGGCTACAAAGAGTATTTAAACAAAAACCCTATTCAAACCCTAGCCAAAATAAAACCCCTTCTCTCAAAAATACCTCTGCATGAATAGTGCCACTACAGTAATTCGCTACATGAACAGTGCCACTACAATGATTCGGCTGCATGAACAGTGCCGCTACAGTACTTTTCTAAACCATAGTTCCTAAAAAGTAACTTTCCAAATAAGCCCTTGACCACAATACAAGGCCTTCCCAAAACCCTAATTCATAAGAAATAAGACATATGTGGGCCAAGTATCCTCAAGCCCAATTATTATAGACTAATTCCTATAACTAATAAAATAAGCCCCTTAAATGAAATAAACAAGTCCAAGGCCTTCAATCACGTAAACATAATAATTAAGCCCAAATTTATATTGCATTCTTCCATAGCTTGTGTCAAGTGGATCAAAATTAGTTCTTCTTCTTTAAAGGACATCTTGTGTGTTGAACTCTTGCTAGCTTCTTCCCAAGTGGATTGTACCAATCCTTGCATGCTTCATTGATCTTCTTAGCTCTTGACCTTATAATTGGTCCATCTAGAACTTACAAAGAATCTTTAAAACTAGGTCCATCTTGGGGCCCATCACATGTACTTTGCAATTGCTGTTTGTGTTGCTTAGAATTTTTTACCTTTATTTATTTTCCGCTGCAATGATATTGCATATTGCTAGTGTACTTAGGTGCATAGCATATTATCTGTTATGTACAAGAGGTATGTAACCTTGTGTTACATGTCTCGGCGTTTCAGTCACAATCCAATCCCAAGAGGGGGCTGGGGGCACCACATACTGCCAAGTATATGTACAGAGTGTCTCCTTGGTTGGGTTGTTTTAACAAGGGGGCTAGCCAAGTATTTCTTCAATTCTTCGAATGCTTGGTCGCACTCTTCATTTCAAGGGTGTACCTGCTTTAAAACTCAGAAAAAAGGGAGGCACCTATCCATTGACCGTGATACAAACTTGTTCAAGGCTGCTACTCTTGCCACCAGGCGCTAGGTGTCGTTGATGGTTCGGGGCAGCGCCATCCTCAAAATGGCTTCTATTTTTTCAGTTGGCCTTTATTCCCCTTTTTGAGACCATGAATCCCAGGAATTTGCCTAAGCTCACCCCGAAAGAGCACTTAGCTGGGTTCAGCTTCATCTTGTACTTTCGCAATACCACAAAAGACTCCTCAAGATCTGTTAAGTGTTGACAGGCCTCTTTACTTTTTACCAATAGGTCGTCTATGTAAACCTCCATAGTTTTCCCAATTTGGTGCTTGAACATTCGGTTAACCAACCTTTGGTATTTTGCCCTGGCATTCTTCAATCCGAAAGGCATTACTCGATAGCAGTAAAGTCCTCTGTCAGTTATAAACGTCGTCTTCTTTTTGTCCGTCTTGTTCATCCTAATCTGGTTGTATCCGAGTAGGCATCCATAAAGCTCAAAAATTGGTGAAGTTCACACACATCTGCCACTTGCCATTTGCTTCCTTAACTAGTATCACGTTGGAAAGACATTATGGGTATTGTTCCTCTTGTACAAAGCCTACTGCCAAGAGCCGATCTATTTCCTCTACTATGGCTGCACATTTTTCGGTGCTAAACAACCTCCTCTTTTGCTGCACCCTCCTAGCTTCTGGATCGACACAGAGGCTGTGCTCTATGATTGAGTTATCAATCCTGGGCATATCCTCATGAGTCCAGGCAAACACATCTCTATGCTTGATCAATAACTGATTCAAAGCTTCCTGATACTCTGACGGGAGGTTGGTACCATTTCTTGTTGTGGCGGCTGGGCGATCCGGGTGCAACTGCACTATCTATAGAGGCTCGTTCGCTTCAACTTGCATAAGAACCTCTTCGTTCCTAACCTCCATGTTCGGTTCCTCACTTGTGAGTGGCAAGGGCGACGGTGGCTATAATAGCGTGCCCCCCCTTGGGCTACCTGTTATGGAGGCTGCCAACGCCCCCGTCTTCAACTCCTGGGCATAGCATTCTCAAGTCGATGTTTGTTCGCCCCGGACTTCACCGACTCCTACTTCTATTCTGGGCATAGCATTCTCGAGCCAATGTTTGTTCACCCCAAACTTTGTCGACTCCTGCTTCTATTGGGAATTTCATTTTAAGGTGATACGTAGAAGTGACCGCCTTGAGGTTATTGAGGGTCAGGAGCCTTTACCACCAAGAAATCTACCACGGTGGTGACTGCGCAGGCGCCTTGCCCTACTGTTACTGGGAGCGCGATGGCTCCGACCGGTTGGATTGCTTCCCATGAGAACCCCTTCAATGGTGAAGGCAGTGGTCGCAACTTGTCAGCACTGATCCCCATTCTAGTGAACGCGTCCCAGAAGAGGATGTCGGAAGAGCTCCCATTGTCGACCAGGATATGCCTAGTCATGTAGTTGGCTACCATCAGTGTCACGACCAAGGCGTCGTCGTGGGGGTATACGACTCCTTCGTAATCTTCCTCTCCAAAAGAAATGATCGGTGTCACTTCTGACTTTTGGTACTTGCACAGCCTGTCTACCATGTATACCTCGTGATACCTTGCCTTTCGCGATTTTCCTCTCTCTAGGGTTTGATGTAATCAGCCAGCACACTCTCCAACTCCCCGCTTCCAGTCATTCCTTCAACCCATCTCTTTAGGGTTATGCAATCCTCGGTCCAGTGGGAGTAGCTTTGATGGTAAGTACAATAACGCTGGTCTCTTCTGGGCAGGGACTCTTCCTTCCTCGAGCTTCTACTACTTTCTTGCACATGGACGGTGTTGTGTATGGACCGGGGCCCTTGGTCTTGGCTACTGGTGTATTGGTTTCACGTGCTATCGTGGTTTGAACTTCGTCCATTTGTCTTTATCTTTAGCGCGCCTTTGGTTTCTGCTCTCTGATCTTGACTCCTATTTTTGCAGCTCGAGCAAGGCTTGCAAGGAATCCTCCGCATTGACAAAATTATCCACTTTGTCCATGAATCTCTTAAAGTAGATGGGGTCCGTCACACCAGCAAAGCCATGAACGGGCTTCAGGGGCAAACTCCTCCCAACAGTGCTGCTAACGTGATCTTTTCATCCTGATCGTCAATGGTAAGCCTTTCTTTATTGAAGCGCGTTAGGTACGCCTTCAAGTTTTCTCCTTCCTTCTGCTTTATGGTTAGCAAGTGGGCTGCCGGTTTTCGGCATCTCCTGCTTGCCATAAATTGCATAAGAAGCTGCCTAGCAAGCTCTTCAAAGCTGCTAATTGACCCGGGGCGAAGGGTCCCGAACCATCCCTGCACTATTCCCTTCAGCGTCAGTGGGAAGGTGCCACAAGCTATCTCCCCAAGAAAGCCGTGGAGAGTTATGTGTACCTTGAAGTTCTCAAGATGATCAAGGGGATCTTTATACCCATCGTATAGATCGATTTGCGGCACTTTGAATCTAGACAGTAGGGGGACTGCCATGACCTCTACACTGTAAGGGAGGTCCGTGCGGGTGAGGATTTGCTCCACGGAAGAGGAGCCACCCATCCTCTTCACCATCTCCATTTCTACCAAACCGCGTAGTTCGTTGTGCATCTTTTTCTTCTTCACCTCTTCACTGTGCACATCACCTTCAGGTTGTCTGTTCTGGGCCGGGGGGTTGTCCTTCTATCTTCTTAGTTCCTCGTTATCTTTCTGCAATTGTTCCACAACGGCCATGACTTGCCTCAACCTTTCCTCCACTTCTGCTAACCTTCCTTCCGCTTCTTTCATGCTCGATCCTGGATCTCGGTCAGCTTGTGATCGTGTGACAGTTGGCATGTAAAAATCACATTGAAGTCTACAAGTATCCCATAGATGACGCCACTATTGAGGGCGTGTTTCACACCACTAACCACACAGATGTCCTGCAGTCATAGAAAGGGGCGGCGCTTGTTGCCCTACGTAAGCTCCAATGCTTAAGTTAGTAACGATATATGGAAAGAATGTATATTCAGAGTTCAAGAGAGAGGTTTGTTACATTTATTGATCAATTTATAGAAAAGCATGGTGTGATGGTCATTAACTTTGGTCAATGGTCCCCTGTGCCTTTCCCCCATGATTCCCCATTAACCGAAAAGATGTTTCCCTTTTTGTCATGACACTTGGGTCCAGCTGCAGGCCTTGTCCCCGTAGATTTAGGGATGTCTTACCTCGTGCGTCGGGCCTTTTGTCTGCGGGACTCCTAGCTTTAAGCTTTTGATAGGCCTTCTGGAACTTACAGGTGGGCTTGACCTTGGGAGATGGGCTCGAAGCCCAGGGGCCTAAATATCACCTCCAGATGTGATGTGATGTGATATTTTTGATAGTTTGCTAACGAATTTTCAATTGAGGGATCAATTTGATTGTTATTAAAACCATAGGGATAGTAAAGTGTTCAATTAAAAACATGGAGAAATTTGATTTAGCAGTTTGATTTTGAAAAGAATTAAATAATTGCAGGGGACTAATTTTTTATAGCTTGCCTTAAAGATATAAAGATATTTATCAAAACTCATAATTGTTTTGCCAAAATTGGTTGAAAATGTTAGACTTTTAAGAAAGCTGTAGAGCATTTGAGCTTTGCTGGATCCATGCAGGGGGTAGAGCTTTGATTCAAGCAATTTAAAAAACAAAGGTAGAAAATAGAATAAAATAGAAAAGGAGAGGGAGAAGAAAGACTTTACGACTACATCTTTACTATTTCCAATTGTTCTTAAATACATAAAATATGTCCCTATTTATAGATGAATGAGATTAAAAAACAATGCAAATACAATAAATCAATTATACTAATTGATTTACAAAATAAACTAAATATAGTAGAAAATATATTACCATACATAGTAGAATATTATGAATATATTCTAAGTATGGTAATATTCTAACATCCCTTGATATCTTTAGCTTGAAGATAAGATCACATTGCTGACCAGGTGAATGGGACTTGTGGATCCAACTGTCGACTCGACAAAAGGTGTATTTGTGGTACGTGGCGCAAGTGGACGGCAAGTAGAAACAAACCGATGTATAAGATTGATGGTGAAAAAGAGGACAACAATCTGTTAAGTGCATAGGAAGTCTCTGAAGGGCTTGTGATGAATGAAAAAGAACACGTTGAATATGAGACTTATCACGAACAACAATCAATTAAATGCGTAGGAAGCCTCTAGAGGACGTGATATGTGGTGAACAAAAAGAACATTAAAGACCATATTGAATATAAGACTTATCATAAGCGTCAATCCACTAAATGCGTAAAAAGCTTCTAGAGAACCTATGGTAAATGAAAAAGAAGACCAAGTAACACTTGAATATGAGACCTATCACAAATAGTGATTTCCTAAGTGAGTAGGAAGCCTCTGCATTGAGTATAAGACTTATCAGAAAAAAAAAAAAAACTAGAAGAGATACTAGGCCGAACTCGATGGCTCTGATGCCAAAATGCCAACGACAATTCATACAGTTGGTTGGTGGTTTGATATGAGAAAAACAATATTGAAAAGTGGCCGTAACTGAGAAAATTTTGTGAGATGTAAGGCTAACAGAAGAACTTTAAAATAAATAGTCCACAGAATTGAGCCTAACATTAGCCAAGAGCTCTGATACAATGTAAAAAATAGAACAAAATAGAAAAGAAGCTGGAGAAGAGAGGAGGAAGAGAGAGACTTTGAGAGCTACATCTTTGATATTGTCAATTGTTCTTCAGCACATAAAACATCCACGTTCAAGCAAGCAGGGATGTTCAGCCCTCAAATGTGAAAGGAAGAATGAAAAGAGGCGATGCGGTTTCGATGCTTTTCAAGAGTAGATCAGAGGGTAAAGCAAGCCCTTTGAGTGAAGGCCAAGAAGGAACGTGTATGGATTGAACTAAGTCCAACTTAATAGACTTTCTATCTCTTCAAGTCCTAGCCATGAGGTTCCAGTCTTCAATCTAAGCTTCTGAAACGTTATGAACAAAAGCAAAACAAAAAAAATTAAAGAGATCTTAGAACGAAATTGAAGCCAATCATTTGCTCACCAATACGGTTCAAATTTGAAAACCGCAATTCAAGAAGCAAAACGTTGAATAGACCAAGATAAATCAATAAGAAACAGCCTCGTAAATTAAAATGAATACTCCCAAACCCAAAAGATGTTGACAGCACAAAGTAACACAATCCCAAAAGAAAAATGAAACAGAACAAATAATAGCAATGAAAGCAATGCTTTCTTATCCACCTGACAAAAATGATTCCCAACAATTGCCTATCGTTCCACATTGTTCTTCAATTCTCTTATAAATGGTTTAACTGGTCTTCTTCTGTCTATGTGCGTATAAATTCAACTCAAATGGGGCAAGGTGGGACGTCAAGGGTGATTCCAGCTTGGATCTGACCCCAACCAATCAGACGCCAGTGCTTCTCAACTCGTCGACTAAGGGCAATCTTCTCCCCTCTACTGGTGCACACTGGAGATGTGAGTTGCAACTTTGCCAAATCATTCTTCACAGCAAGAACCCGTGCCCCTGTTGACATAGATCCTATGTTCAACATCAAGATCTCTTGCTTGGTCAGCTTAGAGACCTTTCCCTGTCTCTCAGTGCCCTTAGTCCGGACACCTAGAAGCCGCCGCAGCAAGAAAAAGTTCACCTGCAAAATCAGCAATACAAGTTCAAAAAAATAGTTGCCTAAGAGCACATAAAGGAGAAAGCATTCAACATCGACCTTGACCACATCTTTTACGAAAATGCTCCCCTAGAGCATATATAGAATCAAAACGGTCTAACAAAGTTTTAGGTGTAACTTTTTTATTCAAGTGCTTTGGGTGTTACTTGAACTCAAGGAATGCCACAAGAAAAGACATAACCGTATCACCTCTTAAAATCTGGGGGGAAAATATACAGCCCTCAAGAAGCTCATTTTTTGTTTGAATAAAAGGGGGCACAATTAATACATAGCAACAACGGCACAATTAATGCATAGCAACAGCATTTCTTTTTTCTTTTGAAAGCAGTGTACATAGTAGTCGTTTTAATTAATATTATATACTCTGCAATGTTCAAAACCTGACCAAATCCATCTGACAGAAGTGATGAAAGGGGGTGAGAAACGCAAAGGGCAGTCGCAAATTACTTGCTAAATAGATTTTCATGAAATTGGAAAAAAAACAAACATTTGAACACATCAACAGTTGCCAAGTTCAAGCAGGTCAAGAGACAAGCAAAGAAGCTTTCAAACTATCCCCTTACCTCAAGCTCAACAAAAACTTCAGGGAGTGAGCCAACTTCACCAAGAACCTGACCCACCAACCTATCTGCACGTGTTAAAGTGGGGTCCATTGTTGTACCAACCCCAATGAGACCCCCAGGCACAGCAAATTGCAGCTCATTTTGCTCAGCATACAGTGAAACTATTCTGGAATATATGGGCGTGCATCTGATGTTGCCACTCTCATCTTTAACAACAATCCCTGGACGAACCTCAATAAATTGATTTACCTTCAAAACACCCTACCAAAGAACAAAACTCTAAAATGAGTTACCGCCATACAACTGATTTTATATATCCCAGACCTAAAAAAAAAACATGTTAGCATATGGCAGAGTTTGCATTACATAGGTCAAATAGTCGGTGGTCCAAACCAACACTTGCTTCAAGCGGTCCGAAACTCAATACAAAATTGATGAATGGATTATAGAACAAAAATAAAATAGAATAATTGACAATAGAAACCCAACCCTAAGGAATATATCTGGCACCCATGACATAACCAATTATGTGGAATAATATGGACCAACATTCTTAAGAAAATCCATCTAAAAAGAATCAACAATCATATGCCAACAGCAGTCATGCTCAACACTAGAGATGGTTCTCAATTTTGGAACAAATTCATAGACAAGAAATATACCATGAGAATACTTCCACCCGCCACACCGCCTCTTATATCATCAACCTCAAAACCAGGCTTATTGACATCAAAAGACCGGATTACGATCATATTAGGAGGTGACACAAAGTTTCTTTCTGGAATGGGGATCTTTTTCACGACATACTCACACACAACATCGATATTGTACTTCAGCTGTGCAGAAATTGGTACCACAGGTGCTCCATCTGCAACAGTTCCCTATAAATGAAAAGCCAACCAACATCATTAAGCACAACAAATAATGACCAGTTTTTGCATCAAAGATGGTCTACAGGGACTTACTTGAATAAACTTCTGGATTGCTTCATGCTGGTTGATGGCTACATTTTCTTGAATTAGATCTACTTTATTTTGAAGGATGATTATATGTTGGAGGCGCATAATTTCGACAGCAGCCAGGTGTTCAGAAGTTTGTGGTTGGGGGCAGCTTTCATTGGCAGCTATGAGAAGTAGGGCTCCATCCATAATTGCAGCTCCATTAAGCATTGTAGCCATGAGAATATCATGACCCTGTAGAATTGTTTAAGAAACCGTCACATCAACATAAGTTCAAGACCAAGTGCATCCAGATTTATCAGCATAATATGATATGCAAGAACCGACTTTGATTCAGCAAACAGCAGACAAATACAAAGAAAAATGGGCCTCCTATGAATTCTTTTTTATTAATTACACAGACAAATCCCAACACTGATGAACCTTACAACAAGGAAGCTCTTCTACATGGGAGAGTCTGTTGAAGAGTTCGGAAAGTAGGAACTTCTAATCACAAAATTTAGGAAGACTTGAGACTAGACAGTACATGCAATTAACTGAATTAAAAAGAGAGAGAGAGAGAGAGAGAGAGAGAAAGAGAGAGAGAGAGAGAGAAAATTTTAATGTGATTAGTGCACTTTCAACAAGAACTTAAAAGGGAATAGAAACTAAGATATAACATTTCCCAAGCTTATATAGCCCATAACATTGAAGATAATCTATTGTCAGTATCTAATGTATATGATACCATGTATAAAACACATTGTGGAACCTAAACACATCATAGCAATTGATAATAAGCATTTAGAATCTTACCGGGCAATCCACAAAGGACACGTGTCTCAATAATTTCATCCTGCAGTTCTCAAACCCTGGCACATCACACAGAGGACTATCTTCCTTCCCACTTCCATAAGCCCTATCGCAACAATGGAACAAATGAATGAAATGCTGCTAGCAAAATGAAGATATAGTTGAATCTGTCAATTAGTTACCCACTTGTAGCACATTGGTCGAGGACACCGCTCATCTTCACATTTGTATATCTTTGCATTAGCATAACCAAGCTTGATGGTAATGTTGCGCTCCAACTCATTTTTGAAACGAACAGTCTACAGAAAATTGACAAAACAGAGAGCTGCACTTTCAAAATTCGACCATTTAATGTTTGTACCAACAAAAAACTATATTCATCATGCTCCACTATAACCAAATTCAACGGCTTTTCTTATCTAAGCTCAAACTTTAACAAATAACAGTCAAGCAAATGTTTGCCTAAATCAAACAAAAGAAATTAGACTAGCGGTATCCACTCCATACAGGCTACAAATTACCACTTGGCCAAGACACCTTAACTCTAACAATGAACTTTGAAAGGCCCCAATATGAAGGTAACAAGACTGTTGAAGGAGACTCAACATTGTTGAAAGATTCAGTCAATCCCATTCTCATGAAAAGTTAATAATCAATGTTATTCTAGGAAAAGTGTACTTTCCATGTCCAAAACGTGTGTACATAGTAGTTATTCCCTTTACTGGATGTCATACAGTTTTACAGTTGTTTTTTTTTTTATATTTAAGTGACAGTACCAATTGTGTAAAAGAAAAAAACTAATCACCTGAACACCAGATATTGCTTTTACAACTGTGGACTTCCCGTGCGCCACGTGACCTATAGTGCCTGGTACAACAAATTTAGTTCCAAACCATCAGCTTCAGACATAAACTTAGGAGCTACAATCAACCCCCAACTATATGAATGAAAATTTATCAAGCTTTACTAATCTGGTGAATCAATATGTGAAAGATATTAACTTTTCATAGGGAATAAAATTTACCGATATTAATTGTAGCCTGGCGAGATATAACCTCAGGTGAGAGTGGATGTAACTTTGTTACATCCAGTTTACTTAGGTCTTGCTCCATCAAACCTTTCCGCGACATTTTGGCTGTTTCGAAGATCCCCACTGATGAAAGAACTGGCTATCTCAAAGTTCAACTTGAAAGTGCTTTCACTCTAAAAATGCAAGAAACTATGCCAGAAAACGTGAAAGACATTGTTAAGCAGAGAAAATATGTTCACCAGGCTCTCGACAGCAGGAAATAAAAAAGAAAAAAAATACATAGATCACCTAAGAGTACATTCGTATTTGCATAGGAATTCACATTTGATCATCAATAATCTTTTTATGTACCCCTAAAGAGATGCAAACTCTAGAACCACAAGGAATTTAATTTTAAGTTTAAAAAATCATGGACCAAAAGTCCATGAATTTCTACTTTCGGTTGTAAACCCTAGTTAGGTACTTCTCATCTATAGTTCCTGTGTACTTGGGCTATGCCTTCTCTTATGAATAAAACTTCTTGATTAACTATAAAAAAAAAAACACAAGAATAAAATCTAATCAATGGCAACACCAAACCTTCAAAATTTAAATTATCTAATCCCCTAATCACTAGCCCAAGTCCTTCCAAAAAGAAAGAAGAATATACACCAAAACCCAATTGTAGTAATAATAATTATAATTATAGTTATAATAATAACAACAACAACAAACTATCTCTGATTCTTCTGCGAGAATCACAAAAAAAATGAAAACCCAACATATCCCCCAAAGACTTGTTTTAGTCATATCATCAACATTATTAATTCATTGTCGCGATGTCGAGCATCCGAATAATTCACTGACCACAAACAATTATCAAAAACCTGAATAAAGCACCCCGAAAAAGTTTCTTATAGTTCATTAGCAAACAATTACATTTCCAGAAAATGTTTTTCAAAAAAACCACAAATCAGACACTGAAAATCGAAAACTACACCAACCAAAGTGTACACAGAAATGTCTACCAGAGGCAAGAGAATAAACGCAGAAGAGATACACAGAGAGAAGGGATGTACCTGATTGATTCAAGTCGAGAGAGCGAGCCAACGAGAGCGAGCGAGCGAGCGAGAGAGAGAGAGAGCGTTGCGAGAAGTTCTCTTCGGGAGTAGGCTGAGGAGGGGAAGCACGCTGAGAGATTCGAGAGCATTTTGCTGCCAGGCATACAGGGATTACTAATTACTCACGTCCATGAGGCTATTTAAGTAATTTCAATTGAAACGTAGCCTGCTCGCAACAGGACCGATTGGTCCGAGCACTAGTGGGTACAGAATCTATTAATTCGTATTAACGGATCATGTTTGTATCGTGTTAATATATGTATATTATATTATATAAATCGATCATAACCCGACCTATTAAATTTATCGTGTCAAAATCTTAAACATTAATACGACCCATTAACTTAACGAATCGTGCCGTGTCAACCCATTTTGACCCGTTAGTAAATACTACAAAACATGTTAATACGACCCAACCCATTTTATCTCGTTTAGGTAAAAAAAAATTATATTTATCATCTCCACACACCACAATTTTTTTTTTCTTACCAAATGTGTGGTATATGAATTATGATTAGAAGAATTAAATAAGTCTAAGAAGAATCAAATTATAAAAAAAATTATAAAAAATAAAAAGAAGTGTGGTGTGTGAGGATGATGATAACAAAGTTTAGGTTGAACAGATATGAAATTAACCCGTTTGACCTTATTAAGTTTATCATAATTTTATATAAATGTTAAAATAATAATATCTATAAAAAAAAATATAAAATTAATTACAAGTCCAAAATTACAATCCAAACAAGAAAAATATCGAAATTAAAATTTCAACAATTTTACTTTTAGGTATAAGGATATAATTGTAATTTTAACTTTCATAACAAGTCAAAACAGGTTGACTCGTTATCAACCCATTAAGCAATCGTATCTTAACGGGTCAACCCATTTTGACCCGAACCTGTTAAGACTAAACTCTAACCTGTTATTATCGTGTCATTTTCGTTATTTAGGGGTGTAAATCAGTCCAATCCGGTCCGGGGGGTGATAGACTGAAATCCATCATTTTCTCCGGCTCGAACATCCCTAAGGACCGGATCGGTAACTATCTGTCTAACCCAATTATTATTTTATTTTTTTCTTCTTTTTTATAAATAAATTAATAAAAAAATTATTTAAAATGCTAAATTAAAATTAAGTGAATGATTAATGTGTATTATGTAACTAATTCAAAAAAAATTATTTTATATGGTCAATGATAATTACTATATAATTAGTTAATTGATATTATATACAATAAAATTTAAAAAATACAATTCATGCATCTAAGTCGAAATTACAAATTACAAATTACAAATTATAAATGACTAAATAGTAATAAATAAATAAATAAATAACTCCAACTATAAGTCTTTAATCTCCAAGTCCAAAACTCCAAGTCTTCACAACTTAACCACAAAAACATAGCAAACAAATATTAAATGTCTTAGTTTAATAACAAAAATAACTAGTATAGCAATACAAAAGCATATTCTTCGCACCTCATATTCATTTGCATTGGGTGTAGGCATTATATTCGATGCTTCCATAGAATTTTCAACCTTCCCAACAAGTTCTATACATAAAGTCATCATAAAACAAAACAAATTATATAAATTTACAAAATATATAAATCATAAAAGATATAAAATGAAGTAAATTTACATGCTCATATCCAGCTGCTTCTCAAAATCCTTCAACTCATCTATTAAAGTCCTAAGGCTGATTGGAGTAGAAGAACAATGAAGCCAATTTTGTGCACAAATGAGACCCTCAACCATCATCGGAGTTAAACTATGTCGGAAAGAATCAAGTACACGACCCGCTGTGATAAATGCAGATTCAGAGGCCATTGTAGATACCGATATTGCAAGTACATCGCGGGTTACAAAATATTTAGAAAGCGCTCTTAGTTCAGTTTGGTAGTGTGCAACTTTTGAAAGTACCCGATATCTAACTAAATTAACCTTCCACCAATTTAGAATTTCAAAACTTGCATCTTGTTCCTCACAGCTTTCAACTAAGTATCTATCAACCTATAACTTACTTTCCAAAGAGTTTTTCGACTATAATATTGAGCTCCTGAGTAGCCAATTTATCTTGTATATTTTATTATCTCTCTTTACTTTCACAACAATATATCATATATGATTAATTGATAATATATATTACTAATGCTTGTTTGCAACTCAGGTATCATAAAAAAATTACCTAATTATTTTAATTAAGTGTAAATAGTAGGGTATGTATAAATCTATGATGTATAATGTATTTACTATCTTAGTAATATAGTATCATTAATTTTTAAATGCTTGCTTGTTTCTCTATTCATCAGCTAGGTGTGAAGATTCCTAAAGAGTAAAGACTGATTAATCAAGAGACCAAAAAACATGCAAGAATTCTTCCAACCAAAAGTCTTTTAAGTTTTATATATTGAAAATTTGGTGGTTTTATATATATAATTATATGTTGTGTTGGTGATATTCTTTGTATATATACAAATCTTTGATTATGTATTACATTGCCTTTTCAAGAAAAATTGCATGAATTGGTAATTATAAGAAATAAATATTTTTATGAGATCAATGATGGTTGGCTGGCTTGATTAGTAGTGCTGTATTTTTCACATAATGTATATTTTTTCATATGAACAGAATAAAAAATAATTTTGAAACTAATATTTCTTCATGAATCATTACTATTGTCTATTTACATATAATGACAAATTATCACATGATTTATGATACATTATTAATTGATAGCATATATTATTTAATATTTTATAAGGTCAATGATAATAAAGTAGATGAAAATTACATCATTAACTTCTATAATTACTATACAGAAATAATATATTAAATTATCAAAAATATTTTAAATATATACATAGTTCGGTTTGGTCCAAAATTTATAGACTCCAGGACCGGACCAAATTTTTCAGTCCACAATATATAGGACCGAAACCAACCAGTACAGGTTTCGGTCCAATCCAGTCAATTTCTCCAGTCCAGGCCAAATTTGGACACCCTTAGATTCAAAGAGTATTGAAAATAGAACTGGGATCAAGGAGTCGACGAGATATATATTTGATAGGAATGCTTTGAATGATTATGATCATGGAAGAAGATTGCAGATCATTAAGATATATGTCTAGGGGTGTAACCGGTCCGGTTTAATTAGGTTTTGGATAAAATTTGGGACCGAATCGGTATGCATCGTTTTTGCATTTTCAAGAATCGATTTCGCACCGATTACCCTCATAAACCGGTACTTCTAGTTTCAGTCCAGTTCGGTCTAGTTTTCCAATCAGTGGCAAACCCACGTTGTACTAAGGGGGGCCATGGCACCCCCAAAACTTCTTTAAATCATAAAATACCCCTTAGATTTATACATAATTCTATAAATATAGAAAATGGCCCCCCAAATAATTTATAATCTCCAAATGCTTTTTAAAATTATTTAAAATTTCGATATACCTAGAAATGTCTCTCTCCAATTTTTTTTTAAAGTCCCCCCAAAATTTTGTTTAATTTCTATATATTATCTATTTTCAAGAATGTGCCTTCTCCAAAATTAAAATTAAAACTAAGTTTATGAGAAATAATAAACTTATTAATATAGATCCCAAAGTTTTTTTGTTATACAATATTGGGTTTTTTAATATGGAATCCAAAGTGAAAATACAAGAAAAATTATTTAAGGTCAATGGTTTATATGAAAAATAGTTTGTAGTTATGTTTTTGTGATTTTTCAATCTCTTTTTAATTTACATAAGAGAAATGATGTTTGCAGTCCTAGGATCATGTGCCACCCCCCCAATCCCTTTGAAAAAAGTAGGTAAATCTAGAACCCATATGAAGAAAAAAAAATCATTTTTTAATGGTGGACCCCACTTTTTTTTTTCAAAGGGAGTGCGTAGAGCTTTCACACCTTAAAACTGTATTTAACATTACTCTTTAGATAAATCATAAATGTGCCACATAGTAGAAAAGTTGCCCCCCCTCGACAAAATTGTTGTTCTGCCACTGTTTCTAGTTTTAATATACTATATTATATAATATATAATAGTATATTATAGTATATAATACTATAGTAATAATCTATTGTAGTATATTATAATATATATTATAATTGTATTATTATAGTGATATATTACATTATAGACTATAGTAATATATTATAATATATAATATAGTGAAACATTATAGTATATGATAATATGTAGTAATATAGTATTAATTTAATTATTAATACAATAGACTATAGTCATATAAGATTTTGAAATTTAAAATTATATTAATTAGTAATTTATCATATAATACAAAACTGTTTTATATATAATTATATATTACATATAAAAATTATAACAATATAAAAAATTATAATATATATATGAACCGGTCTGGTTCGGTCTGATCCGATCTTAGAAAAAGAAATAAAGAATGGGACCGATTTTGACCGGTTTTAAGAAAAATAAAATCGATACTAGACCGAACCAAACTCGGTACCAGACCCAACCCACCGATCCGGTCCCGTTCACCGGTTCTTTTTTACACCCCTATATATGTCGTTCAATAAAGTTAGCACTTATGTAGACTTTACGAGATTTTTATGCTTTTAAGCCTCATAGCACTTCTCTAGATAAATTACTTGGTTGAATCCCAATTGCTTTGGCAGGGTGTCAAGGCAGCTTCTCTAGTTAAAAGAATATCATGATTTATATCATTAAGCTAAAAAACATAATTAATTGAAGTTTAAAGATGTAACTAAAAAAAACAAAACAAAACCAATTATTATTCTATCTAAAGGGGATAAAATATTCAAGCCCAAGGTCAGGTCAAGCCCACCTAAAGGCCACCACTAGGAGATAAGAGAGAAGGGGGACAATGAAAGGGAGGATGTCAGAAGAAAAGCTAAGAAATAATAGGAGGGGAAGGGAAAAAGCGGAATGGAAAAAAAGATATCATCTACACAAAGCGAACATTCATTGCCACCATCGAGACCACGCGAAAAGAGGATCAGATAAAAATGCAAGTGGCCAGATGACTTCAAGAAAGAGCTCTTCAACCTCTCGAAGAACACTCCAAGGAGAAGATCTCCTCCGGCAAACAGATCGTCAATTTCTTTTGTATAGTGAAAAATGAGAGACTATGAAAGATTATAAAATACTCACACTATAGTAAATATCTCCTCCTCAAACTATCATAGACGTAGGCATTATGTTGAACCACGTTGATGAGTGTACAAAAGTGCACTCTAAATATCCTATTATTTGACTATAATGCTAAAACATGAATAGAAATTATAGGAATTAATGTGTATTCTTGAATTAAGTTTCTATTTACTTTGAGATACTCCTAAGTAGATTTTTATGTTTAATTACTAGGACTATAAAAGAGTAAGTCAAAACCCAGTCAAATTCAAAGGACTTTCAAATGGGCAAGAGTTGGAACAACCTAAGAACTTTCAATAAGTGTAGGACTCTTCGAATGTCACGGGTACAGTGGGCAGGGCCTGAAAAGGTTGAGGGCAAGAAGGGTAGGAACTGTAGAAGAAGCTACGGAAGAAGCATAATAGAATTAATAGAAAGGAATAACAGAATTACCGAGAAAGGGGGACTTAGTTAAACGGCGCGTATTGATCTTTGTGAAGAATAAGTGAAGCGGCGCGTTTTGCTCATTGTTGTAGTCATGCTTTGCACTTTCAATTGTCGTATTCATGTTGCGTTTAATTCCTTATAGTTTGCATCTTGGGATATTAGACGAACTCACTGTTTCTCTTCTTCATGTCTGCTGTTATAAAAGCAGAAGTGAAGCTTGTAACTAATCATCGAACAAGTAATTGAGTTAGGTCATTTGTTGGAGGTTGGGAATCCCTTGAAGATTCTCTGCAAGATTCATCATGGAATCTTGATCAATCTTGTGTTACTCTTGTCTCGTGTGAAATCTTGGCTTCCTCTGTGTAAATTTGTGTGATTAGCAGTAAGGTTCCAGATTAACCTTTACATCGAATAAGGATAATGATGGGGTTTAGAAAAGTACTGTAGCGGCACTGTTCATGCGGCCGAATACTGTAGCAGCATTGTTCATGCGTGAATTACTGTGTCGGCACTGTTCAAGCAGGGGCATTTTTGAGAGAAGGGTTTTATTTTGGCTAGGGTTTCAATAGGGTTTTGGTTAAAACACTCTTTGTAGCCTCATTTGAAGATTAGACAATATTGAATTTATTTGTGAGTTGAGTTTACTCCTGATTGAATTTTTGAACTTATCAAAGGCAAATCACAACTTTTGTGGTGTTCCTCCTTATAATATGAGTTTTTGAGACGGATTCTTCAACGGGTCTAGATTTTAATATAATCTAGATTTTTGAAATGAGTTCTCATCAGGTCTAGATTCTCCATCCATTGACTTGAGTTTGGCTTTTTTGGGTGTGTTTTCAAATTGATTGTGGGTTCAAGGGATTCTCTTCCTGCAGGTTCATATCACTATTGGGTCAGAAATTCAAGATTAAAACTGAACAACAAACACTCAAACATTTATTGGAGCAAAGGGTGGCTACTGAGGCTCAACATAAATGGATCTCGAAGCTCATGGGGTATGATTTTACGATCGAGTACAAGAGAGGTAGAGACAACAAAGTTGCTCATGCACTTTCAAGGAAAGGGGAGGAAGAGTCTACTACATTGGCCCTTATTTCTTTCCCTTCACCTATGTGGTTAGAGGAGCTTAAGCAAAGTTATGCATTTTCTAATGAGGTCTCTAAGATTCTGGTGACATTACAGCAAGGCACATAACCCTCTAAGGACTTTTCTCTTCAGCAGGGACTCATTTTCAGGAAAGGGAAGCTACTGCTAGTTCCGTCATCACCCTTTCATCAAAAGATACTGCATCATATTCATAATAGTCCTGAGGTAGGCCATCTTGGATATCACAAAACTCTACAGAAGGCTAAGCTGGATTTTTTCTGGCATGGGATGAGAAAAGATATTAGGCAGTGGGTGAGAGAATGCCAAATATGCCAGATGAATAAACATGAAACTGCACTTCCAGCAGGGTTACTCCAACCCTTACCTATTCCCCAAAGCCCCTGGCTGGACATTGCCATGGACTTTATTGTTGGTCTTCCAAACTCAGGTGGTATGACAGTAATTCTTACTGTCGTGGACAGGTTAACCAAATTTGGCCATTTCTTTCCAATGGCTGATCCTTATACAGCCAGTAGAGTGGCTGAGATTTTCTTTAATAGGGTATTCAGACTCTATGGGTTGCCGAGAACTATCATATTTGATAGGGATGTGGTGTTTACCAGTTTGTTTTGGAAAGAGTTGTTCAAAATGCAAGGAACTACTTTGGCTTATAGCTCAACTTACCATCATCAATCTGATGGTCAAGCTGAGGCATTGAACAAATGTGTGGAAGGTTACTTGAGATCTTATGTGAGATCTAAACCAGAGTTGGTGCACATGGCTGCCGATGGCAGAATGGTGTTACAACACCACTGCGCATTCTGCTACTGATTTTTCTCCATTCCAAGCTTTATATGGGTTCCCTCCTCCCAAATTGTTGACATATATTCCAGGCACTACGGCAAATGCAGCAGTGGATCAACAATTGAAAACTAGGGAGGAGATCTTGTCACTTTTAAAGGAGAACTTGAAGAAGGCTCAGGAAAGAATGAAACTGTTTGCTGACAGAGAAAGAACTAAGAGGGTTTTTTCCGTTGGTAATTGGGTTTTTTTGAAGTTGCAGCCTTACAGACAAAAATCTGTAGCCATGAGACACAATATGAAATTGGCTCCTAGATATTATGGGCCATTTCAGATCCTTGAGAGGATAGGAGTGGTAGCTTATAAGTTGAACCTGCCTCCATCAAAAATCCATCCGGTTTTCCATGTCTCATGTTTAAAGAAAAAACTTGGTGATCAGATTTTTCCATTATCCACTTTGCCTCCAGTTGATAATGAGGGAATTGTGCTACTTGAACCTGAGTCAATCTTGGAAAGAAGAGTGCAGAAGGTGGGGAACCATGCTGCTACTGAAGTATTAGTCAAATGGGTAGGGGCTGCCATTGAAGATAGTACATGGGAACTACTCTGGAACCTCAGGGACTCGTATCCTCATCTAAGGGGCACCATCCTGTGATGTGTCATGGGTGCCTTGTGGGTAAGGCCTTGAAGAGGTGACGATTGTCATGGGTGCAGTGGGCAAGGCCTGAATAGGTGGAGGGCAGGACGGGTAGGAACTATAGAAGAAGCTACGGAAGAAGCATAACAGAATTAACGGAAAGGAATAACAAAATTAACGAGAAAGGGGGACTTAGTTAAACAGCGCGTATTGATGTTTGTGAAGAATAAGTGAAATGGTGCGTTTTGCTCATTGTTGTAGTCATGCTTTGCACTTTCAATTGTTGTATTCATGTTGCGTTTAATTCCTTATAGTTTGCATTTTGGGATATTAGAAGAACTCACTGTTTCTCTTCTTCACGTATGCTGCTATAAAAGCAGAAGTGAAGCTTGTAACTGATCATCGAACAAGTAATTGAGTTAGGTCATTTGTTGGAGGTTGGGAATCCCTCGAAGATTCTCTGCAAGATTCATCATGGAATCTTGATCAATCTTGTGTTACTCTTGTCTCATGTGAAATCTTGGCTTCCTCTGTGTAAATTTGTGTGATTAGCAGTAAGGTTCCAGATTAACCTTTACATCGAATAAGGATAATGATGGGGTTTAAGAGTAATTCGGATCAAGAAAAATAATCATAGTCCAATACGTTCTAGGAGACAGTCTGGATATACTTTAGTATTTTGATCATAACTTTTCACTAACATATCAGATTGATATGATTTCAGATGCGTTGGAAAGCTAACTTAACGAACTACAACTTTGTCTAATAAGAATTTCCCAATTCAAACTACTGAAGCTCGTACGTGGTTGCTAAGATAAGTCCTAACATTTAGGCGATTTTTCTAGGCGGGAATCATGAAAATATTACGGTTTCTTTCCTACCATATATAAGTATGTCATTAGCACGAAAAAGAGAGGAGGGGAGGCTGAAAAGAAGAAGAGAGGAAATTAATTGTCGTGGCCGCCGTTTGCTTTACTTTTCTTTTGAGATTTTTGTTGTCCATTATATTTATGGGTAACTAAATTCTCAAGTAGAGCTAGGGATGAACTTGCACATTAGATGGTCTTTTTAATTTATTTTTTATTTATGTATTTGATTTTCAATTACTAAAACTCATTTGTTTTATCATTCTCAATTCATTGTTGATGTCTTCTTCTCCAAATAATCATAGAATTTATTCTGTTTATGGATTCAGTCATGCTTTTCCTATTGAATGGATTAGCTCTTTGATTATGTTTGAATAAATTATTTATTTATATTAATTTAATTCTTTGCTGCAATATCGCTTCCTGAGTATATTGTCGTCGTTGGATTTTCTCAATAGTGATAATAATTTACGTATTTTAAAAGTGGTGAATGATTCTTCATAGGGTTACATTTGGTTTAATTTTGATTTATAAATCTATATCTTCCGGTTAAAATACTAGATTTGTGCAAGGGATTCCCAATGCTTTACTGTATGTCAAATTTGAGTACATTTTTCGTTAGTCACTTTGCTTCACTTTAATTTACATTTAAAATTAATCTTTGTTCTCCATTAATCATTTAATATTTTTTCTTAGTTTCTTAGTTTCTTCTACTATTCTTTTAATTTGTCTCTCTGTGAAATCAACACCCCAAAGCTGTGCTACAACTACCGCGTTATTCTTTGGGCGTAATCAAATTTTGGCGCCAGTGCCGAGGAGACGGTAGAAGAATTGCTAAATACTTTTTTTTTCCAGCAGTTTGTAAAGGTGGTAACTTCGTTCTTTCTTTTAGCTTGTTGCATTTTTTTTTTCTTTCTTTTTATAGTAGTTTTATTATTATTTTAACCTTGCATGCACAGATATAGAGACGCCTTGGGTAGATTTACTTGTAGGCATGTGCTAAAGTCAGAATCAAACTTTTTAAATCCTTTATTTGACAATCCATCTAGTCTTGAAGAAATGAGTGAACACGAAGATCAACCCACTAGGACCCTTCAAGATTACCTTCACCCTACACGCACAGCCACACCATCATGAATCATGTTTCCAACTAATACTCACCAATTGGATTTTAAAATAGGGATGATACAGTTACTCCCTACTTTTCATGGCTTGGAAAATGAAAATCCATATGTGCACATTAGAGAGTTTGAGGAAGTAGTTGCAACTTTTCATAGTCATAATGCAACTGATGACGTTATGAGACTTAAGTTCTTTCCTTTCTCTTTGAAGGATAGAGCTAAGAGTTGGCTATACTCACTAAGACCTCGATCTATTGGGTCATGGAATGAGATGACTCAGGTCTTCTTTAATAAATACTTTCTCCAACATAAGACCAACGCTTTAAAAAGGCAAATCTCCACCTTTGCACAAAAGGATAGTGAGACTTTGTACCAGTCTTGGGAGAGATTTAAGGAGTTGTTGAGTATGTGTCTTCACCATGGATATGAGAATTGGTGCTTAATGAGCTATTTTTATGAGAGACTTACACCTAGAAAGCGCCAATTTGTGGAGATGATGTGTAATGGTGAGTGCTTACAGAAAGATCCTGATAAGGCCATAGAATATCTCAATGGGCTTGCTGAAAAAGCTCACACTTGGACTGGACCTAGTGCTACTGAGAGCACAGCACAAATAGGTCACGACCTGCTGGAAACCCAAATGGTGGTGGAATTTACCATCTTAGGGAATAGGATAGCCTAAAGGCTAAGGTTGAGATGCTCACTAAGGAGCTAGAGGTATTAAAGATTAAGGACTTGAAGCCAACACACGTGGCTAATCATGCAGAGTCTTTTGGACCATGTTTTGTGTGTGGCGGGATAGATAACCTCGCCCAAGAATGTCTCACACTTACTGAGATGAGAGGGTTGTATGAGGAACAATGTAATGCCTTAGGTATGTACAAGAAGCCTTTTACACCTTACTCTGATATCTATAATCCAAGGTGGCGCAATCACCCCAATTTTAGCTGGAAGTCTGAAAACTAGCAGCCTGCACAACCCCCTAGATCATATCCTACACCATATCATGCACCTTCATCTTCTATGAGTCATTTAGAAGACACTTTGCATGCTTTTATTGAGGCACAGGATAAAACTAACCAAAAGTTTGAATCTTTGATCATGCAGGTTGTGGAAGAAAATAAGGAGATAAAAAGCCGAGTGTCCAAATTGATGAGCTCCTTGAGTGTGAATGAGCGAGGTAAGTTCCCTTCTCAAGCTCAATCCGCACACCATGGTCAACACATGGTGCAAGAGAACGTAAAGGGTGTGAATGCCATTATGACATTAAGTGGTAAGTCATTACACATCCCAACAATGAACAAATTAGAGGATATGGAAAAGGGTCAAGATAGTAGTGATGCCAAACTACCCAAGGAACCTGAGGTGACAAAGAGTCCTGTTAAGGTACCATTCCCTCAAGTTTTAAAATCAAGCAAGCGAACTCTGGATTCAAATAATGAAATCCTAGAGAATCTAAGGCAGGTAAATATCAATCTTCCTCTTTTGCATGTGATTAAACAAGTGCCTACTTATGCAAAAGTTCTTAAGGATTTGTGTATAGTTAAGAGGAAGCACCATGTGAAGAAGGCAGCGTTCCTGGCAGAGCAAGTTAGTGCTCTAATTGAGCAACGAATTCCTCCCAAGTACAAGGATCCTGGTTGTCCAACCATTGCATGCAGCTTTGGAAATCACAAGTTTGGGCAAGCTTTGCTAGATTTAGGAGCTAGCGTGAATCTAATATCTTATTCCATTTATTTGTAGCTTGGGTTGGGTGAAATTAAGCCCACTTCTGTTGTGCTTCAATTGGCTGACCGTTCAATTAAGAAACCGAGAGGGATAGTTGAGGATGTTTTGATCAAAATTGACAAGTTTTGCTACCCTGTTGATTTTTTAATTCTGGACACTCAGTTAGTTATTGAGTCTGACTCTAAGATTCCTTTCATATTAGGTAGACCTTTCCTTACTACTATTAATGCACTTATAAACTGCAGGAATGAGTTGATGAAACTATCTTTTGGAAACATGACCATGGAGGTTAACATATTCCACATCAGTAAGCAGCCTAGGGAGGATGATTAGTGCCAACAAATATACATGATTGACGCACTCATAGACAAGGGAGTTCACACAACTCATGATTCTGATCCTCATGAATAGTTCCCTTTTAATTCTGAGTTGATGCTACTAGTGATTCATCTGATATTGATATTTTTGCTATTTTTGATGAAACTCAGGATTATGGAACATAGGCTTGGCAATCAAAATTTGAGAAGTTGCCTAAGAAAGGTGAAAAAAAAATTCCTTTAAGCATGGATAGTCCTAAATTAGAAATGAAGCCACTGCCCTCAGTTCTTAAGCATGCATTTCTCGGCCTAGGTGACACTTCTTCTGTTAGTATTTTTATGAAATTGAATGCGGGTAAGCTTAAGAAATTTCAGTCGAACGAGTTAGATGAGTTGAGAAATGATGCTTATGAGAACTCTAGAATCTATAAAGCTAAAATGAAAGTGTTTCATGATAAAAATATTTTGAGAAAGACATTTAAGCTTAATGATAGAGTGTTCTTATATGATTCTAGACTCTATAAGCACCCAAGAAAACTTCGGTTTAGGTGGACCGGTCCTTTTGTAGTGAAGAATGTTTTTGAAAATGGGGCGGTAGAAATAAAGGATCCTAAGGATGGTCAGATCTTTAAAATAAATGGTTAACGCATTAAAGTATCCTGTTGCTCTGTATTATCTATCTTAATTTGTGTATTGAAACCATGCCTGGGAATAATCGACTCATGATACTTTTTATTCTTATACCCATTTTCAACACTAGGCTCACGTCGCCTCCTATTTCTCCCACCTTGCAGATTTCTAATCAAGACTTCTCGTTGATCCATCCTATCCCTCACTTCACCCAATACCAAGTTCAACCATTCAAACTGTTGTTGCATGACTTGCAACACAAATGATGAGTTATCTACCATCCCTTTGGTGATTAGTCACTCCGATGAGATATCATAATGTGCTGCACAAAAAGAATGTTAGTGGAAAACCCCACACACTTCCTTACGTGTTTATTCTCGAATAATGGCACTCCACTCGTGTTTCACTCTTAATTGGCTTTTTTTAGATAACAGCCTCAGACTCTCTTGTCTTTTACCTCAATAGTTTTCTCGCTCAAGTTCTTTTAGAACTAGTTGAACTAAATCAAGACAATATAATCTTGTATTATTCCAACCAGTAATATAGATGCAAGAAACAAGAACAAGAAACAATGAATGAATAAAATGACACGAGACTCAAGAAATTTATATGAAGGAAATAGTAATGATAAAACAAGATACCCACTAGAAAGATGTTTTCAGCCCCTTGATGATAAAGCTCAATCAACAAATGTTTTTCTTTTTCTTTGTTGTAACTATGTAGCAACATATGAGAATGCTATCCTTATTTTTCTTTCGAATTTTTTTTTTCTATTTTTTTTTCTATTTTTTTTTTCTTTTCCTTTCTTTTTTTTTTTCTTTTCTTTGCCTTTGTTTTCTTTTCTTTTCTTTTCTCTAATTCAATCACAAAGAGCAATATTTAATTGAAAATCAAGTAATTGAGTTCAAACACACAAGAATTCACAATGAAATAGAAGAGAATCAATGAAACGACACTTTAAGCAATTGACAAACTTAGAAATGCAAGAAACCCTAGAATTTTGAAACCCTAAGAGATGCAAATTTCAGCCAAACCTAAAATGCTAAGAATTTTGGCAGCGTACTTTTTGTTTCTATTTTTTTTTCTGGCAATCCTAGAATAATAAAGTCCTAGAATTAAATTTAAAGATGCAAGAAATAAAAGATAGAATCAAACCTGATTGAAAACCTGGCTCTGTTACCAAATGATATGAACCCGCAGGAAGGGAATCCCTTGAACCCACAATCAATTTGAAAACTCACCCAAGAAAGCCAAATTCAAGTCAAATGGATGGAGAATCTAGACCCGATAAGAACTCTTTTAAAAAACCTAGATTATATTAAAATCTAGACCCGTTGAAGAACCCGTCTCAAGAATCCAGATTACAAAGAGGAACGCCACAAAGATTGTGATTTACCTTTGATAAATTCAAAAGTTCAATCAAGAACAAGAGGAGTAAACTCAACTCACAATAAAAATTCAATATTGTCTAATCTTTCAAATGAGGCTACAAAGAGTATTTAAACCAAAACCTAATTGAAACCCTAGCCCAAAATAAACTCTTGCTTTCAAAAATACCCTTCGGATGAACAGTGCCGCGGCTGCTACAGTGTTGCTACAGGACCGCGCTATAGTGATTGCTACAGTACCACTCTTTAAACCTTAGTTTCTAACATTTAACTTTCCAAATAAGCCCTTGGCCAAAATACAAGGCCTTTCCAAAACCCTAGTTAAAAAGAAATAAGACATATGTGGCCAAACATCCTCAAGCCCACTTATTCTAAACTAATANCTAGTTTCTAACATTTAACTTTCCAAATAAGCCCTTGGCCAAAATACAAGGCCTTTCCAAAACCATAGTTAAAAAGAAATAAGACATATGTGGCCAAACATCCTCAAGCCCACTTATTCTAAACTAATAAAATAAATACTTTAACAAATTAAAAGCCATCAATAACTATAGGCCCAAATAGTCTAAGTCATGTTTTCCACAGCTTATATCAAATGAATCAAAATTGGATCTTCATCATTCAAGCCCATCTTGAATGTTGGACTCTTGCTTGACTCATACCAAGTTGATTGCACCAATCCTTGAATTGCCTCCTTGATCTTCTTGTCTCTTGATCTTGTAATTGGCCCATCTGTCTTGCAAATGATCTTTAAGACTGGGCCCACTTTGGTTCCCATCAGAAAGAGTGGTGGAAGTCTTATTTGTTAGTGTTCCTATCATAAGATCAATTGTTTGCTTGTTTCTTGTATATAATTGCCTAATTTTCCATGAGAGTGTGTGTACATCCATTATCAACTCCATAGATAGAATCCTCACACAAAACACTTTTATTCCCGTGAGTTATGGAGTTGAACCTTTCGCTTGAGATGTTCTTGATGTTGCATGTGTTAGGGCTTCTGGTTAGATGGATATAGCTTGGAACGTGCACACACACTCTGTGGATTGCTATAGGTGGATTGCTTGTGATAGAGTTATTGGATTCCTAAGATTGCTTTGATATGTGAATCTGGAAAGTGTG